>CM044397.1:3230000-3812500 GCA_024322285.1 Musa beccarii | reverse complement strand
AATATTTGCTTTGTGTGTTATTTACATTTGTCAAATTTCTTGAATCAATCTTAAATCGGTTTTAAATAATTTTATTTATCTCTATAGAAAATTATCTTCACGAGGAGTTTGTGATTGGAAGTCATTGCATTTATCAAAAGGATTGAAATAATGAAGAGAGAGAGAGAGAGAGAGAGAGAGAGAGAGAGAGAGAAGGAAATCCTCAATATTTGAGGTTTGTACATTAAATGGAGAGGACACGTTCAAATTACAAGTATTATTTTCATCTTTCATGTATTTGAGGTCAAATTGAATATATGTACCTTCAGAATAAATTGTTTTCATATTTATTCCTCCAAAGCGTATCAAAACATAAAAACTTGTATATAGGACATCATGTTAAGATCCTTCGGCTGCTATCATCTGGCTATTATTCTAAATGATATTAATATCTTTTAAGAAATATAATGATTATAAAAATATTAGAAATAATTTAAATACTTAAATATTTTTAGTCTAAAATTATTAATGATAATTATTGGTAGCATTCATCAACATGAGTCTTTAGATGCATGTTTAAGTTGTTAATATTTGGAGGAATGTTTATATCATATCAAAATTTAAATGGGTGGATCGGTAAAGCCGTATAGTTAATTTTGTCTTGAACTTTTTATTGTTATGATTCAGTAAGATGGAATAATTGATTTATTAATCTCGTTGAGTTTGAACTATGCTCAACATACTTAGGTTAAAATTAATAATAATATATTCATTTATCTATTTATGATATAAGTCTAAATCAAAATACTACATTTCTAATAAAGTTTTTTGTAATTTGTCTATGACCCTCCACTCACGAGTACCAATCACCTAAGTCAAAAGATGATAAAATGAACATGTGAATGGAAAACATCACCTTAATTATAATTAGAATATTAAGTCCCCAACAGAGACATCGTTGGCATCCGTTTGTGAAGAGAGATGATCATGTCAATGACAAGTATTATCTCTCAACATTTGTGAATATGAGTATATGAAATTTTAGGTTATATGTTTAGCTTCATTGATCCAAGGAGAAAGAAGAGATGATAGTAGGAGATCAGAAAAATACTTTCAATCTACAGCGATTCGAATTTATCTAAAAATATTTATTTATATTAGTCAAATATAAAATATAATTTTTTATCCGAACCGCGGTGAGAGATTGGTATGTATTCTTGTCAGGAACTTCAACGGCACTTTGCATCCCGATTAGTTTCCAGCTGCCATCAAATCAGCACTTGTTACCACCGGTGCGTAGAATTAGATCATATCATCTTACTTCTTCCTCTCAGCTGATGAGACAGCTGATGAGATAGCTTTATCTGCTCATTTGTCCTTGTTGACTCTGATAAATGTATGCTTCCGTCTCAAGCATATACGACCGATGCGTACGACTTCCCAGTAGAATCATAGACGATTCCTCGAAAGCTCACCGGTCCTTTCGACTATGGTGGCGGTCACGTCGATCCTAATAGAGCCGCAGATCCTGGACTTCAATTTCTTCCGCTACATAAACGCTGCATCAAACACTATCGCTTTGGTTGATCACGAAGGCCTGGAGCTGTCCTCGGGCGCCATTCCTGACCTCTGTAACTCCGGAGTGGGAGACAAACGTGTATATGAACTGAATCTTCCCTCCATCTCCATTCCCGACCTGAAGGGGACTTCTGTGACGGTGTCGAGAACTGTTACCAATGTGGGAGACCCGAATTCTACTTACAGGGCAGTAGTGCAGTCTCCAGAAGGTGTAAACATTGATGTGGAGCCGTCTGCAAGGAGGCTTCACATTCGGAAGCTTGACGCGGGTAGATGATAGTGGGAAGCATTACGGTCAGGATTCCGATCGCGGTTCGGGAGATCGTTTATGATTTCTTCTCTCACGCCTCCTAAGATCTAATTCATGTGAGATTTGGTTGGTTTTCTCTTAGGCATTCAATGTTGGGCGATCAAGCCCACAATGGGTTTAGGTAGCCTATAACCCTTCTCTTATTAACCTGTAACCTAATCTCATTATATATAGGGGCTATGGCTCTGAAATTAAGAGATCAAAACATGCACTTCAACTTGTGTCCAAAGAGAGGAAAAAGGGCAGAAAAACAGAGAAAAAGAAAGGGAAGAAACAAGGAAAACTCCGTTGTTCTCACTCTCCAAGGCTGAGATGGATCTTGTAATTCTTCGTGATTGCTTGAGGAGGTCTTGGATATTTGCACACGATGTGATCCTTGTATCAGTTCTCTTGTGACACTTCCATAGATTCGAGATACTTCATTATTTCTATAGGATTTTCTCGTTTGCCCTGGTTTTTACCCTTCACGTGAAGGGGTTTTTCACGTAAATCTTGGTGTTCTATTTGATTGTGATTTCAATTCATTGACCTCTTATACAAATTATTGTTTGTTGCATATCCTTTTATTTTCCCTATCAACTATAATGCCAAGGTTTTGGTGATTTAACTTTTGTGTTTGAACATGGAGGATAATGTTTCTCGATGCCGTTTGAACGCGAAACAATGGATGATATGGAAACTAAGAATGAAGATCTCTTGTATTCCAGTTTGTATAAGACCGCGAGGATAGTTGAAACCCATAACTATGACAGATGATGAGTGGAAGAGATTAGATCGAAAAACGGTTGGGTTTATAACATATATAGTGTCTTTCATCATGTTTCAAGAATTCTGCATATTCTCTTTGGAAAAAGTTAGAAGGTCTCAAAATGAAAGAAAACAAGAAAAAGCTTTTGATCTTCAAAATCATAAAATATAAGTGATTCTATTGGAGCATTTGAATGAAATTAAAAATGACAACCAGATTTCTATGAAAATGTCTCTTGATGATGAGTTTTGTTATTTGATTCATTGCCGAAAGTTAGACACATTATGGTTTCCTCTGTGTAATATGGTATTGTTACCATGAGTCAAGTAACAAGCGCTTTGTTGAATGAGGAGTCAAAAAAGACCTCAAAAGATCTCAGTTGATTCACGCCACTTATCTTAGGAAGGTCAAGGTCTAAAGATAATAGATAGAACACAAGATCATATTGTTTGCTATAATAATGAAAGGACATTATAAGAATCAGGTCAAATTCAAGAATGTGAAAAAGGAAAAAGTGGTTGAGTCAAAATTGGAGATCTTATTATTTGATTTTGTCCCCTTCGATGAGCAGGAGTGTCGATCTCGAGTGGATAATTGACACAGTCAGCTTCTTATCATTAAACCATAAGAGCATGATGAAATTTTGGTGTTGTCAGATGGGCAAATATAAATATTAACATCCATATAAATACTTAATGAAAAAAGGATGTGTGGTTGACTTGAGGTTAAATCTAATTTCATTTGAGGACTATGATAGCGAGGTTTCAAAAATGGAAACTTCATTAAGGGTTCTCTTGTTATAGCTAATGGAAAGAAATATCATCTTTGTATGCAGGTTGCGAGGCCAAAGCTTAGGTGACATCAAATGCCAAACTTGACTTTAGCATTTAATTCCACAAAAGGGACTATTTCTTTCTATTGCAACCTAAATTAACCCTTGTATTGATTGTTTAGGCTTTGGTAAACAAAGTTTCATTTGCTAGTCCCGCTTTGTAGAAAAATGCATGTCTTGGACCGTGTTTATACAGATGTATGTGGTCCTTTGAGGACAAAAACTCCTAATGGTCTACTAATGTTCCTGGCATCGTTTGCACTTTACTTTGTTACTTTTATAGATGACTTTTCGATAGTTTGGGCATCCTTTGAAGAATTGGTGTCTTCAAAGAGTTCCATGCCAGAGTTGAAAGGGAGACACTCCTGCATAAGATCGCTATATTGTGGTGAAGATACTATTTTTGATGATTATTGCCTGGCATCCATAATATTAAAAAAATTTAGCTATAACCCACCATCATGAAAAGATCTAATGTATGCTTTCACGAGCAAAGCTACCCAAAAGGTTTTGGGATGAGGCTTTGATGTCTGCATTGATGATCAACTTATCTCCTGTCATGATCCCTAGATCAGAGCATGTTTGTCAATAAGCATTTGATGACTCTTTGCACATATTCCGTAATGAAGGTAGGAGATGGTAAGACAAAGAATGTATTTTTCTTGCTACTCACATGATCAATTTGTTCTGTTTGGGATCCCATTGAGATCTTCTCTGAGGATCAAACCTTTGAGGATTTGAAGAAGAAGGCACCACCAAGACTTCTTATTAGCAATTGCTCCAAGATTCGAGGTGATGGGGAGATGTGCATTTAGAGCCGGATATTAATCTACATCTTTGAGCTCCTCAATTGAGAAGATCTTCTGACAATATTTATATACTCTACACATGAGTATGTGATGCTTATCATGCGGAACCAGAGAGGGTTATCGAGAGGCAATTGAAAGTGAAAGCGAGAACAAAATGTGGCTAGTTGCTATGCCGGGAGATGTGTCTTGTGTGAGTCGGCATGGATTTACACTGAGAGTCATGGGACGCCTCCCTTATGGGTAGGGGAGGTTGTTGGTGATAAAGCCAACAATTGGGGGGCTTTAGCACCCATAGCCTATAACCCTTCTCTTATTAACCCTAACCCTAACCTAATCTCATTATATATAGGGGCTAGGTGGCTGGAAATGGAGGAACAAACTGAAAAGAGAGGAGAAAAGGGCTAGAAAAATAAGATCGATAAAACAAGGAAAACTCAAAATATCCAAACATTATTTATTAAAAATCTGATATTCTATCAAAAGGAGGTCTTTTGTGCACAAGCTGATCCTTGTATCATTATTCTCTTGTGATTGTTGCTTGGGTTTTGGGCAAAGATTCTAAAATTCATTATTTATAATTTTCTCTGGTTTGCCCGTGGTTTTTACCCTTCATTCAAGGGGTTTTCCACGTAAATCTTGGTTATTTGATCTGATTATATTCTTTATTTGTTTTATACTGAATTATTGTTTGTTGCATATCCTTTTATTTTCATTAACAAGAATGGATTTGTCCTGTATTGATAATATAGCATATTCATGTGTAAGGAATAAAGGAACTCACATCCTATGAAAATTTCCAAGCATATTGTGATTCCATACGATATCGTAGTCCATGAATTATTATTATTGACGAAATGAAAATATTAACCTCTCAAATTGTTTGTCTAATGCATTGGAGTGTGGTGGATGATGAGGTCAACCATGAATCCCTCCCGAGTTTGCATAAGACAACTATTGAGAAAAGAAAATAACATTTTCCAAGTCATAATTTATCTTCTTCAAAATCGAAAGAAATTGTTGACTTCAAAATCATGATAAAGTGATAGGTATGATGTTAAAAATCGAAAGAAGAAACACTTTGTTTCTTTCTTGATATCAGCTTGGGGTGGTATTTTACCTTTTCCCTATTGATTGACTTGATTTTTGTCAGTTTTATTCTTACTTTGAGTAGTTACCACAAATGCACTCTCACACAGCTCCATCACTAGCCTCTCTTCTTCTTGAACACACATGGTTATTAATTCATTGATTGACCATTTGTCCTTATGTGTGTTGTATGAAATTTTAAAAGGCCCGTATTGATATGAAAGGGTATTCAAAATATAGTACACTAGGAAGGATTCTAACATATCAACCTCGAGTTTCTTAAATTGAGCCGCAATATCCCGCATTTGCATTATATGCTCGTGCACACCTTTTATGTTGGTGAGTCTAAGGGATGAGAATTTCATTATTATGGTACTTGTTAATGCCTTTTCTGAAGTGACGAATTGCTCATCAATAGCTTGTAGCAAGTCTCGGACATTTTCATGCTAGTCAATAGAACCACGTATACTAGTAGTTATTTTAGTCTTAATAAACATCACATTGAGTCGATTGGATCGCTCCCATCACTCATATAGCGCGACCTTAATTGGAGTGCTAGTATTAGTGACTATAGGTGGTTCATCCTTCATAATAGCATAATCAATATCCATCAATCATAGATAGAGGAGAATTCTCTTTTTCTAAATCTTATAGTTATCACCCCTAAGTTCGGGAATGTCACATTGGATATCAGAGAAATTAATGATTTGAGAAACTGTATAAAATCTAAAATGCTTATATCAAAATTTGAGGTTTAATTGTCTAAATTGCATGCTTTACTAATGTGAAACATGTCAAAAATTGAATCTCATAACATAAAAATTACCAGTGGGCTAAATTTTTAATTTAAATGATCTTTATGATAAAACTATCAAATTATATACCAATTCATAATCCCTATAGGTAAATTATAAAAATAATATGATATTTTATCCTGATTAATTATATAAATATAATAAAAGATCCTATGGGATAATAATTATTATATTAAATATAATCAATCATAATATAATGTCTAATTCCTTATATGATCCTTATTTTAACTCTATATATAATTTTAATAAATTAAGGATGCTATGGCTAGTCCCTAATTAATTAAGATTATATAGATCACTAGACATTTTGAATAAAATTGGCTCATAAGCATAAATTAATATGATCAAATATTCATATAAAATATGAGCAATTTAGCAATAATGAATGTTTCGTTTCATCAAAAATATTGAAAATCTTATATCCTCATAATTTAACATTAAATGCATCGAAAGTTTCAAAAGAGAAAATGAAATCAATCCATATTCATGGTATAAGATAAAAAATCTTTTCCATATCAAAGAAGAGGTTAAACAAAGCTCTGATACCAAATGTTAGAAAAGTGAAAAACATAAAGTGTTTTTAAATCACTATAATAGAAACATAAAAAAATAAATGTGGAAATAAAAAAAATTGCATACCTCTAGCTATTGTTATCGAGAAATTTCTGCAACGATTTCTCTTAGTATTTTGGCTCTTCTCGGCTTAGAACTCTCACTTTAAATGGTATAGGAAATCTTGAAGACTTGAAAGAGAGATAAAGCCAAGAGACCAAAACCTCCCTTTATATAGATGTTATCCTATCAAGAATATTTATTACCACTAAATTCATAACGTTCAAAAATTAATTCAAGTTTATAACGTTTAGACTATAATTAAAAATTTTAATGATAATAAATAAAAATTCAATAATAACGGTTAATTCATAATGAATAAAAAAATTAAAATATTTAAATTATAATAAATAGAGAAATGAATGATAAACTTAATTAGAACGGTTACATTCTATAAAATCAATGGAAATCAATAGTAATAAGGAACGGTTACACTACGTATCCAATGATCTAGGATACAAAATTCTTGTAGCTTTTGATAGGTAATGATTGCTAATTTATGTGATAGTCAGAGTACCATATACTTTTTCAAGAATTCAACATACCATTCTAGATCCAAGCATATTGATGTAAAATATCACTAGATTCGTGATGTACTTGAGATGAAAGAATTACAGTTGGAAAAGGTACATACCAATGAGAATGGATCAAACATGTTGACAAAGTCTTTGCCTAAGGAGAAGCTTGAAGCATGTAGACGAAGAACATACTTAGTACAGCCCACCATATAAGTTGGAGGGGGAGAATTATTGGATCCAGCTCATATATAGGCTTAGATTGGATAATAGGGCCAATGAGCCCAAATTAGTTATTAAGAAAAAAAGAAGATGTATGCGAAGTGAAGAGGTGCGCACAATGAGGGTAGCGAACAGGTGCATAAGGGAACAGTGGCGGCGTAGAGAGAAAGAACATAGAGAGAAAAAGGAGAGAGAAAAATATGATTTTGAGTTTTTTGTCTAACGATCGGTAGCCAAACTTCGTCAGTATTGGTTCAAATTTTATGTGGAGAATCCTTACAGCAAGCTCTACAATCCTAATGGTACAGATCTATAGTTTATTCTCACTAAAGTACTTTTCTACTATACCTATTTTGTAAAACCTAAATCTTTCCTTTGATAAATCCATCTTTGATGATGGTGATATGTTACTATTGAATCAAGATATGTGTTTTTGATATTATTACGATCCTCTAATTATTCTTAAAAAGATTAATAATAAACCTGTTATCATTTTGGTGATAGTGGAAGTCTAAGTGGACTACGATCCTGTAATTTTTTTCATATTGGGTTTTTCACGTAAAAATTTGATGTCTCACTTTGTGATTAATTCATTGTTCTGTGGTTTATGCTGTTAAGGTTAATATTTATTTTTTATAATAAATTAATATTTTAATGAGAATTATTCCGTAATAACATATGTTTGCCAACAAAGGTGACGTCCACGCCGCTTCACAAGGTGCAAGGAGGCTTCACGTCCGGAAGCTTGACTCGGGTTCATCGACATGGGAATAATTCGGTACGATTTCCTATCGCAGTTCGGGTCATCTTTCGTGATTTCTTCTCCGACACCTCCTAAGATTTAATCCCATTGTTTGCCACTGTTTACGCATTCAAGACATGAAGTAATGATGGTCTCTTATTTTGGATGCATGAAATAAACCTTTTCGTATAATAGCAAGTACATATACGTAGCATTTAGGAAAACATTTGGGTGTATCTGGAATCATTTGAAAAACAAGTGATAATGTCTTTCCTATTATGGATAATTTTGATTTTAATGGGAGGAATCCATACGATTGTCTTAAGTGAAAATTTGATTATCTAAATTAGAGCTTGAGTCCGATCTAATCGTCTTTCTATTCCATATTTGTCTTTTGATTATATTAGGATGATTAAATCCAAAATACATCTAATCCTATAAATATATTAGGGCATATTAGAGAAAATCCCTCTAATTAAGTTAGTTTAAGGATTGATGCATCAACAATGTGCTAAGAGTGATAAACCAAAAATACTAAATAAATGTTACTCTTTCTTAAGAATATATATGATAGAGCTTTCCATATTGTGACCTTGGGATCATTATACTCGTGCACATGAATTGCTATGTATTCCTTAACCTAGGTGAAGTTGTGTTGTATCAAATCCAAGAAACATATAATAGACATGATGTAATCATTAGCATTTGGAGATCATGACTACATCAGTCATACTTGATGGAAGTGGCATCGAGATGTCATCTTTCTGACATCGATATGTGGGTTATCTAACTCCCAAATGTCCGTCACTTTACTCTTAGATATCTATCTCTTAGTTCTGAGGTAAATACGACTTGATTATAAGTGTCAGCCACCTCAGATATATTAGTTATGTTATTATTAATTTATTAATTTATTACGTCAATTTGACCTCTCAACTACATGAACATGATTGATTTGATAAAGCTGGACCAAGCGACCTTAAATGTCAAGAAAAGAATAACGTCATCGTCTATTGGCACAACAATGAACGAACACTTTGTCATTCCATCAAATACGAGAAAGGAGAATGGTCCCCTGACATCATGTAGGATATAATGTGACAATCTTGATTTTTTTTCAGATGAGGATACTGAGAAACAATAATTGTATAAGGAACTGTTGCAAATAAAAATCCACGCAATAGCATTTGACCGGAAGACTTCAAGTTTTCGGTTTGGACTCTTTTGAATCTTTCGTATCGCAACGTTTTATGTAAAGCATATTACTTTATGGGTGAGTGAATGACCGACATGAGGCAGTTGGACGTCGACATGGAAGGAAATATCACGTTAGCAATGGATGCTTTTTTTTATCATCTTCTTGTCATGGCATCAATTGGTGGCTGCTCCATCAATTGAGATTCGAAGCCACGTCCGTTGTAAGCTTTGATTGTAATACGCCACGGATCTCCATTATCCTGTTTGAGTCTTCAAATTGCAAATTAATATACGGTGGTATATATTTCTTATAGGTGAATATAAATTTAAAAATATTTTCCAAAATAAGATGCTGTCAAAACACAAGAAAGCCTATTGTTTGAACAGAATCTTTGAGTAAACATTTTCCTATAAGATATTAAAAAAAATTAGAAATCTTCTAATGACCCTCTGACATAAGTTTCTGATAGATGAGTGACACTTAACATTAATTATTATTTTCTAAATAAAAATAAGTGATAAAAGCATAATTCAAAGGATTTCTAAAAAATGATAATATAAGATTCTTATTAAATGATAAAATCATGGAATAAAAAATCTTAAAGGATTAATTTTAATATTGAAGAGATTCAGGTTAATTCTTCTGTATTATCTCTTATTTGAAAATTTATTATTCCTCAAATCAATAAAAAAATAAACAAAGATGAGCAACAAAATAATATCGATGAACTCTCACATGATGTTAATGTCATCATTGATGATCTTGTAGAATAATCATAATTGACAGCTTTGAGAAGATTTTAAAAGAAAAAGAAACATATAATTTCTAATGATTATGTGGTATATCTACAAGAATTAGATTATGATATAGGAATAAAAAAAGAGCTCTTATCATTTTTACAAGTAATAGAAATTAACGATTATGAAAAATTATATGATACAATGAAAGAAGAGTTAAAATCAATAGACTAAAATAGTATCTGGGAACTTATTGAATTGCTAAATAATTATAAGAGAGTCGGTTGTAAATGGGTCTTTACGATAAAAAATGACTTAGTAAGTAATATCGAACGATATAAAACTAGACTTGTGGCCAAATGTTTTTTCTCCAGCTTCTAGAAAGGACTCGTTGAGAATCATTATGACATTAGTATCTCATTATGATCTTGAGTTATACCAATGGATGTGAAAATAACATCTTTGAATAGGGATCTGAATTAGGAAGTCTATATAGAATAACCTAAAGGATTTATAGAAAAGGAAAAAGAAAATTGGGCTTGTAAACTGAAGAAATTCATTTAAGACCTTAAACTAACTTCTAAAAAATAAAATATAAAGTTTCATAATATCATTATTTCTTTCGGATTTAAAAAAAATATTATTAATCAGTACATATATCTAAAGGTAAGTGGGAGCAAGATTAATATATTGGTCTTATATGTAGATAATATTTTGCTTGTTAGTAGTAATTTTGATTTATTGCATGAAACCAAGATATTTTTTAGCAAGAACTTAAATATGGTTAGTATAAATGAGGCAGCCTATGTTATTGGTATTGAGATATTCAGGGATAGATCTCAAGGATTATTATGACTATCTCATAAAGATTATGACTATCTCATAAAGGAGATTTAATATGAAACTTTGCTCAGCCAATGATACACCTATTATTAAAGGTAAAAAATTCAGCCAAATCTAATGCTCGAAAAATGATTTAGAAATAAATTAAATGAAGAATATTCCTTATAGGTGCGTAGTTGAAAGTCTATTATTTGCTCAAACCTGTACAAGGCTAGATATTAATTTTATAGTTGCAATGTTAAGTAGATACCAAAGCAACCCATGAATGAAACATTGGAAAATTACAAAGAAAGTAATAAAATATCTACATGGGACGAAAGATTATATAGTCATATATAAAAGATCAGATCAACTTGAAATGATGGGATATTCAAATATTGATTTTATGATGGGATATTCAAATACTAATTTTGTTAATTACTTTGACAATAGGAAGTCCACTTAAGGATTTATATTCATATTAGCTAGTGGGATAATTTCTTAAAAAAATATAAAAAAAATTACTTATTATATCATCAATAATGTAAGCTGAATTTGTTGCTTACTTTGAAGTCACAAATTAAGCTTTATGGTTATAAAATTTTATCTCAGAACTTGGTGTGGTTGACTCAATTGCTAGGCCGCTGAAAATATTTTGTGATAGCACCATAGTAGTTTTCTTCTCTAAGAATGACAAGTACTCTAGTGGTTCTAAGCACATCAAGATAAAGTACTTTATGATTAGAGAAAGAGTCCAAAAATAATAAGTGTTAATTGAGAACCAGAATGGGGCTTGTGAGTAAATATTTATCAAAGCTGATTACTGATCTATTTATCAAAGCTTTATAATATAAATATTTAAAAACATATTCTTAGAATGGGGCTTGTGAGTAAGCCATAAAAGATATGGTAATGTATGTTTAGGTGGATGCTATTATTGATATTTTTTATTTAATTTAAGTTATTTATTTCTGCTATCCTATGTACATTTATGTTTATGCATACTGTAGTTGAATTTAATAACAGAATTATTTTGATAAGACAAGCGTCATTATGGACTATATTGGGAAATACTAATAATATTATGGTACATAGAAGAGAAGAGAGTATGACATTAATAATATACAATCATTATGACTCGTATTGATAGTTAAACTTAATATAATATTATTATAGTTATTGGACTTATTAGCTTGTTTTAAAATTCATGACCATGTATAAAATATTTTTTAAAATTTTTAGAATCTAATTAGGTAAAATAATTTTTAAACAAATTTTATTTTATTTATTTTAATTTTGAATATCTTTTATATCTTATCAATTAATAGGTCGGAGAATGTTAGATTATATAGTCCTTTATAATTGAATAAGATATATAATATAACCAATTAGATTCCGATAACAGATATTGATCAATAGAAAAGATGTTCATATTATAGTAAGATTCCTTAGGGGATGTCCTTGATAGGAGGAACTCTCCTAATAACTTTTCTTATACCCTCTATTTTCACTTATAAATATATATGACCTTTAGAAACTAAACCAATCATGTCAAGTTGAGAGATTATGATTTCTCTCTCAACCTCCCTAAATTAGATTGATAGCAGTTTTAGATACCTAGGTCAGAGATCATTGATACATATCGTAAAAGTCGATCTAATATTATTTAATTTTAATTTTAATATAATTTTGTTTCATATTTTATATAGCATAGATTTTATTTATGTTTATAGCCCTCTCCTACAAATTTTTCTTTTATAGGCATTTGGCCGGAATCAAGAAGCTTTGATGACCATGGTAACGGCCCCGTCCCATCCCGTTGAAAAGGAACGTGTGACGTGGGTCAAAACTTCACCGTCAACCACTGCAACCGCAAGATCATCGGTGCAAGATGGTACGCCGGAGGCGTCGACGATTCCGACATCAGCGTAGACTACCGTTCGCCCCGAGATTTTCAGGGCCACGGAACCCACACGGCTTCCACTGCGGCCGGTTCATTCGTGGGTAACGCGAGCTTCCATGGCCTCGGTGCCGGCGTAGCAAGAGGAGGAGCTCCTCGTGCCCGGTTCGCAATATACAAGGCGTGCTGGGGAAGCAACATAACGTGCCCGGATGCCGCCCTTCTAAAAGCGATAGACGACGCAGTGCATGATGGTGTGGACATCTTATCACTCTCACTTGCGGGCATGCTTGACCCAGTCTTTGCTTCCATACATGCCGTAGCAAAGGGGATAACTGTGATCTTCTCTGGAGGCAACGATGGTCCCGTTCCCCAGACCATTTCTAATGACCTGCCGTGGGTGATCACGGTGGCAGTCAGCACCATGGATCGATCGTTTCCTACCCTCCTAACCCTCGGAGACAACCGAACCGTGGTGGTGCGAACGTGTAGTTTTCACAGAAACGCTAACACATTTGAAAATTTGCATCTACTCATATTGAATTAATTGTTCATGGTTTCTGCAGCAGGGACAATCCTTCCTCTATGAATCCACCGATGGAGGATTCAAAGAGCTAGCAGATGGTGGGAGGTAACTATAATTCGATTAAATGTTCTTTAAAAAAAGAGTACCTTGTAATGTGTATTTTATCTATTGTTGCAGTTGCTCGCGCGCCGTTCTGAATTCGAGTGATGTAGTCGGAAAGATTGTGCTCTGTTACCAGCTTGCCTTCGCCTCAAGCTCTCCACCCAGGCGACACTTTCCACTGGCTGCCAGTAATGTTCAGGAAGCAGGAGGGAAGGGCATTATCTTTGCTCAGTACTCCGCCAGCATCCTCAGCTTCTTCGACGACATTTGCAACGGCACCGTATGCGTCTTTGTAGATTACGAGATCGGCAAACAAATAACAGATTATGTAACGAATACAAGGTCTGCTCAACTCGAGTTCAGTTTTCCTAAACAGATCAGAATTTTCTTTTCGGGAATAATAACCACTAAAGGAAATTGGCAGATCCCCGCTGGTGAAGGTGAGCCTAACGCAGGATATGGTCGGGAGTGGAGTTATGTCGCCCAGGGTCGCAGCTTTCTCGTCGAGAGGGCCGAGTATATTGTTCCCAGATCTAATCAAGGTCGGTACAATTTCTATTATCTACTAGAAGCTCACATGTTTGGTTCTTTTCGATGAACTGGTGTGCTCACCGTCACTGCCTTTGGACAGCCCGATATCACAGCTCCCGGATTCCTTATCCTGGCCGCGGTGAAAGATTCCTATAAGTTTGACTCCGGAACTTCCATGGTTTGCCCCCATGTCTCTGGCGTAGCAGCTCTTCTTAAAGCAGCACATCCCCAGTGGTCTCCTTCTGCCATCAAATCAGCACTCGTCACCACTGGTAAGTAGATTTACCATCCTGCTTCTGCACGTTCCGGAGTTCTTCTCTGTCCGCTTTCCTGATGTTAAAGTACATGACAACCTCTGTTTTAAGCTCATACGGCCAATGTATACGGCTTCCCCATAGAAGCAGAGGGAGTTCCTCGAAAGCTCGCCGATCCTTTCGACTTCGGCGGCGGTCACATCGATCCTAACAAAGCCGCCGATCCCGGGCTTATTTATGACGTCGATCCCGAAGACTACTTCAAGTTCTTCAACTGTACTTACGCTCCGTCGAGCACTTGTGACTTGGTGGACAGTCGGCTGTATCACCTGAATCTGCCCTCCATCTCCATTCCCGGCCTCAAGAAGACACAACTGACGGTGCGGAGAACCGTGACCAATGTGGGGAACACGGATTCCATTTACAGGGCAACGGGGGAGTCTCCTCCGGGTGTCAACATGGTGGTCGAGCCTTCTCTTCTCCAGTTCAATGCTTCCACGACGACGCACACCTTCACGGTGACGTTCACGCCGCTTCAGATGGTGCAAGCGGACTTCAACTTCGGAAGCTTGACATTGATAATAGATAAGATTTTCTCAACTGCACGAGGAAATCTCGGTGGACAGTTGAGAAAAATCCTCTCTTCTTCTTCTCTTCCTATGTATAAATAAGGCTTTGTTAAGTTATATTCAACACATTCTTATTCATTACAATTCAATCTATCATGGTATCAGAGCTCTTGCATTAAGCAAGTGTTTTTTTTCTTCTTCTTTTTCTTTTCACTGTCCAGTGACAGCGTTGACGGCAGACTATTCTGCTCCATCATCCGTCGGCGTAAGACTGACGCTATCTACATCGCCACGCAAAAAACGCAGTGCCGTCGCCCAAAGACTCACAGAGACACCAACCCGGCTGTCTCTTCTTCCTCCGCCACCACCAATCTTCCTCATCGGTGGACTTCACACAAGCGTCGCGTTGGTCGCCTCGCCTTCGGTGCTCACCGCACCCTTCTCTCTGCTTCCGGAAGCTGTTCGAGCAGCGGGCACCAATTTCCACTAGTTTTGTAGGTGGAGCAGCCCCGGCACCGTTGCACTGTACCTGGCTGGACCCGCGGTTGCCGGTGGCGTAGTAGCCACGTCAAACGAGCACCCCGTCCAGGCCCAGCAATGGCCGAATTAGTCAGCAAGGACCAGTAGGGTGATACAGCTCTCCTTCCTCGGCAGAAGTAGAGCACTCTCTACCTCGGCAGCCGCTCCTCATCTTGCTCGAGCGAGAAAGGGTTGTTGTCGAATTTTTCAGCCATAGTCCTTGGCATCTCTACAACCGCCTCAACCACAGACAGTATCTCCTCCCAACTGTGCCACCACCTTCGTCAGCCTTGATCCTCTGGTCGAGCGCGGTCCATTTCGAGCAGATTTCAGAAACAGAGCAGCCCGTTGGCGATCGCCTCCTGCCTCTTCATCTTGCTCATCATCTTCTTACAGTCTCGATGCTCTTTCCCCTCCTTCCCCCTCTCCACCGCCGCCGCTGCCAGCGACCATTGATGCTGTTGCTTCCTCAAACTACCACAGCCAGCGTACGGTGTGACAAAAATAGGGCAGCACCGCTGTCTCAGCCTCGGTGCTCTCTTCTGACGAGAACGCTCTCTCCTCTGCCGCCGAACTCCACCGAACAGGTGCGATCTTCATCGGTTGAGTCTTCGACGCCTATTCTGCACCAAGCGAATCAATCCGGCGGGGTGACAATAGTTTCCTCCTTCCTACGACCCATCGAAGCCGACTGCTTCCTCTGCCGAAGGCTCCTCTCTGTTGCCTCTTTTGTCGTGACGATCTACAGTAGTCGAATGCCGAGGAAGCTACCCCTTTAGCTCACATCAAGGCACATCAAGATTGCTACCTAGTGTTGTCCACAGTCTACATCCGGCAAATTTCACAACTGATTGATGCTATCGTATCATCAAATGGCTTCTTCATCTACCTCTAATACTCCAGTCGTTGTCCCTGCAGGGAACCATAGCACTTCTCAACCTTCAAGCTTCATCACTATCAATGCTGCGGCACTCATTCCTTTCAAGTTATCCAAAAGCGAAAATTATGTATCTTAGCGTGCACAATTTTCTAATCTTCTATTTGGATATGACCTTATAGGTTACATCGATGGCTCTCTCAATTGTCCACCTGCAGTGCTCAACATCCCAGGAGGATCCAATCCAATACCAAATCCACCTCACAAACTATGATTACGTCAAGACCGTCTCATCCTCCAAGCCATTCAAGCCTCAGTCGTTGGGTCCGTTGCCCTACTAATATCTTCATGTATGACTGTTGCAGAAGCATGACCCAAGTTGCAAATGACATTGGCAAATTACTCGTGTACTCGCATGCTCGGACTCTTATCCAATCTGATGCAAGTGAAACAAGAGGGAAGTACTATTGCTGATTACTTACAAAATATCAAAGTTATCATCGATGACTTGGCTTTGATAGGTCATTCCCTCAGTGAAGAAGAAGTTCTCGTCCACACCCTTAATGGCCTAGGGGACGAATACAAAGAATTGACAGTCGTAATTCGAGCATGCGACTCACCAATATCATTTGAAGAACTTTATGATAAATTGATTGACTACGAGACAAATTTGAAGCGCGATGACAAGTTGCCCGGACCAACTATCACAACTCAAGTCAGTCAAAAATCCAAGATGAAGAGTAACCAGTACAATAAGCACGTCAATCAAGATCCGGCTAAGCTACCTCCTAACCCTATGGGTTCCACACCAAACTCCTCACATCCATATTATCAACACTTTCATCCTCATCATCAAGATGGTAACCCCTATAAGCATCAGCCCTGGCGCCCTGACCTCAGCAGTCATCGCCGAATCGTCTGTTAGTTGTGTGATAAAGTCGGACACTCCGTGAAAGTCTGTCGCTCTCGACCTCGACTCCCTACTCCAACACAGTGGCCTCAAGCCAATCTTATGACTACTCCGACAACTAGCCAATCTAATTGGATTGTGGGCTCCGGTACATCACATCACATCACCTCCGATCTTCAGAACTTATCTGTCCACAACAACTATGGCGACGATGAGGATGTCATCATCGGTGATAGTAAAGGTATTTCTATCACTCATACTGGTTCCACAATGCTTAATTCACTCACCACAACCTTCACACTTGATGATGTTTTGTGTGCACCTCACATTAAACGAAACCTTATTTTTGTCTCTCAATTTTGTAAGCAAAATAATACCTCAATTGAATTTTTTCCTAACTCTTTTCTTATCAAGGATTTGAGCACGGGGGCATCCTTAGTCCAAGGCCAGAACAAAGACAACATTTATGAGTGGCCATCCACTTCGCAAACAACCCACCCCAATGTTCACTCTTCCGTTGTAGCTCTAGTTGATGTGCGACATCGACGTCTTGGTCATCCCTCGTCCCTTATTCAGCAAAAGTTACTTTCTCATTATTCACTTCCTACCTCTACTACTAACAATATTTTAACTTATTGTGATGCGTATCGTAGCAATAAAAGTCATAGATTATCTTTTGGAATATCTTCTATATCTTGCTCTCAACCTTTTGAAATTATTTATACTGATGTTTGGGGTCCTGCCCCAACCCTTTCTTTTGACAAGTTTTGATTTTATATCATTTTTGTTAACTATTTCACTAAGTACACATGGTTATATCCCCTCTGTCATAAATCTGAAGTTTCAACAGTCTTTACCAACTTTAGAAAGTTGGTCGAGAATTTCTTTCAGTCTTCCATTAAAACAGTTTACTCTATGGCGGAGGTGAATATGAAGCCCTCGCATCCTGTCTCGCAGCTTGTGGTATACAACACCTCAAGTCACCCTCTCATACTCCCCAATTAGTTGGTTCTGCTGAGCGCAAATATCAATATATTGTTGAAACATGGCTCACACTTCTACATCAGGCCTCTTTGCCATCAACTTTTTGGACAGCAGCCTTTCAAACGGTCGTCTATCTCATTAATCGTATGATCACTCCAATCTTACAATACAAGTCTCCATTTGAGAAATTATTCCACAAACTTCCAAACTTTCATAAACTCAAAGTCTTTGGTTGTCTATGTTAACCGTGGCTACGACCTTATACATCGCATAAGCTTACACCATGATCTAAGCCCTACATTTTCATTGGATACTCTCTTGAATATAATGTTTTTCAGTACTACGAACCACAAACCCAAAAAGTCTTTTTGTCACGACACGTTATTTTTGTGGAGTCTTCCTTTCCTTTTTAAAATCATGATTACCTTACCATGCAAGCTACTCCGATAAATAAATATCACTGGAGCATCTCCTCAACCCCATCACATGAACCTCCCACAACACCATCCAATCCTAACCCTCCTGGTCAGTACACTCCTCCTGTTCAACAGCTCCTCACTCCCCCCATTATCTCTCCAATCCCTACTTCACAAGCTTCCCCCATTAATGAAGCCATACCCTCAGCTACCTCGTCATGTGATGTTGAAGTACCACAGACTAGTCCGATTGATCTCGGTAACTCACCACCGACTATACCAACAATCCAACCTACCACTTTCGTCACTCCTAGCCATCATATGATAACACGCTCCAAAAGTGGTATTGTTAAACCACGTCAAATTCTTGATCTACATGTCATAACGAACTCCTCCCTTGAGGCTAGTGAACCCACCATAATTAATCAAGCTCAAAAATCTCCTCATTGGTGTAAAGCCATGTATGAAGAATATAATGCTCTTCTTTATAACTCTACATGGACCATAGTTCCTTCTTCTTACACACAAAACATCATCGGGTGTAAATGGGTCTTTCGAATTAAGCGGAACCCAGATGGATCTATTGCTAGATATAAAGCACGTCTGGTTGCCAAAGGGTTTCATCAATGACCTGGTGTTGACTTCATAGAGACATTCAGCCCAGTTGTCAAACCAACTACAATACGGCTTATCTGGAGCTTGGCTATCTCAAAAGGCTGGCATATATGACAATTGGATGTTAACAATGCCTTTTTACATGGGACTCTAACTGAAGATATCTTCATGCAGTAACCCCCTGGCTTCGTTCATCCACAATATCCAAGGCATGTCTGTAAGCTACAATAAGCTATTTATGGACTTCGTCAAGCTCCAAGAGCCTGGTATAATGAACTTGGCGCATTTTTAACATCAACGAGTTTTATCAATTCCAAGTCTGATACCTCGTTATTCCTACGACAACAACATGAAAACACCATATATCTTCTGGTGTATATAGATGATATTGTTGTCACAGGAAATAATCTTTTGGCAATCCAAGCATTCTTAAAGCAACTACCCGTTCGATTCTCTCTCAAAGATCTAGGCACCTTGAGCTACTTTCTAGGAGTGGAAGCCACATTCACCTCTTCAGGTCTTCTCCTATCACAGAGAAAGTATATTCAAGATTTATTATCAAAGACAAATATGCAGGATGCTAAAGAGGTTGCCACTGCCCTCTCTACCAGTGAGTCACTGAAACTTTGTGATGGAAGTCCTGCTACGGACTCTACTCAATACCGGCAAATACTTGGCTCCTTACAGTACTTGGTTCTCACACGTCCAGACATTTCATTTGTAGTCAATAAATTGTCACAGTTCATACATCGACCATCTACAATACATTGGTCTACGGTCAAACGAATTTTGCGATATCTTAAGGGGACTCTCAATCATGGCCTCTTTCTCTGCAAACACACCCCGCTTCATCTCCATGCCTTTGCTGATGCTGATTGGGCAAGCAATTATGATGATAGAACATCCACGTCTGGGCATATTATATTTCTTGGAGCTAATCCGATCAGTTGGAGTTCTAAGAAATAAAAGACGGTTGCCCGATCCACAACTGAAGCTGAATACCGTGCCATCGCCACAGCTACTGCTGAAATAAATTGGATCACAAATCTGCTCAAGGAACTCAACGTCAACTCTACCTTTCCTATTACAATATATTGTGATAATATTGGAGCTACCTATTTATGTGCCAATCCAGTATTTCACTCACGCATGAAGTATATTGCCATTGACTTCCATTTCGTATGAGATCAAGTTGTCAGACATCAACTACGTGTTTCTCACGTACATACGGGTGATCAACTAGCAGACTCACTCACGAAGCCTCTCGCTCGTAAATTATTTTCATTACATCGGTCTAAGATCAGTGTCCTTGACAGGAGCACGATCTTGCGGGGGTATCAACTGCACGAGGAAATCTCGGTGGATAGTTGAGGAAAATCCTCTCTTCTTCTTCTTTTCCTATATATAAATAAGGTTTTGTTAAGCTATATTCAATACATTCTTATTCATTATAATTTGGTTTGACGATGGGAAGCATGCAGTAAGAATTCCTATCGCAGTTCGAGTGATCATTCATGATTCCTTCTCCGATACCTCCTAAAGCTTGTGGAGGCATCCGCTCTATGTTTACTATTATGGCAATAAGTTAAATGTCGAAGTCGTAAGGGGAAGAAAAATTAACGTGCTACGTTGCTCCTGTTATCCAAAAATTGATGCTGCTTTTGGTTTAGGCTGTTCTTTTGTACGCTTCAGCATTTAGCACCGACGTCCGATACACGTTTACAGGAAATAAAAATATAGCTTTAAGGGACTAAATTTTTTCATAATAAATTATAATTTGAAAATCGATCTTCTCAAAATAATTCAACTGCCAACGACTTGATAAATGTATGGAACTATTTTAGAAGGGAATAATTTAAATGAGAGCATGATGAAATTAAGATATGATAAAAGTATTAAAAACATGTAAATTTTTAATGAGAAAAACATAAACGAAGCTATAATTAGCAATATCATCTTTATGACATAAAAAAATCCAAGCTTTCGATATCCAACGTTATGACATCAAGTTAAACTCTCTATTTTAATTCCCAAAAATTTGCCTAGCACCACAATTAAAATAGACGTTGACATTCTAAACATATATATACTCTCGTAAGCTTGATTTGTTGGAACTAATGTGGCTCATATGATTTTTTTTTATATTTATTGAAAATTTAATAAATAATTAATGAGAAAGACAAACCTAATTTTAGTTGACATATCTGCTAATGATAAAGAATGTTACTCATATTAATTCTTAATTGGTGTCTTGATGGAAGACATCAAGACATTTGGACATGGTCCTTCACCATCCATGGATCAGAATAAGATATTTACATTAATAACATATGCCGAAGCAAGATATTCTACTCGCCTGAGTTATCTTTCAGGAAATTTAGATTTTCTCAAAAGATAAAATTTAAGACATTTTTCAATGCATCAAGGTATGATATTTCAATTAAAGATTCTTTTCATGAAAATAACTAATTCTGGTGCACTATGATGTTTTATTTTGTACATGAATAAAATTGCTTATACATAGTATCAGAGCTATGATTTCAGATTTATAATTTTTTATTTATTTAATTTTATTTTTATTATCGATTAAAATTATGATTCTGATAATTTATGTTACTTTCAATTACAATTCAAGTCTTAACTATTGAATTTAACTTTGTTTAAATTATATCGATCATGAAACTAATGATTCACTCTTTTTTTTTTAATGTAATGGATGACTATAAGTCATATTACGGTAATGAATTAGATTATAACATTATAGTTTTATTTCATATATTATGAGTTAAATCATGAGTAATTTGATATTTATGGATTAAGTGTTTTGTTAGCCACTAAGGTGGCCAAATATTAAGATTACATAAAGTTCATAAAGAAACTATCCATGATTTCTGGATGCTTATGAATGGCATGATGGTAACTTTATAATTATTAAATTGATATTCATAGTTTATAGGAACTTTCAGGATCACCCAAACGTTGATCTATTATTTTTATAACTCATGAATACAAATATAATAATTAATATATTCAATTATATTTTTATATATTTAAATGTAATAAATATATCTGATTTGAATATATTCATTTATCAAGTAAAGTGAGATATAAAGAAGCATAATATCTCAGTTTCGCCCACAGGATGACTTTGATATTTATTCACAAAGTCGCCCAAAGGACGACTTTTGTAATTTATGAGATAATGTTTGAACTCAAAGATTTAAAGTGAGAGTATTTATCATGTATTATTCGTATGCTTTGTTTCTTACTTTATTTAACAAATTAAAATTTTTTGAACGGTGTGAATAAGTCTAGTTTTACCTACGTGTTTCGAACCTTACATTGGTCCTAGTTTATCAAAAAGATGGAGAGAAAAGATAGTAATTCTTAAGATAAAAAAATAAAAAATTTTAGAGAGTTGCTTTTATTATTTTGAAAATTTAGAGATCTATGTGAGAATTCTCCCCTATCATAATTATGCTGCTCCTTCACCTATATATAATTTCACACTGAAAAGCCAAGAAAGAATTTTATTATTATTAATGAAGATATGATATAATAATAATAATAATAATAATAATAATAATAATAATAATAATAATAATAATTATTATTATTATTATTATTATTATTATTATTATTATTATTATTATCATTATTGTTGTTGTTGTTGTTGTGGATATGCTTATTATAAGGAAGATGAAATTGTGTTGGAAAATGGACATTCATGCACTTGATTGTGATTGTAAGGAAGAGCTTAATGATTCGTGTTCAAATAATTATGACAGTGTACACACGAGGCTCTTTAACTAATACACAGCATAATGGATACTATGCTTGGAGATAAGAAAGAGGTATTCTCTGAACTTTCACCAATTCATTCACATTATGGCTTAATGCAAAGCTAGTCAAGCAGACTGCAATTGCATCCATCTCCAGCACTGCTATAATGACTGTCATTGGAATCACAAGAATCATGGATACAGCCTGACTAATTTAATGAAGCTGTCAGCGGCCCCGCTGACTCGGTGCTCGTCTTTGGTTTGCATCTTTCTTTTAGGGTGTTCCTTCTTCTTCTTCCTTACTAATCCCCATGCCTGAAGGTACTTACAAGGCTGCGGCTATTAGAAGAGGGAACAACAGAGAGTACAGTTTTCGTACATCTGCCTCGCCCATTCCATTCATAAGAAAGAATGTACTCGCAAAAGAGGTGAATCTGAAAATAGAAAAAAAAAAAAAACAAGCTTTCAATATCCAACGTTATGACATCAAGCTAAGCTTGCTAATTTAATTCCCAAAAATTTGCCTACAGCCATAATTAAAATAGACGTCCACATACTAATAGAAAATTATATACTCACATAAGCTTGTTTTTGTTTTTCAGAATTTGATATTTTTATTTTAAATTCATGAACAAGCACCTTTCATATATATATATACACCATTAAAATTAAGTATGTGATTATATCTATTTGCCACGTAATGAAGGAGTGCATTTTAGATTGTTAGGATCAAATATTGGACCTCTCAACTATATAAAATTAGTCAAGATGGGCTTAATACGAGGATAAACAATAACATCATTTGTGGGCTTAACATGGAGAAAAAGAGATGATACCCTCCATTATATAGGATAAGCTGTGATACTATTGATACTTCTGAAATGAGTACGATGGTTATAATAATTGCAAATATATTGATTTTGATTAGTGTTATGTCAAAATTTAATTATGATATAGATTTAAAATTAATCAAGAATATATTTCATGTCTATTACTTATTGGAATTCGGGATAACTAAATCTTAAAGGTACCAAACCCTATATAATTATATCGGAGATATATCCGATAAAGTGTTAGTGAAGTACTAAGATTGGACGGTCGAAAACACTAATTGGATTGAACGAGAGTTTTCTATGTCTAAGAATGCACCTAAGGATGACTTGGTTGACAACTTTTGAAATATCATACTATATTAGTAATGTAGGGTGAAAATATTAGGGATATAATGTCTAAGTATCAATCATATATCATCAAAATGTCAATCACGCATGACCTAGATATTGATAATGTGAAATCAGAGTGTCGATAAGGTGATGATAAAATGTCAATCATATAACATTGATATATCTATCATGTTATTATTTTCCTATGAATTAAAAAAAAATACTAAATCCCAAAGAAAAATTATTTGATTTTGATCTTTATCTCACAATTGCTGAAAAGATGGGTACACTTGGTTTAGTTATATATAAAAAAAAGGAGGGGAGAGAGAGAGAGAGAGAGAGAGAGAGAGAGTTCAATTGTAAATATACTTAAGTGAAGACAACATAAGGTTTAATATAATATTATAACATTTTCACTAAATTAATTTTTTTAGAAGAGTAATATGTAAAGTTAAGAAACTTATCACTATCTCTATATGTCTTGTTATAATATGTGAAAATATTTGTTTTGTGTGTTATTTACATTTGTCAAATTTCAAGTGGGGTTAAAATAATTTTATTTATCTCGATAGAAAATTATCTTTATGAGGACTTCTTCGTGATTGGAAGCCATTGCATTTATCAAAAGGATTGAAGTAATGAGGGGAGAGAGAGAGAGAGAGAGAGAGAGAGAGAGAGAGAGAGAGAGAGAGAGAGAGGAAATCCTGTATGTTAAATGGAGAGGCCACTTCAAATTACTCGTATTATTTTAATCTTTCATATCTTTGAGGTCAAATTGAATATCAGTACCTTCAAAATAAATTGTTTTCATATTTATTCCTCCAAAGCGAATAGATCATTACAACATACAAAAACTTGTATATATGACAGCATGTTAATATCCTTCGGCTACTATCATCCGGCAATTATTCTAAATGATACTAATATCTTTTAAGAAATATAATGATTATAAAAAATATTAGAAATATTTTAAATACTTAAATATTTTTAGTCTAAAATAATTAATGATAATTATAGTTAGCTTTCATCAACATGAGTTTTTAGATACATGTTTATGATCTTAATATTTGGAGGAATATGTATATCATATCAAAATTTAAATGGGTGTATAGGTAAAGTCTTTTAGTTAATTTTGTCTTATGAACTCTTTTTTTGTCATGATTTAACATGATGGAATAATTGTTTTGTTAATCTCATTGAGCTTGAACTAAGCTCAAGAAACGTAAGTTGAAATTAATAATAATATATTCAATTATCTATTTATGATATAAGTCTAAACCGATTTCTGATAAATTTTATTATAACTTATTTACGATCCTTCACTCACGAGTCCCAATCACCCAAGTCAAAGGGTAATCAAATGAGCGCGTGAATGGAAAACACCACTTTGATTACAATTAGACTATCAAGTCCCCAATAGAAACATCATTAGTATGAATTTTTGAACGGAGATGACCACGTCAATTACAAGTATCATCTTTCCTTATCATTTGTGAACATAAATATATGAAATTTTAAATCGTATCTTTATCTTCATTAATCCAAGGAGAAGGTAGAGATGCTAGAAGAAGAGTAATTTCAATCTACAGTAATTTAAATTCATTTAAACGTATTTATTTATATTAATTAAAAGATAAAATATAAATTTTTATCCGGGCCGCTGTGTGAGGTTGGTATGTATTCGTGTCAGGAACTTCAGTGGCACTTTGCCTTCCGATTGGTCTCCAGCTGCCATCAAATCAGCCCTTGTTACCACCCGTGCGTAGAATTAGATCATATGATCATACTTCCTATCCGCCGACGAGATAGGTTCATCTGCTCATTTGCCCTCGTTGACTCTGATAAATGTATGCTTCCGTCTCAAGCAGATACGACCGATGCGTCCGACTTCTCAGTAGAATCAGAGACGATTCCTCGAAAGCTCACCGGTCCTTTCGACTGTGGTGGCGGTCACGTCGATCCTAATAGAGCCGCAGATCCTGGACTTCAATTTCTTCCGCTACATAAACGCTGCATTAAACACTAGCGCTTTGGTTCATCACGAAGGCCTGGATCTGTCCTCGGGCGCCATTCCTGACCTCTGGAACTCCGGAGTGGGAGACAAACGTGTATATGAACTGAATCTTCCATCCATCTCCATTCCCGACCTGAAGGGGACTTCTGTGACGGTGTCGAGAACCGTTACCAATGTGGGCGACCCAAATTCCACTTACAGGGCAGTAGTGCAGTCTCCACTAGGTGTAAACATTGATGTGGAGCCGTCTGCAAGGAGGCTTCACATTCGGAAGCTTGACTTGGGTAGATGATAGTGGAAAGCATTACGGTCAGGATTCCGATCGCGGTTCGGGTGATCATTTATGATTTCTTCTCTCACACCTCCTAAGATCTAATTCATGTGAGATTTGGTTGGTTTTCTCTTAGGCATTCAAGACGTCAAACAATGGAGTTGGGTGTCGAGATATCTTGGGGTATACATATATGCACTTCTTTGTGTGCGCCGTAAGGAATAAAGGAACCTCCGTTGTGTCGCTCGTGTAGGCTGATGGCATGTATAAGATTTCCACACGAATATTGCAGTGACACTTCCATACGATACTTCATAAAGGACTCGCAGTCCATGAATTATTATTATTGACCAGAAGACAAATTATTGGCCTCTCAAATTGTTTGTCTAATGGCAATAATGCCAAGTGGAGTGTGGTACGAAATGGTGCCGTGTGTGACCATGAAATCTCCTCCCAAGTGTGCAAAAGAACTGAGGAGTTGACCAATTGATGCAAAATGGGAAAAGAAACGAGCATATACTTCCAAGTCAAGAATAACTTATCTTTACAACCATATTCAAAAGCGAAAGAAATTGTTGACTTCAAAATCATGATAAAGTGATAGGTATGATGTTAAAAATGACAACGATTTTATGCTTTGCGGATTTAATTTAATTCACAGAAGATTAGACACATCATGACCTCAATGGAATATGGAATATGAGATTAGATCAAAACCAGTCCTCAAAAGAGTGTTCACCATTTAAATCAATAATAGAGAACACAGTATGTTACATAATAATAAAGAAGAAGACTCAAATTCATTTATGCGAAGGAAAATGGTAGAGAACATTTGGAAATCTTATTATATTCTCCAAGCAAGAGCACTTGCTCCGAACCAGTCAGCCCAAATTAAAATAAGAGCACGATGAAATTAAGATATAATAAAAAATTAAACATTATAAATGCTTAATGAGAAAAAAATGTGAGCCAAGCTATAAGTATCATTTTAATGACATTGAAGAATACAAGCTTTTAAAATCATACGTTAGGACATCAAATTAAAATTGCTAATTTAATTCCCAAATATTTACCTACAACCTAAATTAAAATGAAAGTCGACAGTGAAAAAATTAGGATGAATTCCTAAAAAAAATATTTTTAACTTTTTTATTTCTTCGATAGAGCATCCTAAGTTTAAAAAAATTTCATAAGCACTCATGGCTATGTGAAAATACTATTTTACCTTTTAACATTAAAAAAAATTATCTGTAGCCCCAACTCTTATCATGCCTCTATTCATGCCTGGTC
Source organism: Musa beccarii (assembly GCA_024322285.1). Classification (NCBI taxonomy): domain Eukaryota; kingdom Viridiplantae; phylum Streptophyta; class Magnoliopsida; order Zingiberales; family Musaceae; genus Musa; species Musa beccarii. Next base: position 3,784,772 of record CM044397.1, on the reverse strand, counting down.
GATCGTCCCATCGATCCTTACTATTATCAATTACGACCCTTATACAAGGTAGGAGGGGACACCAGGGCCGTGCCCTCATCTACGAACCCCACTGACCTTCTCTCTCCATGTTGAATTTACCTATTGCTTTGTCCTTTTTCATACTCATCCTTCTCCTCCCTTGTTAATATTTATAGGCACGACAACATGCAGGACAGTAAGCAACACTTCCCTTATGTGAGAGCCACGATCAACCATGATAGAGGCCAACGATCGGGGTGGCTAGGCATGAGGTAAAGGAGAGTAATTGGTGGGGTGGAAGAACGATAAAGAATGGTGATCAATAAGAGTAAAATAATCATTTATAAAAATAGATATTCTATCAAAACTTTTAAGCTTAGTTTGTTGGAAAAACCTAAAATTATAATTTTTTTGAGAATTCATTCATAAAATTATATATTTTCATACTCTTTATTTGTTTTAAAATATATATATATATATATATATATTTTAAATTCACTAACAAGAACCTTTCCTCTTGACAATATAGAATATTCATTTAACTCACGTCCTACGAAAATTAAGCATGTGATATTATCTATTTTCTATAAAATGAAATATCTCTAGTGGTGCATTTTTTATCATGATGTGAAATGGTCCCTTCAATTACAACTACAACTATGTGATTGGCTTGATAAATTATTTAAGACGACCCTCGAGGGTGCAACAAAAATATGACATAATAATAATGGATAAGATCATATTCCTATTGGCTCTAGAGGTATAATAATAAGAAGGTGAAGCATTTAAGTAATTGAAAACCTCCAGTAAAATGACCATATATTATTATTGAGTTTAGAAATATAATAATAGAAAGATAATTTTGAAAAATAATAAAAGGCTAAGCACTTAAGGAATTGAAAACGCCCCTTTAAAAATAATTTTAAAAAATTGTAAATTTATAACCGCATCAATTATAATTATTTTTTCCATTTTAAACTATTAAGTACCCAACAAAAAAATCACTAACATCATCACATAATGTGAACGGACAAGACTTCATTAATAAAAAATATTATTTTCATTTGCACTGGTCATCGTGCCCATATGTATAGCTGTATGTTTGATTCAACCTAATGTGAAATGTTGTTTTAAGTACTATGTGTTTGTCTCTCATCTTTTTTTTAATTAAAAGATATTATGCTCACATGTGAAACTCAATTTGAGATCTATCACTTTGTATAATATTGCACTAACGGATCTTAATATATTATTCAACTTTGTATAATATTACACTAACGGATCTTAATATATTATAATGAATGAACTTCCAACTTGGGTTGAACTATCAAACGATATAAAGAGTATACCATTGATAAATATTTTTTATTATTTATTTTCTTAAAATTATAATCAATTCCTCTATATTCAAGCCATGCAATGATAGTATAAATGACTATTTTATTATTTGAGTCATCAATTTTTAGATTAAAAAAAATATTATAATCATGTCTACATGTGTATGTCACAGGTAATTAACGCAGACCCAAAAATACCTTACAACTGTGCTCGCAATTTTATCATTCATGTTTGACTTTGACCTGTGGGTTCCTATCTCGTGGCAGACCATCACCCTCCTCTTTAGCTTGGTAACTTATAAGAGCACCCACCGTACGAATGCTGCCACTCCATAGCCAAAGATGGCCTCCCTTCTATCATTTTGAATCCTGATAATGAAGAATTTATGATCTAATTAATATTTAAGAAAAGTGATATAGGTCTAATTTTAATTATAAAAAGGTAAATTGATTGGAATAGGTAAATAAGATGTTGGGTAGAAGTGAACCATGTTAGAGATCGAGCATCGGGAGGATCATACATTGTGCCAAGATCAAATATTGCAGGTGGTCAATATACCGATAGATCGAGCAATACGTTGAAGGAAAGCACGATGTGTTATGAGTTTGGATAAACCAATGACATGTCGGACAACATAGAATTTATGTTTTGTAATCGTTTATGTATTGATTGAAGTAGTTTAGGTTTTAATTGAGTTGATTTTGGGAATAATTAAGCTAACTCAATTAGGACCATTGGTCCTTAATCATGGCTGAATTAGACCTATTGGAAAGTAAATTCATTGACCTAAAATTGGGTTAGGCGATGGCACCGTCAAAGCAAGTGGTGGTATTGCTAGTGAGCAAGAAAGCACATAATATATGTTTTCAAAAAACTTGATTGTAGTGCCGTCAGGGTCAGTGGTGGTACCATCCAGTGTTAGGCAACGGTACCACACAAATTGACGATAGTACCATCCAAACACAGTCTTCTAAGCTATGTCAGGTGATGGTACCGCCCAGGCAAGTGGTGTTATCGCCAAAGCTCAGTGCTGCAAGTAGTGGTACCACTCAGTACTTGTTGGAAAATCTAGGGCGACATCAAATGTACAACAGAAGAATAGAAAATAAAATCTTAAAATTTTTCGTAGAAAATAAGGTTTCATCGTCGTGCAAAGATTGGTACGCAAAAACCTATTAAATCGAAAACTACATATAAGATAATTACCTAGGGAGATCGTATATCCTTGAATTCCTATAGATCTTTAGGAGAGGATAAAGGAGGTCAAATGGTCTCCTCTTTAGCAGTGATCCACATGACAAGGGCTATAAAGATGCTTCTCAAATCACTACTCAAATATCCTCGTTGCGTGCACCACACAATCAAGAAGAGGCTGATCATTTTTGTTGTCCACACATCCTAAATAGGGGCTGTTGGCTGAGGAGGAGAGGGGGAGAGGAGAACAGGAGGTGACAGCCAAAAAGAGCCTAGCTTATGGCCTTCAGTTCCCTCCTATTTATAGAGATCCCCTATTAACTTAATCATAATGGATTATACCTTATTGGGTATTAGATCTTCACAACTACCCAAGCCTCTTAGATTAGTGAGTCTCTATCCAATAATCTCTTATTGGCTCTTATTGGATCTCATCTATAGGATCTAATAATTCAAGAGCTTATTGGATATCCAATAAGATCGATACTCAGCGGATATCTTATATCCAAACCTCTACTCGTCGCAACACGTACCATATGTGTGTGACCCTCTAGGCCTAATATCAAGCTGGTCATGAGTCATTCTTGTCAGTACTCATTCTGACTCAATAAACTATTATCTCCATAATAATTCACTCGACTCATTGATTGTGGATATATTAAGTCACTACGTCGCAATCCCCAAACGATACAAGGGAATTCAATCATTTGGACTTATCTATCATCAGTTACTGTATAACTATAGTCTCTCATCCATCTAACATCTCAGAGATAGTATATCAGATATGATGCTATCAGGCTCATACGATTTCTATTCGAGTCTTGCTCTAATCGAATTCTCTTTGAGAACTCTTTCTCTCTTAATCCGTATGACCATGGTCAGGGATTTACCTAAGCAAGAACATATGAAATATTCCTCTCATGACACTGAGAGTAGATGATCATCTATTGATACTCAATAGCCATCGTAATATTGGCTGCCACTCCCGATAATCGGTTGTATTAGATCTAAAACTTTATAACCTATAAGTTTGATATCAAAAATTAAAGTACTAATACAAGACATTTTTGGTGTCTTAAGTCTAATGACTAAGTATACCACTAGAATGACGGAATAGTTGTCTAACAATAAGATATTATCAACCATCCAGTATTCCGTGAGCAAATCAATCAATGAACTTATTCTCCAATAAGCACATACATTGTATTTCTAGTGTCCCCACACAAGCAGCTATGAGATCAGTTGCCTCTATCACATGGATAGGTATACAGTATAATAGTTTGTCTGGTTATCTCAATATCTTTCTTGAGTAACCTATGATTGGAATTATTTAGGATCTATATTTAAAGGTAAATCGGTCTTACTATTATGATCTCATCACGATCTGATTCTCATTACACAGATCCATGAACATCACAATACATACAATTCGTAATATAAAGTAAAAAAAATATCAAATATATAATAAGCAAAAAGAATATGTATCATATCATACATACCATCACTCACATGATTGGCTTATAAGGCACTTATGACTAATAGTACTAGCAGTGGTACTACTAATATCTCAAAAATCTAGAAATTTAAATTTTTAGCTCTATTTTTTAAGTCATTTGGGGCCTAGAAAGGCCCCACTCATTCTTGCTTAAGGCAGCAAGAAAATAGAACAAAAAACCTATGATTCTAAAGTTATAAACTCTCTTAAAGTACTGAGTCTCTCTTCCTTGAGCTTAGAGATTGTCTTAGAGATTGTCTTGAGGGAGGTGTGTGAGGATTACCTTATAAAAAGGAGGTGTAAAGGTATTCTCCTAAGCTTGTAAAAAGGAGAAAGAGTTATAACAAAGGTAGTTGATATTCGCTTATTGAAAGAAGATCAGTAGTGAAAACTGATAGCCTCGAGTGAAGAGGAATTAAGAGTGGATGTAGGTCAAGACGACCGAACAACTATAAATTCGGTGTATATTTCTTTTATGCTTTTCATTTTTATTGCTTACTGATTTTACTCACATTCCAAGTTTAATATATTTCCAATACGGGTTTGATCAAACGAATTTTTTGAATCGTTTTAACTTTTTGAAAGTACTAATTCACCCCTTTCTTAGTGCCACTATGAACCTAATAAGTGCACTGTTGGAAAAATCCAAAATTATAAGTTTTTTTTAAAATTCATTCATAAAGTTATATATTTTTATATTCTTTATTTGTTTTAGAATTTATAATTTTTTAAATTTAAATTCATGAATAAGAACCTTTCGATAACATAAGATATTCATGCGACTAACATCCTATGAAAATTAATCATGTTTGTATCTATTTTTCGTAAAATGAAATAACTTTAGTGGTGCATTTTGGATGGTGAGGTCAAATGATCTCCTCAATTACAACTACAATTACTTGATAAATGTCCTTATCATGAGAGTGCAATAATGTTATAACAATAATGAATAAGATCACAGTACTATTAAGTCTAAAGATATAATAATAAGAATGTGAAGCATTTAAACAATTCAAATTCGCCCGTAAAATAATCATATATTATTATTGAGTCTAGAAATATAATAATAGAAAGACTAAGCACTTAAGAAATTAAAAATACCCCTTTAAAAATAATTTTAAAAAATTATAAATTGATAACCGTATCAATTATAATTATTTTTTTCATTTTAAACTATTAAGTACCCAACAGAAAATTCACTAACATCATCACAAAACGTGAACGGACAAGACTTCATCAATAAGAAATATTACTTTCATTTGCATGGGTCATCGTGCCCATATGTATAGCTATATGTTTGATTCATCCTAACGTGAAATGATGTTTTAAGTATTGTGTTTTGTCCCTTGTGTTTTTTTAATTAAAATATATTATGCTCACATGTGAAACTCAATTTGAGATTTATCGCTTTGTATAATATTACACTAACGGATCTTAATATATTATAATAAATGAACTTCCAACTCGGTTTGACCTATCAAACGGTGTAAAATGTATGCCATTGATAAATATTTTTTTATTATTTATTTCTTTAATATCATAATCAATTTCTCTATATTCCAGCCATGCAATAATAGTGTAAATGACTATTTTATTATTTGAGTCATCAATTTCCAGATCTACAAGCAAAACATATTATAATCATGTCTACATGTGTATGGTCTCAGGTCATTAACGCAGCCCCAAAAATACCTTACAACTGTGCCCACAATTTTATTATTCTTCTTTGACTTTGACCTGTGGATTCCTATCACGTGGCAGACCATCACCTCCGTCTTTAGCTTGGTAGCTTATGATAGCGCCCACCGTACGAATGCTGCAACTCCATGGCCGGGCCCCCCTTCTAATTCTATCCTCCTTGTCTCTGGGAATCTTGCTTCTCATTTGGAGCTACTTCCAATGGGTACCACTTGGAGATAACGCATCAACCGAGGCGAGTGTCTCTCTGCTCTCTGCTCTCTGCTACTGCGAAGCTGTACATTGTGGATCTTGGAGAAAGACAACACGAAGATCCACAGCTTGTGACTGCTTCCCACCATGATATGCTGTCTTCCGTACTGGGGAGGTATATGTACTCCGTCACAATTCTTCGCCCCTCCTATTCTCTAAGCTTTCCTTTGTGCGCTAATGGTTGGTCGGTCGGTGGACTTTGTGTTGTTTCAGCAAGGAAAAGGCTCGCGATTCAATTGTTTACAGCTACAAACATTGCTTCTTGTTAATAGATAAGATTTCCTCAACCGCACGAGAAAATCTCGATAGATGGTTGAGAAAAATCCTCTCTTCTTCCTCTCTTCCTATGTATAAATAAGGCTTTGTCAAGTTACATTGATCAATCAATTATTCTTTTCAATTCATTTCAACATGGTATCAGACATTAAGCAAGAGTTTTTTTTTCTCTCTTTCATTTGTCCAAATGACAAAGATCGACACCCCCCGCCTCCTCCTCTCATTTGTTGCTAAGTGGGACATCTCGAGGAGTCTTTCCGCTATCCAATGAATGACAAATCGACACACCGGCCAAATGATTGAAACACTCTGCACCGACTCCGATTCTTTGCGCCACCGCCGCCTCCAATTCTCTACCTCGCCGCACTCTCTCGTTCGACACCACCCGAACCCCCTGCAACACCACCACCTGCTGCTTCACCATCAACTCCGCCACCGGCTCCAATCGCTACGCCACCGCCAAACACTCCTCCGATTTCAATCGCTACGCCACCGTCAAACCCTCCCCCGACTCCAGTTGCTGCGCCACCGCCGCCTCTCAATTACCACACCTCCGCCCTTCTTTCCGCCGCCCCTTTCTCTGGCGAAGCGAGCGCCTTCCACCAACAGTGAGGGGGCGCTGGCGGCGGTATCGTCCAACATCTGGAGGATCCGCGGCAGGAGACGGTGCGGGGGACTCAGAAGACGACTGTTCACCCTCCACTTGCAGTCTCGACGTTCTTTTCCTCCTTTCCCCTCTCCACCGCAACGAGCATGTGGTGTGACGTAAACAGGACAGCACCACTGATCTCCGCCTCGGCGCGCTCTCCTCTGCCGCCAAACTCCACTGAATGGTGCGATCTGCACCGGTTGAGTCTTCGACACCTATTCTGCACCAAGCAAATCGGGCGGGGTGAATGGCTTCATCATCTACTCCAGTCATTGTCCCTGCAGGGAATAATAGCAGTTCTCAATCTCCAAGCCTCATCACTATCAATGCTGCGGCACTCATTCCTTTCAAGTTATCCAAAAGCGGAAATTATGCATCTTGGCGTGCCCAATTTTCTAATCTTCTATTTGGATATGACCTTATAGGTTACATCGACGGCTCTCTCCATTGTCCACCTGCAGTGCTCAACAGCCTAGGAGGATCTAGTCTAATACCAAATCCAGCTCACAAACTGTGGTTATGTCAAGATCGTCTCATCCTCCAAGCCATTCAAGCTTCCGTCGCTGGGTCCGTCGCCCCACTAATATCTTCATGTATGACTGCTGCAGAAGCATGGTCCAAGTTGCAAACAACATTGGCAAATCGCTCGTATACTCGCATGCTCGGACTCTTATCCAGTCTGATGAAAGTGACACAAGAGGGAAGTACTATTGCTGATTACTTACAAAATATCAACGTGATCATCGATGACTTAACTTTGATAGGCCATTCCCTCAGTGAAGAAGAAGTCCTCGTTCATACCCTTAATGGCCTAGGGGACGAATACAAAGAATTGGCAGCCGCAATTCGAGCACGTGACTCTCCAATATCATTTGAAGAACTTTATGACAAGTTGACCGACTATGAGACATATTTGAAGCGCGACGATCGGCTGCCCGGACCAACTATCATAGCTCAAGTCAGTCATAAATCCAAGAGAAAGAGCAATCAATACAATAAGCGCGTTAATCAAGGTCCGACAAAGCTACCTCCTGACCTTATGGGTTCCACACCAAATCCCTCTCATCCACATTATCAAGGTGATATCCCCTATAATCATCAGCACTTGCGTCTTGACCTCAGCGGCCATCGCCGAATCATCTGTCAGTTGTGTGATAAAATCGGACACTCTGCGAAAGTCTGTCGCTCTCGACCTCGACTTCCTGCTCCAACACAGTGGCCTCAAGCCAATCTCACAACTACTCCGATGACTAGTCAACCCAACTGGATTATGGACTCTGGTGGATTATGAACTTGTCTGTCCACAATAACTATGGCGGCGATGAAGATGTCATCATCGGTGATGGTAAAGGACTCCCTATCACTCATACTGGTTCCACAATACTTAATTCATTCACCACAACATTCACTCTTGATGATGTTTTGTGTGCACCCCACATCAAAAGAAACCTTATTTCTGTCTCTCAATTCCGTAAGCAAAATAATACCTCCATTGAATTTTTTTCTGACTCCTTTCTTGTCAAGGATTTGAGCACGGGGGCATCCTTAGTCCAAGGCCAGAACAAAGACAACATTTATGAGTGGCCATCCGCTTCGAAACAAACCACCCCACTGCTCACTCCTCGCCTTCTTTGCTCCAGCTGATGTGTGGCATCGACGTCTTGGTCATCCCTCGTCTCTTATTCAGCAAAAGTTACTTTCCCATTATTCAATTCCTACCTCTACTAGCAACATTTTAACTTATTGTGATGTTTGTCGTAGCAATAAAAGTCATAGACTACCTTTTGGTATATCTTCTATATCTTGTTCTAAACCTTTTGAAATTATTTATACTGATGTTTGGGGTCTTGCCCCAACCCTTTCTTTTGACAAGTTTCGTTTTTATGTTATTTTTGTTTACTATTTCACTAAGTACACATGGTTATATCCCCTCCGTCATAAATCTGAAGTTTCAACTGTCTTTACCAACTTTAGAAAGTTGGTCGAGAATTTCTTTCAGTCTTCCATTAAAACAGTTTACTCTGATGGCGGAGGTGAATATCAAGCCCTCTTATCCTATCTTGCAACTTGTGGTATACAACACCTCAAGTCACCTCCTCACATAAGCTTACACCACGATCTAAGCCCTGCATTTTTATTGGATACTCTCTTGAATATAATGCTTTTCGTTGCTATGAGCCACAAACCCAAAAAGTCTTTCTGTCACGTCACGTTATTTTTGTGGAGTCTTCTTTTCCTTTTTAAAATCATGAGTACTCTACCATGCAAGCTACTCCGACAAACACACATCACTGGAGCATCTCCTCAACCCCGTCACATGAACCTCCCATAACACCATCCTATCCTAACCCTCCTGGTCGACACTCCTCTGCTCAACACCTCCTACCTACCCTTCCAATCCCCTCTTCACAAGTTTCACCTATTAATGAACCAATACCCTCAACTACATCATCAGGTGCTGTTGAAGTACAGCAGACTAGCCCACTTGATCTCGATGACTCACCACCGACTATGCCAACAACTCAACCTACCACTTCTGTAGCTCCTAGTCATCATATGATAACACACTCCAAAAGTGGTATTGTTAAACCACGTTAAGTTCTTGATCTACATGCTACAACAAACTCTTCCCTTGAAGCCAGTGAACCCACCACAATTAATCAAGCGCAAAAATCTCCACACTGGCGTAAAGCAATGTGTGACGAATATGATGCTCTTCTTTATAACTCTACATGGACCCTAGTTCCCTCTTATCATACACAAAACATCATCGGGTGTAAATGGGTCTTTCGAATTAAGCGGAACCCAGATGGATCTATTGCTAGATATAAAGCACGTCTAGTTGCCAAAGGGTTTCATCAACGATCTGGTGTTGACTTCACAAAGACATTCAGCCCAGTTGTCAAACCAACAACAATACGACTTATCTTGAGCTTGGCTATCTCAAAAGGCTGGCATATACGACAATTGGATGTTAACAATGCCTTTTTACAGGGGACTCTATCTGAAAATGTCTTCATGCAGCAACCCCCTGGCTTTGTTCATCCACAATATCCAAGGCATGTCTGCAAACTACAAAAGGCTATGTATGGACTTTGTCAAGCTCCAAGAGCCTGGTATAATGAACTTGGCACATTTTTAACATCAATGGGTTTTCTCAATTCCAAATCTGATACCTCGTTATTCCTACGACAACATCATGAAAACACTATATATCTTTTGGTGTATGTAGATGATATTGTTGTCACAGGAAATAATCTTTTGGAAATCCAGACATTCTTAAAGCAACTGGTCATTCGGTTCTCTCTCAAAGATCTAGGTACCTTGAGCTACTTTCACCTCTTCAGGTCTTTTTCTATCACAGAGAAAGTATATTCAAGATTTATTATCAAAGACAAATATGCAGGATGCTAAAGAGGTTGCCACTCCCCTCTCTACTAGTGAGTCACTGAAACTTTGTGATGGAAGTCCTGCTACGGACTCTACTCAATACCGGCAAGTACTTGGCTCCTTACAATACTTGGCTCTCACACGTCCAGACATTTCATTTGCAGTCAATAAATTATCACAATTCATGCATCGACCATCTACAATACATTGGTCTGCGGTCAAACGAATTTTGCGATATCTTAAGGGGACTCTAAATCATGGCCTCTTTCTCCGCAAACACACCCCGCTTCAACTTCATGCCTTTGCTGATGCTGATTGGGCAGGAAATTATGATGATAGAACGTCCACGTCTGGGCATATTATATTTCTTGGAGCTAATCCAATCAGTTGGAGTTCTAAGAAACAAAAGACAGTTGCCCGATCCACAACTGAAGCTGAATACCGTGCCATTGCCATGGCTACTACTGAAATAAATTGGATCACAAATCTGCTCAAGGAACTCAACGTCAACTCTACCTGTCCTCCTACAATATACTGCGATAATATTAGAGCTACCTATTTATGTGTCAATCCAGTATTTCACTCACGCATGAAGCATATTGCCATTGACTTCCACTTCGTACGAGATCAAGTTATCAGACATCAACTACGTGTTTCTCACGTACATACGGCTGATCAACTAGCAGACTCACTTACGAAGTCTCTCGCTCGTAAATTATTTTCATTACATCGGTCCAAGATCAATGTCCTTGACAGGAGCATGATCTTGCGGGGGCATGTTAATATATAAGATTTCCTCAACCGCACGAGGAAATCTCGGTAGACAGTTGAGGAAAATCCTCTCTTCTTCCTCTCTTCCTATGTATAAATAAGACTTTGTCAAGCTACATTGATCAATCAATTATTCTTTTCAATTCAATTCAACACTTCTCGGGCTTTGCGGCCACGCTCACGCTAACTCAAGCACACCAAATTGCAGGTCCTTAGCATGCATTCTCGCACCAAAATCAGGAAAACACTTTAATGAATCATAAGAGCTAGATAATAGCTTTTAGTATTATGGGTAACCTTGAAAACGAGATCATGATGGATTGATGTCAAGCTTTCAAAAAAATTCTATTATTGGCCATTGAGATAATCCATCGGTAGAGAAAACAAGCAAAGCACTATGCATGATATGCATAGTTACAGTAATAATTCCATTTGTACTGTCGCTTTGGTGTTAGAATTGGCGGAGGTGATCAGTGTCAGTCCAAGCCGCACTTTTCCTCTGCATACCACGCGAAGCTGGGACTACCTCGGCCTACGGGATAGCCATCAGCAACCCACAGGGCTACTTGAGAAAGGCAAGGAAGGCGATGGGATCATCATCAGAGTTGTCGACACAGGCAATTAAGCATCATCTGTTCAGTACTGATCGCCTAATAATATATCATTGAACACGTCAATGAGAGTTTTTCTTACATAGGCATCTGGCCGGAATCGAGAAGCTTCAACGACGATGGTTATGGCCCCGTCCCATCCCGTTGGAAAGGAAAGTTTGAAGTAGGTCAAAACTTCACCGTCAACCACTGCAACCGCAAGATCATCGGTGCAAGATACTACAGTAAAGACGCCAAACCGTCTGAGGTCGCGCGAGACTACGACTCCCCCCGTGACGCCAATGGTCATGGAACACACACCGCTTCTACCGCGGCAGGTTCTCTGGTAAGCGATGCAAACTTCCACGGTCTCGGTGCCGGCACAGCAAGAGGAGGCGCTCCTCGTGCGCGGCTAGCAATCTACAAGGTATGCTGGGGATCAGGAAGATGCGGGAAAGCCGACATACTACAAGCTATAGATGATGCGGTGGGTGATGGTGTGGACATATTGTCACTGTCGATCGGTGGGGATGGTTATTTTCCGGCGTCACTAGGCGCGGTAAAGAAGGGGACAACGGTGGTCTTCTCTGGGGGAAACGATGGCCCCGTCCCTCAAACAATCACCAGCGCGGTGCCATGGGTCATCACGGTGGCTGCCAGCACTATCGATCGCTCTTTTCCGACCAGCATAACACTTGGAAACGGACGAACTCTGGTGGTACGTTCGAGCCCGCGTATCTTTTACCAGATATTGATCAACCTGAAACTTATAATATTCATCAAATTGTTCCTAACTGCAGGGACAATCTATGTGCTACGCGTCCAGTGATCCAGGATACAAACAACTTGTAGCTTTTGGCAGGTAACGACTGCCGATTACTGTTGTCTTCTTTGCCTTGTATCTCTTTTCACACGTTATGAAGTGGGCAAACAGTAACGTGTACATGTAATCCGTTGTAGTTGCTCAGTGGTGCCTCAATATCTCAAGCAATTAGCAGACAAGATTGTGTTATGCTTTGATCGTGCATTTGCTGGCGCCGTCGCTGCTGCCGGTGAGACCTCCCAGTTGCTAGCGGGCTTGACGCAAGTCGGAGCAAGGGGAGCTATTATTGCACGATTCCCGCGCAGCATCCTCCCAGACTGCAGCGGCATTACATGCGTCCTCGTGGATTATGATGTAGGCGGACAGATAGCCAACTATGCCAGGGTGGAAACTGCAAGGTCTGTTTCCTTGATTTCCATTCTGATCCCCAACAACACCTTGCAGTTAATTTGGGAATCTGACCACGGATAGATTGACAGTGGGAGAATCCCCGTGGTGCATGTGAACCCTGCATCCAACATCGTCGGGAGCCAAGTGATGTCGCCGAGGGTGGCAGCTTTCTCCGCAAGAGGGCCGAGTACAGATTATCCGGACTTAGTGAAGGTATGTATGCAGCTATAGTTGTGTCTCTGTTCATGATAATTATGGCGTCTATAATAGATTGCAAAACGGACCCCTCCCATATCTCAAACTTTGAGAAGCTAAATCATCCTCTGCTCGAAAGCAATTATAAAACCAACCATAAATCCTCTGATAAGCACAAGACGCTGCTGACGGTCGATCGTACTTCCCCTGGAAAATGGAAAAGCAGAGCACTGAGCTCATCCTTTACCTTCTCCTCAGCCTGACATCACAGCTCCGGGAGTCAATATCTTGGCGGCAGTGAGAGATTGGTATCAGTTTATGTCAGGAACTTCAATGGCTTGTCCTCGTGTATCTGGAATTGCAGCTCTTCTCAAAGCAGTGCATCCCGATTGGTCTCCAGCTGCCATCAAATCGGCACTTGTCACCACCGGTGAGTAAATATCAGCATGTTACTACTTCTACTCCATTCTTTTAATAGTATGCTCATGTCCGACTGCCACTGTTTGAAGCATATACGACCGATGCGTCCAACATCCCAGTAGAAGCAGAGGCGGTTCCTCGGAAGCTGGCCAATGCTTTCGACTATGGCGGAGGTCACATCGATCCTAATAAAGCCGCAGATCCTGGACTTGTTTATGATATCTATCCGGATGATTACTGCAACTACTTCCCGTGCACAAACCGTGCCTTGAGTCTGCCCTCGGACGACATTCCCGGCCTCAGGACATCCGGAGTGGATAACAAACATATGTATGATTTGAACCTGCCCTCCATCTCCATTCCCGACCTGAAGGAGACACCTGTGACGGTCGGGCGGACCGTTACTAATGTGGGCGACAAGAAATCCAAATACAAGGCAGTAGTGCGTTCTCCACCAGGTGTTAACATGGTTGTGGAACCGTCCGTTCTGGAGTTCAAGGCTTCGACGCAGAAGCTTCCCTTTAAGGTGACCTTCACGTCGCTTCACAAGGTGCAAGGAGGCTTCACTTTCGGAAGCTTGACTTGGGTGGATGTTGGCGGGAAGCATACCGTCAGGATTCCGATCGCCGTTCGGGTGATCATCGTAGATTCCTTTTCTGACACCTCCTAGGGTCCAAGTTATAAGCTCTGGCCCGAGCATTCGAGACGTGAAGTAATAATGGAGCTGAGTTATATGTTGCTGTAGTAGTGAGTTTAATGTTAAGATGTCTCGAGGAATAAAAGGATATCTGTTTCGTTGCTCGTGTGTATGATGATGGTGCGTAAAAGTGTCACGCCCCAACCCACTGGGAGCGGTATAATATCGTAATTATATAGATTTTTATGTAAGAAGACGAAATCAGATCCAATCCTCTAGATTTTACTATAAGAATAGTTTTCAGAAAATATTTATCTTGTATTTCAATCAATAATCAATTCACCCATATGATATTTAATACATTTAATAACTCTCTGAAATAACATTTATATAATAATATCAATATATTAATTATATAATCCAATTAGTAATCGATTCATCATGTTTTTGATGCGTGACTCTAAAAATATAAAAATAATTATAAAGGCAAATCACAGTTCAGTAAGCACCGTGAGTCATATGCTAATCAAAATTTATCATAAATAAGTATTTTATTAAAATAAATAATTTTTCATTCATTTAATATATATATATATATCAAATACTTTGTTCGGGTTTACAAAGTTTGCAAAATATCTTTTTTATATGTATTTCAATTCATAACCTAGCTAACAATATTTTTAAATATAAAATATAATTAAATGTATTTCATAATAAAAATATAAATATAGCTAATGAGCATAAATCATTGTAGTGAGATCATTAACTTTTCATAAATGAGCATAAATATAAATTCAATATGATTGTACATGTCTAAACATAATTCGTAGTAATATCAATAGCAACAATAATATTATATTCTCGTGACAATGTCTAGAATCATGTTTAACACCTATAATATATGTAACATATATTTTTCTATATCAAAATAAAAATAATTAATTTTTAATAAATATTAATATATCATAGTTATACTTACCAGACAACTATCATTATAATAAAAATAATATATCAATATTTTTTAAAAAATATTTAAATAAAATTTTTATATATTATTTAATTATCTAAAAATATCGTGATTCATCTATCTATAATCCAAAACACAAATCTAATTAATGAGATTACAAGAGAATTTAAAATCATACCTAATATAATTTTGTTTGACTTGTTGAATCCATTTGGTATCAAAACAGAACCTCCATAATTTCTCTTATTTTACTTTTTTTCGTTTTCTCTTTTCTTTCTTTTCTCTCACATTTCTTTCTCTCCTGGTTGCACGAATCCTTTTTTTTTTTTTCCTCTTTCCCGTCTCATCCGTCTCGTCTTCTCCTCTGTTTCTTCGCTCTCACACCCCGTCCTCGATTGCCTTTTTTTCTCGCTCATCTTCCGTCCCTTCTATTCTTCTTCATCTTCTTCTTCTTCCCTTCTTATCTATTTCTTCTGCCTTTTTTTTTTTCCCTTCTTCTTTCTTCCCCGACTCTGTTCTCACCGATGCCTCCCCATCTTTTCTCTTTCTCTTCCTCTTCTTTCTCTCCTTTCTCCCTTTCTTCTCCCTTTCTCATTCTCTTCCTTCCCTCCTCCCTCTCTCTTCTTTTCTTTCCTTTTTTTTCTTCTCTTTTCTTCTTCTCCGATCCCCTCTCTGTTTCTCTCTCTCCCACACGCTCCCATGCCACCGCAGCCTCTGTTGTACCCGATCGATCGAGAGAGAGAGAGGCGGTGGGAAGCTATGGGGTGTTTAATCAACTAACCAACCAACGCCGCCGCTGCCTTTTTTTTTTGCAATTTAAGGTCCTCAGAAAAAATTAGGGCACTTCCATAAAATGCTTTATGGAGGATTCAGACAGATGTTTTAATGTGGCATAGCAAATCTCCGACTAGATGTGTTCTATTATATCCTGATAAAGGACCTTACGGGTCTGGAAACTCAGCATAGCAAAATCCCAGACTAGACATCCTATTACGTCAACTAACAATGATATATTTAAGTTTTTATATTTTAAATAACAATACATATGCTAAATTTAAATTTAAAGAGGAAAATATAAATGAAGCACGTCGAACATTAAAAGTCACAAAATGATGACAACGTGGATACACAGATCATCTCCACCATTAACTTTTATTTTCAGTAAGAACTGTGGTAACTTAATTAACGATATATCTTTTGATTTGACACAACTTAATCCACAAGCAAGAATCCTTAACGTTTAATGTCATTTTCCTTAGTCCACAGAAATTATTCAGCAGACATATCTTGTATGCAGTAATATATAACAAATCAACCAAGAAATCTCTAAGCTAAGGATGTGATTTCAACCTTGTCCTCGATATTTTCCTTTGAAAAAAGATGTCTCACAATATCCATGAATGTTACGTGAACCGATGGCATAACCTCAAAAGAATCCGGAAGATAAGAGTAAAATGGACTAGTTAATCCAAACAAATTTCTGAAACAGTATTTGACATTCTAATAATTAATAGATATTATGGTTTGTTGCACAATTAATTCTCGAATGGAGTAACATATTTTTTTCATGAAAATAACTAATTCTGGTGCACTATGATGTTTTATTTTGTACATGAATACAATTGCTTATACGTGGGTATCGAAGCTATGATTTTAGACTTATAATTTTTTATTATTTTATTTTATTTTTATTATTGGTTGAAATTATGATTATGATATTTTATGTTAATTTCAAATATAATTTAAGTCTTAACAATTGAATTTAATTTTGTTTAAATTATACAGATCATGAAACTCATGATTCACTCTTTTTTTTAATGAAATGGATGACTATGTCATATTATGGTAATGAATTAGATTATAACATTATAGTTTTATTTCATATATTATGAGTTAAAATCATGAGTAATGATATTTATGTATTAAGTGGATTGTTAGTCACCAAAGTGGCCTAATAGTATGACTACATAAATATCAATTACATAAAGTTCATAAATAAAGTCTCCATGATTTGTGGATGCTTATGAATGACATGATGGTATACTTTATAATTATTATATTGATATTCATAGTTTATAAGAACTTTCAGGATCATCCAAAGGTTGATCTATTATTTTTATAGCTCATGAATACAAATATAATAATTAATATATTCAATTATATTTTTTAATATATTTAAATGTAATAAATATATCTGATTTGAATATATTCAATTATCAAGTAAAGTGAGATATAAAGAAGCATTATTATGGTTATATATCTTAGTTTCGCCCACAGGATGACTTTGATATTTATTTACAAAGTCGCCCAAAGGATGGCTTCGTAATTTACAAGATAATGTTTAAACTCCAAGCATTAAAATGAGAGTCTTTATCATGTATTATGCAGTACATCATTCTGTCATTTTATTCGTGTGCTTCGTTTGGTACTTTATTTAACAAATTAAGTTTCTGTGATTAGTGTAAGTCTTATTTTACCTAGGTGTTTTGAATGAACCTTTGATTGGTCGAACCGATTTAATTATATGAGCTAATTTATTAAAAAGATGGAGAGAGAAGATAATAATTTTTAAGAGAAAAAATAAAAAATTATTAGAGAGTTGTTTTTATCATTTTAAAAATTTGGAGCTCTCCGTGGGAATTCGCCCCTATCATATTTATGCCGCTCCTTCACCTATATATAATTCCACACCGAAAAGAGAAGAAAGAGTTTTATTATTAGGTTTTTTGTTGTTGTGGATGTGGTTATTATAAACATAGTGAAAGTGGCACTTTGGATGCCAACATAATTTGCAGAGGAAACAATCTCTATCAGGTGTCATAGGTGTTGGGTTTGATGAGACTAGTCAAGCGTCCTTGCATCTACCATGGCGCAATAATGCATCATGGTTCCCATCAATCATCGTAGAAGAATACGAATAGACGATAAAAAAAGTGTCCACTCCAATGGTATAAGATTGGGAAATATGGACGTGTCTAAACCACATATAGTACGTATAGCATCTTGACCCAAATGCTTGAGTTAATCAATTCAATTCTTCTACGTGAAATCGTCCGGTGAATAGGCAACATGATAACCGGACATGAAACATGAGATGAATGCTCTATCCAGTCCACAACCATCATCGACTTGTCACATCAGTTGGATAGAAACCTAATGCGAACCACAATCTTATCCCTCACTTACAATTCAAAACCGTCTCCATGAACTTCCGTGTACTCTAGGTTATTGAGACGATGAGTCCTTGTCCTGATATTGTTTTGGAGAGAGTTCTTTTGGTTTCGTTCAGAGTGATTTCAATGGACATCACCTCACCGTGATTTTGAAGACCTGAAGATAATTAGACTCGTATATTTATTTTTTTCTCCTATTCTTTTAGGATTATTATAAGTTGGATTATAATCTCTCGGTATAGGATAAATAATTAAAAGATCGATTTGATTAAACAAAATTCATTAGTAAAACCTTGATACAATAGCATTTGATCCGAAGACTTCAAGTTTTGGGTTTAGACCCTATGAATCCTTCATATCACAACGTTTTATGCAAAGTAAATTACTTTTATGGGCGAGTGAATGGCCGACATGAGAAAGTTGGACGTTGACATGGACGGAAATATCACGTTAACAATGGATGCTGGTTTTATCATCTTCTTGTCATCGCATCAAATGGTAGGTGCTCCATGCATGGAGGATTTTTGGCATGTCCAGAGATTGAAGTGACGTCCATTGTAACCATTGAGAACAACAAGCCATGGATCTGCAAACTCCTGTTTGAGTCTTCAAATTGCAAATTAATATACCGAGGTGTATATTTCTTATAAGTGAATATATATATATATATAAAATCGTTTTCAACTTAAGATGGTGTCAAAACATAAGAAAGATTTTTGTTTGAACCAAGTCTTTGAGCATATATTTTTCTACATGATATAAAAAAATATTAGAGATCCTCTAAAGATCCTTCGCTGACATAAGTTTCTGATAGATGAATGATTCTTAACATTAATTATTATTATTATTAGTAAAAAATAAGTGATAAAAGTAAGATTCGAGGTTAGGATCTTATGATGTTATATTAAAATTTTACCCAACTAAACTGACAAGTGAGTGACATCTCATTTAGGGCCAGTTGATCGATTGTTCCTTTTGCACCTATGGCACAGTAAGGTGCTTTTCATTCCGAACTACAACGGGTAAATTCCGATATGAACAATATCGGTGATGTGCGTTGCACGACTAACACGGTCTATTCTCCCTTATCATAAAATAAAACAATATTCTTTTTTTTTCATTAGTCTTTCACATCAACCAACTTTCCTTAGGCTTAACTCGCCGCAGAGAAGCTGTCATCGATCATCACCACCGTCGGTCATGTGGCTTCATAGGCTTATAAGTAGCGCCATTGCTGCAACGCTGCTCCTCCACAACCACATGCAAGATGGATTCCCAACATCTTCTATCCTCTACGCTTCTACTTCTCTTCCTGTCGAGCTTCATCCAAATGGCAGCACTTGGACGTACACTATCATCGACCAAGGTCCATGAGCGTCTCTCTACCATCTTAGCATTCGATGTCCGTGGACTAACATCTCAAATGTCTCTTCTGTGTAGCTGCTGTACATAGTGTACATGGGAGAGAGGCAACACGAAGATCCAGACCTTGTGACTGCATCGCACCATGATATGATGTCTTCCGCACTGGGGAGGTGTGCATTTTTGCACCATATATAGTTTGTGTTCCTTTCATCTTTCTGTCATATATGCTCGATTACAGGTTATTCTAATTGGTGATTCAGCAAGGAGGAAGCTGTGAGTTCAATTGTCTACAGCTATAAGCATGGCTTCTCGGGTTTTGCAGCCATGCTTACAGAATCTCAAGCAGACCAAATTGCAGGTTCTTCCTTCCTACTTCGAGTTCTAATATGATTAGCCTCACAACTGATGAGAACAATCCATCACAGGTTTGGCGTCTTGAGATGTGTGAGAGAGAGAGAGAGAGAGAGAGAGAGAGAGAGAGTCCATCGCTTTGAATGACATACACATCTTCAGTTACAATTCCAAAACAGCATGTTTATAGTGAATAAATTATGTCTCCTTTGTTGGTTCAGACATCTAAATGGATCATGAACAGGAGAATTGATGTTCGTGAAAAGTTATGAGAAAAAAAAAATCATATTTATACATATACATAATTTTCAATGAAGATGAGTAAGTGTTGGGAAAAAACCTATAAATGCGGAATAATACTTTTCCTATATTAAAATGGGTTCCTCATCAAAAATACCAACTTGATAATAAAATCAAGTATTAACCAGAACAATATTATCAACAGAATAACTGATCAATCACAGGTGAGACCGAATTTTAATGTGGAAAACCCAATACGGAAAAAACCACGGGACCGTAGTCCACTTCAAACTTCCACTATCACCAATAATGATAACAGGTTTACAATATGTCTTCTCTTGAATAACAAAAGAATCACATTAACATCAAAATCAGATATCTTGACTCAACAATAGTGCATCATTATCATATAGATGGATCTCATCTAAGTAAAACTTTAGATCTTACCAAGTAAACATAATAGGAAAGTACCTTAGAGAGGATAAACCATAGATCAGTACCGTTAGGATTGTAGAGTTTACTGCAAGGATTCTCCATGTCAAATCTGGGCCAAAACCGACGAAGTTTGGTCACAGATCGTCAAGCAGAAAAACTCAGATCCTAGTTTTCTTCTTTCTTTTCTCTCTCTTCCTTTTCTCTCACTGTGCCGCACGTCGCTCGTCGCACGCCGCTCGCTGCACACCGCTGCTGTGCTGTGTTCTTTTCCTTAACTGTACTAACACCAATAGAAACCCTTGGTTTCTATTTAATTAATTGATTTAGGCTCGGGCCCAATTATCTGGTTCAAGCCCACCTATGGGCTGGACCCAACAATTCTCCCCCTCCAGTTCATATGGTGGGCTGTACTAAGCCCGCTCTTTGCCTACAAGCTTCAAGCTTCTCCTTAGGCAACTTTACCAAGTTATAGGTGTGGTTCTCAAGCAAGGATTTCATCTCTTCTTGCATGGCTTTAACCCACTCATTCTTGTGCTCATGTAGAATAGCTTCCTGGTAAGTTTCTGGCTCTCCCCTATCAGTAAGCATAACATACTCATATGGAGGATATCTAGTAGATGGTTGTCGCTCTCTTGTAGATCTTCTCAATGGAATCTCAACTGGTGGTGGAGGTGCTTGCTCAGTTGGTTCAACTTCATCAACTGTAGGAGTATCATCACTAACATTCTCACCACATTCATCTTCATCATCATCTCCCCCATGATCATCATGAACTATAGGTGGAGGAACTGGACCCAAACTCCAAGGAATATAAACAGAGATTTCAAGCTTCTCAATAGTATCACCATTATAAAACAATTGGTCTTCAAGAAACACAACATCCATGCTTCTAACAATCTTCTTGTTCACTAGATTCCATAATCTGTACCCAAACTCTTCATGACCATATCCCAAGAAAATACATGTCTTTGCCTTATTATCAAGCTTGGATCTCTCATCTTTGGGAATATGTACAAATGCTTTACATCCAAAGACTTCAAATGATCATAAGATATATCTTTCCCTTTCCATACTCTCTCTGGAACATCACCTTGCAGAGGAACTGATGGAGAAAGATTTATCAGGTCAACTGTAGTTCTCATAGCCTCCCCCCAAAATGACTTAGGTAACTTGGCGTGAGAAAGCATACACCTAATCCTTCCTTCAATGGTTCTGTTCATCCTTTCTGCCACACCGTTTTGCTGAGGAGTTTTTGGAACTGTTTTCTCAAGTCTGATACCATGAAACCTGTAATAATTCTTAAAAGGACCCCTGTACTCGCCACCATTATCTGCTCGAACACTCTTTAGCTTTCTGCCAGTTTCTCTTTCAACATTGATATGAAATTCTTTGAAGACATCAAGTATCTGGTCTTTAGATTTCAAAGCAAAAGCCCAAACTTTTCTAGAATGATCATCAATAAAAGTAACAAAATAAAGAGCACCTCTAAGAGTTCTAGTTTGCATAGTACAGACATCAGTATGAACTAAATCAATAATATTTGATCTTCTAGATGGCGGATAAGTATGAAATGCAACTCTATGTGTTTTTCCAACTAAGCAATGATCACAAGATTTAAAAGATCTACCTTGCAACTCTGGTAAGAACTGCTTTCTAGCAAGAGTTTGAAGTCCCTTCTCACTGATATGATCAAGCCTCTTATGCCAAAGATCTATGCTTTCACCCTTTTGAATTTCATTAATCTCTCCTTTGTGTAGCTTAGCTTCCATAATATAAAAAAAGTTTAACTTCTTTCCTCTCGCCATAACTAGAGAACTTTTAGTGAGCTTCCATTTGCTTTCATCAAAATAATGTGTAAATCCCTCATCATCAAGTCTCTGTCAGATATCAAATTGATTTAATATCTGGAACATGTCTGACATATATGAGTATCAATTTACTCCCAGTACTGGTCTCTGAGCAAATATCTCCAATACCCATAATCTTGGATGTACCATTGTTTCCCATTCTAACATTGCCAAAATCACCAGTAGTGTAGGATCTGAATAAATCATCATGAGAAGTAACATGGAATAAAGCACCAGAGTCAATTACCTAGTTGCTGTCCTGAGCTGCAAGACTAATACATCCATCATCACAAACAGTAATGATATCACCTTCAAAGAAAGAATCGTGTTTGTCTCTTTCTCATTTTTCTTCTTTTCATTCTGTTCTCGCTTCCAAAACTTATACTCTTTCTTCATATGACCTGGCTCATTGCAAAGTGAAACACCGATATCTCTTATAGACTTGGATCTTCCGTTTGTAACCATGTGGATTTCTCTGTGACTTCTTCCACGTCTTTCCTGCTTTTCAATAACAAGTGCACCAGAAGAAGATTCTCCCTGTACTTTCCTTCTGGCATCTTCATTCAGTAAACTATCTTTAACCATGTCTATAGTTAGAGTTTCCTCTGGCGTGGAGTTACAAATTGTCACCACATACGTTTCCCAACTTTCTGGTAAAGAGCTAAGAAGTAGCAATCCCTGCATTTCATGATTAATATTCATTTTCATAGCAACCAACTTGTTTGCAAGACTCTGAAATAGGCTTATGTGCTCAACAATACTGTCACCATCTTTATACTTCAAATTAACAAGCCTTCTAAGGAGAGAAATTCTATTTCCCACTGTCTTTTTCGCAAACAGATTTTCTAGCCTTTGCCAAACAATATCAGCTCTGGTTTCATCAGAAATATGCTCATACAAGTTTATATCCATCCATCTTCTAATATAAGCAATAACTTTCCTGTGTTGGACCTCCCATTCCTCCTCTTCCATAGTAGAGGGTTTTTCTTTAACTTTGATGGGCTTATACAAATCTTTGCAATAGAGCAAGTCTTCCATCATATGCCTCCAAGTGGAATAATTTGATGAGTTCAATTTAAACATACCATCTGATTCTTCCATTTCAATCACACAAGAAAAACTAGTAGCAAATAACAACCTGCTGCTCTGATACCACTTGTTGGGAAAAAACCTGTAAATGCGGAATAATACTTTTCCCTCTTTATGTATTAAAATGGGTTCCTCATCAAAAATACCAACTTGATATTAAAATCAAGTATTAACCAGAACAATATTATCAATAGAATAACTGATCAATCACAGGTGAGATCGAATTTTAACGTGGAAAACCCAATGCGGGAAAAACCACGGGACCGTAGTCCACTTCAAACTTCCACTATCACCAATAATGATAACAGGTTTATAATATGTCTTCTCTCGAATAATAAGAGGATCACAGTAACATCAAGATCAGATATCTTGGCTCAATAATAGTGCATCATTATCATATAGATGGATCTCATCTAAGTAAAACTTTAGATCTTACCAAGTAAACATAACAGGAAAGCACCTTAGAGAGGATAAACCGTAGATCAGTACCGTTAGGATTGTAGAGTTTACTGCAAGGATTCTCCATGTCAAATCTGGGCCAAAACCGACGAAGTTTGGTCACAGATCGTAAAGCAGAAAAACTCAGATCCTAGTTTTCTTTTTTCTTTTCTCTCTCTTCCTTTTCTCTCTCAGTGTGCACGCCGCCGCTCGTGCACGCCGCTCCACACACACCGCTTGTGCTGTTTCTTTCTTTAATCAGCACTAACACCAATAGAAACCCTTGGTTTCTATTTAATTAATTGATTTAGGCTCGGGCCCAATTATCTGGTTCAAGCCCACATATAGGCTGGACCCAACAATTCTCCCCCTCCAGTTCATATGGTGGGCTGTACTAAGCCCGCTCTTTGCCTACAAGCTTCAAGCTTCTCCTTAGGCAACTTTACCAAGTTATAGGTGTGGTTCTCAAGCAAGGATTTCATCTCTTCTTGCATGGCTTTAACCCACTCATTCTTGTGCTCATGTAGAATAACTTCCTGGTAAGTTTCTGGCTCTCCCCTATCAGTAAGCATAACATACTCATGTGGAGGATATCTAGTAGATGGTTGTCGCTCTCTTGTAGATCTTCTCAATGGAATCTCAACTGGTGGTGGAGGTGCTTGCTCACTGGTTCAACTTCATCAACTGTAGGAGTATCATCACTAACATTCTCACCACATTCATCTTCATCATCATCTCCCCCATGATCATCATGAACTATAGGTGGAGGAACTGGACCCAAACTCCAAGGAATATAAACAGAGATTTCTGGCTTCTCAATAGTATCACCATTATAAAATAATTGGTCTTCAAGAAACACAACATCCATGCTTCTAACAATCTTCTTGTTCACTAGATTCCATAATTTGTACCCAAACTCTTCATGACCATATCCCAAGAAAATACATGTCTTTGCCTTATTATCAAGCTTGGATCTCTCATCTTTGGGAATATGTACAAATGATTTACATCCAAAGACTTCAAATGATCATAAGATATATCTTTCCCTTTCCATACTCTCTCTGGAACATCACCTTGCAGAGGAACTGATGGAGAAAGATTTATCAGGTCAACTGTAGTTCTCATAGCTTCCCCCCAAAATGACTTAGGTAACTTGGCGTGAGAAAGCATACACCTAATCCTTTCTTCAATGGTTCTGTTCATCCTCTCTGCCACACCATTTTGCTGAGGAGTTTTTGGAACTGTTTTCTCAAGTCTGATACCATGAAACCTGCAATAATTCTTAAAAGGACCCCTGTACTCGCCACCATTATCTGCTCAAACACTCTTTAGCTTTCTGCCAGTTTCTCTTTCAACATTGATATGAAATTCTTTGAAGACATCAAGTATCTGGTCTTTAGATTTCAAAGCAAAAGCCCAAACTTTTCTAGAATGATCATCAATAAAAGTAACAAAATAAAGAGCACCTCCAAGAGTTCTAGTTTGCATAGTACAGACATCAGTATGAACTAAATCAATAATATTTGATCTTCTAGATGGCGGATAAGTATGAAATGCAACTCTATGTGTTTTTCCAACTAAGCAATGATCACAAGATTTAAAAGATCTACCTTGCAACTCTGGTAAGAACTGCTTTCTAGCAAGAGTTTAAAGT
Organism: Musa beccarii; assembly: GCA_024322285.1. Taxonomy (NCBI): domain Eukaryota; kingdom Viridiplantae; phylum Streptophyta; class Magnoliopsida; order Zingiberales; family Musaceae; genus Musa; species Musa beccarii. The sequence continues at coordinate 3,759,095 of CM044397.1, read as the reverse complement.
CCCTTCTCACTGATATGATCAAGTCTCTTATGCCAAAGATCTATGCTTTCACCCTTTTGAATTGCATTAATCTCTCCTTTGTGTAGCTTAGCTTCCATAATATAAAAAAAGTTTAACTTCTTTCCTCTCGCCACAACTAGAGAACTTTTAGTGAGCTTCCATTTGCTTTCACCAAAATAATGTGTAAATCCCTCATCATCAAGTCTGCCTGTAGATATCAAATTCAGATGAATATCTGGAACATGTCTGACATCTATGAGTATCAATTTACTCCCAGTACTGGTTTCTGAGCAAATATCTCCAATACCCATAATCTTGGATGTACCATTGTTTCCCATTCTAACATTGCCAAAATCACCAGTAGTGTAGGATCTGAATAAATCATCATGAGAAGTAACATAGAATAAAGTACCAGAGTCAATTACCTAGTTGCTGTCCTGAGCTGCAAGACTAATACATCCATCATCACAAACAGTAATGATATCACCTTCAGCAGCAACTGTATTGGTCTCTTTCTCATTTTTCTTCCTTTCATTCTGTTCTCGCTTCCAAAACTTATACTCTTTCTTCATATGACCTGGCCTGTTGCAGTGGAAACACCTGATATCTCTTATAGACTTGGATCTTCCTCTGTAACCATGTGGATTTCTACTGTGACTTCTTCCACGTCTTTCCTGCTTTTTAGTAACAAGTGCACCAGAAGAAGATTCTCCCTGTACTTTCCTTCTGGCATCTTCATTCAGTAAACTATCTTTAACCATGTCTATAGTTAGAGTTTCCTCTGGCGTGGAGTTACAAATTGTCACCACATACGTTTCCCAACTTTCTGGTAAAGAGCTAAGAAGTAGCAATCCCTGCATTTCATGATTAATATTCATTTTCATAGCAACCAACTTGTTTGCAAGACTCTGAAATAGGCTTATGTGCTCAACAATACTGTCACCATCTTTATACTTCAAATTAACAAGCCTTCTAAGGAGAGAAATTCTATTTCCCACTGTCTTTTTCGTAAACAGATTTTCTAGCCTTTGCCAAACAATATCAGCTCTGGTTTCATCAGAAATATGCTCATGCAAGTTTATATCCATCCATCTTCTAATATAAGCAATAACTTTCCTGTGTTGGACCTCCCATTCCTCCTCTTCCATAGTAGAGGGTTTTTCTTTAACTTTGATGGGCTTATACAAATCTTTGCAATAGAGCAAGTCTTCCATCATACGCCTCCAAGTGGAATAATTTGATGAGTTCAATTTACTCATACCATCTGATTCTTCCATTTCAATCACACAAGAAAAACTAGTAGCAAATAACAACCTACTGCTCTGATACCACTTGTTGGGAAAAAACCTGTAAATACAGAATAATACTTTTCCCTCTTTATGTATCAAAATGGGTTCCTCATCAAAAATACCAACTTGATATTAAAATCAAGTATTAACCAGAACAATATTATCAATAGAATAACTGATCAATCACAGGTGAGACCGAATTTTAACGTGGAAAACCCAATGCGGGAAAAACCACGGGACCGTAGTCCACTTCAAACTTTTACTATCACCAATAATGATAACAGGTTTACAATATGTCTTCTCTCGAATAACAAGAGGATCACAGTAACATCAAGATCAGATATCTTGGCTCAATAATAGTGCATTATTATCATATAGATGGATCTCATCTAAGTAAAACTTTAGATCTCACCAAGTAAACATAACAGGAAAGCACCTTAGAGATGATAAACCGTAGATCAGTACCGTTAGGATTGTAGAGTTTACTGCAAGGATTCTCCATGTCAAATCTGGGCCAAAACCGACGAAGTTTGGTCACAGATCGTCAAGCAGAAAAACTCAGATCCTAGTTTTCTTCTTTCTTTTTTCTCTCTTCCTTTTCTCTCACTGTGCCGCACGCTGCTCGTCGCACGCCACTCGCTGCACACCGCTGCTGTGCTGTGTTCTTTTCCTTAACTGCACTAACACTAATAGAAACCCTTGGTTTCTATTTAATTAATTGATTTAGGTTCGAGCTTAATTATCTGGTTGAAGCCCACCTATGGACTGATCCAACGGGAAGCAACTTGATCATATTGCCCTTTTCTTTTATTGGTAGATTTGCCGGAGGTGATCAGCGTCAATCCAAGCCGCAGCGTTCCGCTACATACTACACGAAGCTGGGACTACTTCGAAGAGGCAACTTCGGCGATGGCATCATCATCGGAGTTGTCGACTCAGGCAAGCGTTATATATTTCGTTACTGGCATCGAGCTTGTTGATTTAACCGTCATGCGAACTTTGTTTGCATAGGGATTTGGCCGGAATCGAGAAGCTTCGACGACCATGGTTACGGCCCGGTCCCATCCCGTTGGAAAGGAACGTGTCAAATAGGTCAAAACTTCACCGTCAACAACTGCAACCGCAAGATCATCGGTGCAAGATGGTACCCCGTAGGCGTCGACCCTTCTCTCACCGAAGGAGACTACCAGTCTCCGCGGGGTTCCGACTACCACGGAACGCACACGGCTTCCACGGCAGCAGGCTCGTTGGTGAGTGATGCGAGCTTCCATGGTCTGGGCGCCGGCACAGCGAGAGGAGGAGCTCCTCGTGCCCGGCTAGCAATCTACAAGGCATGCTGGGCAAACGCAGGGTGTCCCGAAGCTGCTGTGCTAAAGGCGATAGATGATGCTATCCATGATGGTGTGGACATCTTGTCACTCTCACTTGGGGGCTTACTTCAACCATACTTTCCTTCCATACATGCGGTGGCAAAGGGGATAACTGTGATATTCTCTGGAGGCAACGAAGGACCCGTTCCCCAGACCATTTCTAATGACCTGCCGTGGGTGTTCACGGTGGCTGCCAGCACCATCGATCGATCGTTTCCTACCCTCCTAACCTGATAGAACCCTAGAGGAATTCTATAGAGATTAATCTTTGAGGGGGATCAACCCTTGGAACGCTATAGGGGTTCCACCCTCCAAGTAGCCTGGTGGCTGCAATTGTAGATTGATCTTTCTTATTCCAAAGAGGTGGAGGCTACAAGCTTATATAGAGCTTCAAACCCTAGCCCTAGGGGCTGCATCCTAAGTGAACTACCCAATATGCCCTCAACCTTAGCGGGCCGGCCCAGTAACAAAGGGGCGACGGCTAAGAAGCCCAAAGGCCCAAATATAAACCCTAGCCTCTCTTCTTTATAGGATAGAGGTGGCTAGGTGGGGTTTATTACATTCTCACAGGGTTTTTATTAGCTACTACATGGTTGAGTAGGACCTTACCCTGCTAGGGTTCTATCAAGCCCGCCCTCTTCAAATCAACCTTGTCCTCAAGGCCAGGGTTCCATGAACTCAGAGAACCGGGACTTTAGCTCCTCATATGATTCCCATATGGCATCTTCGAGTGGTAAATTAGTCCAATGTACTAGTACTTCAGTAGAGGGACGTCGACGACGCATCACGACTCTGCGTTCGAGGATGGCTTGTGGTTGGGCTTGAATATTTCCATCATCAATGGTGTTGGGCAGTTGGATCTGGGGTGTCTCGTATTCTCCCAACTTGGGCTTCAAGCATGACACGTGGAAGACAGGGTGAATTTTGGCATCTTCAAGTAATTTAAGTCTGTACGCCACAGCTCCAATACGCTCTATGATCTGATAGGGCCCATAAAAACGTGGAGATAGCTTCATGGAGGCTCGTGTGTTGATGGATAGTTGCTTGTATGGTTGTAGGCGAAGATAAACCCAATCTCCTACTAAAAGTTCTCTTTCACTTCTTCGTGTGTCAGCTTGCTGCTTCATTCTAGCTTGAGCGGTAGAGAGATTATCCTTTAGCAGCTGTAGGAGTTTGTCCCTGTCAATTAAATCTTGGTCAACTTGATCTACCTTAGCTGAGCCAATTACATACTTTGGAATCACAAGGGTCGGCCGACCATATAATGCTTCATATGGGGTACATTTTATAGATGAATGATATGTAGTATTGTACCACCATTCGGCCCAGGGGAGCCATGTCGTCCACTCCTTTGGTCGATCACTAGCGAAACACCGAAGGTATGTCTCTAAACATCTGTTCACCACTTCTGTTTGGCTGTCAGTTTGTGGATGATATGTAGTACTCATTTTGAGTTTGGTGCCCTATAACTGAAATAACTCGGTCCAAAATTTACTAGTGAAGACCCTGTCACGATCACTTACGATGGACCTTGGCATCCCATGTAGTTTGACAATATTTTCTATGAAAATCTGAGCAATACTAACAGCAGTGTAGGGATTTCGCACAGCACAAAAATGAGCATATTTCGTAAGTCGATCAACCACCACAAGGATTGTGCTTTTACCTTTGGAAGGTGGCAGCCCTTCGATGAAGTCCATGGAGATGTCACCCACACCGAGTCCGGTATGGGTAGTGGTTGTAGTTTCCTGGACTCGCCAATGCTTTCACCTTTTTCTTTGTTGACATACATCACATTGTGCTACGTATTCGAAATAATTTTTTTCATCCCTTTCCAATAAAAGTTTTGCTTCACTCTTTTGTAGGTTCTTAGAAATCCGAGTGCCCCGCTAAAGGTGTGGAGTGCATTTCGTGCAGAATGATTTTGATGCAAGGGGAGTTTGGTATAAGCACAATACGACCTTTATAGCGTAGATCCCTCGAATCCCAAGTATAGTGAGCTATTGCACTTGGATCCTCCTCCAATGTTTTGATGATGTTGCTGGTTTCTGGATCCTTCTTCCATTCCTCCCCTCGGTTGTTCTTTGGAGATGCATAAGAAAGCCACCATTTATCTTGTGTAAAACTTTCTCCATTCGTTGGGTTGAAACAAGTGGTTACGTTGCTTCCGCGCTTCTGCGTAGGGTGACTGTTTACCTTTGCAATAGAATTTCATAATCAATTTGGAAAAGTTCCAAGAGACATCACCTAGTGTCGTCAGCCATTCTATGCCCAACACAGCCTCATAATCATCAATTGGTAGGAGGAAGAAGTCAGCAACAATTTCTTGTCCCTGCAGTAATAGTTTCACCTGTGAGCATCTTTGGTCGCATTTTAGGATTCGGCCGTCGGCAACCTTTACGTCGAACTTGCTGTAACCTTCGATATAGAGCGCCATCCGAGCAGCAACCTTACTATTTAGAAAATTATTAGTACTGCCTGTATCGATGAGAATGGTGATTGGTTGTTGTTTGAGTAGGCCTCCAACTTTCATCGTTTGCGGATTTGAGTAGCCGGCTAGCGCATATACCATAAAGTCGGTTGATTGTGGCTCTTCTTCCACATCTTCATCCTCATGTTCAAGACTCTCTTCTGACTGTTCACTGATCTCTTCTTCCACTGGTTCAATCACAAGAAGTCTCCCTTTTTTATAGCGATGCTCGCGGCTCCACGGCTCGTTACAATGCCAACATAACCCCTTGGCAGATTGGTCTCGAAGCTCTTCTCTTGTCAACCTTTTTGGTGCAGGAGCTCGACTGATAGTAGGGGGGCTGAGGGATTCGATATTGCTGGTTGGGGAATGACCCTAGTCCTCCGGGCTTCATGGTTCAATCGCTCCTCCTGAAGTCGTGCGAAAGAGATGGCTGCCATAAGCGTGTACGGTCGTTGTGCTTTAACTTCTCCCCGGATCTCCGGCTTTAAGCCCTCAATAAATATCCCCAATAACTGTTTTTCAGACCAATCATGAGTTTGATTAGATAACCTTTCAAACCTGGTTTGATACTCCTGGATGGTGGAAGTTTGTCGGATCTTTGCTAGTTGTCCGTCGATGTTCTCGTAATCGGTTGGTCCGAAGCAGATCAGCAGTCATTCTTTAAATTGTCGCCATGAGAGAACTCCATGAGTGTGTTCAAACCAATCAAACCATTGTATGGCATCCCCTTCAAGATGTATAGCTGCAATTTTGACCATAGATGCATCTGTGGTTTTGTGGTACCGAAAATATCGCTCCGCGCGCGAGATCCAACCAATCGGGTATCCTTCTTCCCATCTAGGGAAGTCCACCCTCATGCGTGGATAGTGGGGATCGGTCATAGAGCCTCCCCTCCCCTGGAGGTCATCTCTTTGATTAGAGCTCTCCCCTTGATGTGATTTCTTTGGGCTCGGTGGTCGACCCAAACTAAGTTCGGCAAACAGAGTCTGAATCTTCTCCTCCATTCGTGTCTCGAAGGCTTCAAATTTAGCATCAATTGCCTCCTCGGATGCCATAGCATATGTCTCCAAATCTGTAATATTAAGATCTCTTTTTTGCTATCGAGTTAAAGGCATGTATTGGTTGAGAGAAGTGGTGGTTGAAAGAGTTGGTGGATTGGTGAATGTAGGCTGCGGTTTAGGCTTATTTTGTGGCTGTTTTGGGTGCTGTTTGGGGCTGCGATTTGATGGAGTTTTGGGCTGAGATGGTAGTGGATGAAGGTTAGGGAAGAGGGTTTTAGATCTGTGGTAGCTCGCAGCAAAGATTTGACAAAAATCAGTAGAAATTGCTGCCTATATGCGCTGTCTCGTAAGAGCAGAATTATCGTCGAAGAAATAGCGGTTTCTCGACAAAATTTCCAGCGAAAACTCAAGGGTTTGAGGAGGGGGTTTGATGGTAGAATCTTAGTTTAGATAGCAATAAGGATAACAAATTGGATCAAGAAATTTTGGCAGCAAAGCAGTAAAGAAATCGGTGCAAGTTGCGATAGCAGAATTCTCGTCAAAAAATTTCAGCAGTTTGTGACGAGAGATTGCAGCAACACACGAATTTGTTTTTGTGATGAATTCCACAATAGATCAATCATGGATGGGAGCCAAGATGATCTATGAGGTGCACAAAAAATTTCATTCAAAAAGGATAACAATTAGATCGGTTAAAGACAAAGAACAACACTGGCGGCTAAAATTTTACAGAGCAATCCTTCGTCATAAAGATGGTAACTTTTGCGACGCAAGGAATTCGCAGCAAGGGATCGATAGAAAAACTTCTTTTTGATATTTTAGATGAAAAATTGCAGCAGCAAAAGGTATTGGTGGTAGAAAAATACCAGATCTCTGATGTAATTAGAGGTGGCGACTGTAGATTGATTTGATCTATGTCAAGAGATGACAGTGGAGACGACGACGTCAAGAGCAATTGTGAAAATTGCTTGGCTAATGGTAGGCGGCAGGGATGGCAGCAAAAGCAGCAAGATTGCTGCTCTGATACCAGATGATAGAACCCCAGAGGAATTCTATAGAGATTGATCTTTGAGGGGGATCAACCCTTGGAACGCTATAGGGGTTCCACCCTCCAAGTAGCCTGGTGGCTGCAATTGTAGATTGATCTTTCTTATTCCAAAGAGGTGGAGGCTACAAGCTTATATAGAGCTCCAAACCCTAGCCCTAGGGGCTGCTTCCTAAGTGAACTACCCAATATGCCCTCAACCTTAACGGGCCGGCCCAGTAACAAGGGGGCGATGGCTAAGAAGCCCAAAGGCCCAAATATAAACCCTAGCCTCTCTTCTTTATAGGATAGAGGTGGCTAGGTGGGGTTTATTACATTCTCACAGGGTTTTTATTAGCTATTACATGGTTGAGTAGGACCTTACCTTGCTAGGGTCCTATCATAACCCTCGGAGACAACCGAACCGTGGTGGTGCGAACGTGTAGTTTTCACACAAACGCTAATACATTTGAAATTTTGCATCTATTTATATTGAATTAATTGTTGGTTTCTGCGGCAGGGACAATCCATCCTCTATGAATCCACCGATGGAGGATTCAAAGAGCTAGCAGATGGTGGGAGGTAACTATAATTCGAATAAATGTTCATAAAAAAAAGAGTACCTTGTAATGTGTATTTGATCTATTGTTGCAGTTGCTCGCGCGCCGTTCTGAATTCGAGTGATGTAGTCGGAAAGATTGTGCTCTGTTACCAGCTTGCCATTGCCTCAAGCTCTCCACCCAAGCAACACTTTCCACTGGCTGCCAGTAATGTTCAGGAAGCAGGAGGGAAGGGCATTATCTTTGCTCAGTACTCCGCCAGCATCCTCAGCTTCATCGACGACATTTGCAACGGCACCGTATGCGTCTTTGTAGATTACGAGATCGGCAAACAAATAACAGATTATGTAACGAATACAAGGTCTGCTCAACTCGAGTTCAGTTTACCTAAACAGATCAGAATTTTCTTTTCGGGAATAATAACCACGAAAGGAAATTGGCAGATCCCCGCTGGTGAAGGTGAGCCTAACGCAGAATATGGTCGGGAGTGGAGTTATGTCGCCCAGGGTCGCAGCTTTCTCGTCGAGAGGGCCGAGTATATTGTTCCCAGATCTAATCAAGGTCTGTACAATTTCTATTATCTACTGGAAGCTCACATGTTTGGTTCTTTTCGATGAACTGGTGTGCTCACCATCACTGCCTTTGGACAGCCCGATATCACAGCTCCCGGATTCCTTATCCTGGCCGCAGTAAAAGATTCCTATAAGTTTGACTCTGGAACATCGATGTCTTCTCCCCATGTCTCTGGCGTAGCAGCTCTTCTTAAAGCAGCACATCCCCAGTGGTCTCCTGCTGCCATCAAATCAGCACTCATCACAACTGGTTAGTAGATTTGGCATCCTGCTTCTGCATCGTTCATGAGTTCTTCTCTGTCTGCTTTCCTGATTTGAAGGAACATGACAACCTCTGTTTTAAGCTCATACGGCCAATGCATACGGCTTCCCCATAGAAGCAGAGGGAGTTCCTCGAAAGCTCGCTGATCCTTTCGACTTTGGCGGCGGTCACATCGATCCTAACAAATCCGCCGATCCCGGGCTTATTCATGACGTCGATCCCGAAGACCACTTCAAGTTCTTCAACTGCATTTACGGTCCGTCGGCTACTTGTGAGTTGGTGGACAGTCGGCTGTATCACCTGAATCTGCCCTCCCTCTCCATTCCCGACCTGAAGAAGACACCACTGACGGTGTGGAGAACCGTGACCAATGTGGGGGACACGGATTCCATTTACAGGGCAATGGTGGAGTCTCCTCCGGGTGTCAACATGGTGGTCGAGCCTTCTCTTCTCCAGTTCAATGCTTCCACGACGACGCATACCTTCGCGGTGACGTTCATGCCGCTTCAGATGGTGCAAGGGGACTTCAACTTCGGAAGCTTGACATGGTTTGATGATGGGAAGCACACAGTAAGAATTCCTATCGCAGTTCGAGTGATCATTCGTGATTACTTCTCTGATACCTCGTAAGGTTTGTGGTGGCATCCGCTCTATGTCGAGTACCATGGCAATAAGTTAGTATGTTTAAGTCGTATGGAGAATAAAAATTAACGTGTTACGTTGCTCTTGTACGATTCAGTATTTAGCACCATAGTACGATGCACCTTGTCAGGAAATAATATAGCTTTCGATACCCAACGTTATGACATCAAGTTAAACTCGCTATTTTAATTCCCACACACACACACTCTTTCGTAATCTTGATTTGTTGGAATTAATGTGGCTCATACGATTTTCGTTTTTTGATATTTAATGATAGTTTAATAAATAGTTAATGAGAAAGACAAACGTAATTTGAGTTGTCATATCCATTGACGATAAAGAATGTTGCTCATATTAATTCTTAATTGATGTCCTGATGGAAGACATCAAGACATTTGACCATAGTCCTTCACCATCCATAGATCATAATAAGATATTTACATTAATAACATATTTACATTAATTATATGAGCTAGTTTATTAAAATGATGGAGAGAAAAGATAATAATTATTAAGAAAAAAATAAAAATTGTTAGAGAGTTGCTTTTATCATTTTAAAAATTTGGAGCTCTATGTGGCAATTCCCCGTCATATTTATAAGGCTCCTTCACCTATATATGATCACACTGAAAAACGAAGAAAGTGTTTTATTGTTATTAATGAAGATTTGATATTATTATTGTTGTTATTGATGATGATGATGATGATGATGATGATGATGATGATGATGATGATGATGTTGTGCTTATTATAAATATTGTGAAAGCGGCACTTTGGATGCCAACAAAAATTTCCAGAGGAAACATCTCTATCAGGTTTCGTAGTTGTTGGGCTCGATGAGACTAGCAAAGGTCCGTGCGTCTACCATGGTGCAAAAATGCATCACGGTTCCCATGATTGTAGTGGAATACGTATAGCATCTTGACCTAAAGGCTTGACTTAACTCGATTCTTCTACGTGAAATCATGTGGTGAATAGGCGATATGAAACATGAGATGAATGCTCTATCCAATCCAAAACCATCATCTACTCGTCACGTCATTTGGATCGAAGCACAATCTAGTCCATCTCTTCCAATCCAAAACCGTCGATAGCTGCTCCGTCCATGAACTTTTCCTGTGCTTCAGGTTTCTGAGATGGAGGGAGAGTCCTTTTACCTACGTTGTGAGGTGACGTCCATTGTTCACTGAGAACGAAACCAAAATGTCTCTCTAAAAACCTCTCACCATCATATGTGCTCCTCGCACGTCTAACATTTTTGTGAATGCGTGGTGCGAATGGTCAAAGCCTCAACACGTCAGACACCAACTGGTCACCTTTGACTTAGCATGCCTATCATGACATCTATCACACGAGATGTAGCCTCACGTGGTAATTATATAGCAACCATTTGCAGTATCTGTTTCGTCACTCCTATCGTCTGGAAGCTAATGCTCATTTAAAAAGTAAAAAATGGGCTACTATCATCTTATTTCTTTTGCTATATCGTATTATCAAATTTCAGATTGATATTACTCAAATCATGTTTAGTTGTCAGAAGAAGACTTGAACTAGCCCACATGACTCGTTAATGCAGCTTCTCCATATCCAAATCAAGACGAGTTCTCAATACATACTAGTCCTCTATACTTCTGCTTCTCTTCCTCGCCAACTCCCTTTGCATGGCGACAGTTGTTGTAAGAGAAGAAACAATCAAGGGTCACTTTGGGCTGGGTGTCAACGTAAAGTAGTGATGTTTGTAAATTGTATTAACATAAAAAATATAATAATATTTCTATTATGCGAAAAAATTTTAATACCAATAACTGAAATCAGATAATCATATATTAAAGTTTAGATGTGTATATCTTTTTTATTTCATTCTGATCTCCAAGTGTTTTTTTATTTTTATTCCTTCTTATTCCTTCATGATCCTTATAATTTCTCGATCTAGGATAAATAATTAAAAGATAGATTTGATTAAGTAGAATTCATTAGCACAAACTTAATGCAATAGCATTTGACCTGAAGGCTTCAAAGTTTTGGGATTGGATCCTATGAATCTTTCATATCACAAGGTTTTATTTAAAGTAAATTACTTTATGAGTGACTGAATGATCGACATGGATGGAAATATCACATTAACAATTGTATATTCCCCTTATCATATGATAAAATAATATCCTTTTATTTTCATTAGTCTTTCGTATCAACAAAGTTATCCTTGCTGAACTCGCCAAAAACAAGATATCATCCACCATCACCACCATCGGTCATGTGGCTTCATATACTTTTAAGTAGCGCCATTGCAGCAACGCTGCTCCTCCACAGCCACATGCAAGATGGGTTCCCAGCATCTTCTATCCTCTATGCTTCTACTTCTCTTCCTTTCAAGCTTCATCCAAATGGCAGCACTTGGACGCACACCATCATCGGCCAAGGTCCATGAGCGTCTCTCTACCATCTTAACATTTAATGTCCACGGACTAACATCTCAATGGTCTGTTCTGTGTAGCTGCTGTACATAGTGTACATGGGAGAGAGGCAACACGAAGATCCAGAACTTGTGACTGCATCGCACCATGATATGATGTCTTCCGTACTGGGGAGGTGTGCATTTTTGCACCATATATAGTTTGTGTTCCTTTCATCTTTCTGTCATATAAGCTCGATTACAGGTTATTCTAATCGGTGATTCTGTTAGAGCTAACCCTTGAAAATTACCATAGGGTAATTTGATAACCCAATAAAGATAATAAATAGAAAAGAATAAAAGAAACAGGAACACCGAATTTACGTGGTTCGGTCAATTGACCTACGTCCACGGACGAAAGAGGAACAAATCTCTACTAACAATGGGACAATTACAAATGCCTTAGGAAAATATTCCTAGGCCATAAAACACCTGAAACTACTAAACAAGAAAAGCCCAAATATTTAACTTAATATGGACTTAATAGAAATTAAATCCAAAGTGACTTTTCTTGTGGTGCGATGTGGTGCATTTTGCTTCTGAGATGGAGGCCCCTATTTATAGCTGCAATAGGAGATAACCAATCTGATTTTTCCGATGTGGGACTATATGAGACTTGTCAAACTAACAAATCTCCACCTTGGCATGTCCAAACATTAACAATTAGCAAAACTTGCTCCACCTTCTTCACAAAAGCCCCAACGGGCAATCACCAATAATGAATACCAATCAAGTCCAAGCACTGCTTGAACTTGTAAACCGAAAGAGGCTTTGTAAGCATATCAATTGGATTATCCTTCGTATGAATTTTCTGAACAAGGACCTTTCTTTCAGCAATGGTATCATCACAACAAACTGCATTTGAGTAGGTAGTAGGCTCACCAACTCCACCAGTTTCTTCTGCAATAGACAAAGCATATGCAACTAAATTTGCATATCTTTGTGGCGGTCGAATAACTCCCCGTGGTCTATCCTTGGCTATGGAATATTGCTCTTCCTCTGAATCACCTTTGTCAGTAGACTCGGGAGAATTGAAGCTGACTCTTTTCTGCTTCCCAAAAATGTAATGTTCACAGAAATCCAATGGCCCAGTACTTTGACCGCAAAGAAGACCCCTTTTGCTTAATATGCTTAAACCTTTTTCAGAATTAGATAATGATGATGACGAGACTGCAACTGAGCCCGTGACAGTAGTTCCCTGCAAAATATACAAGCTACCAGACCTACAAGCTTTCATAACAATAAGGGCATTTCTAGAAACTTTCATAACTCCACCTTCAGCTGTGTATTTACACCCAAGAGGCTCTAGGGTGCCTAAAGAGATGAGATTCGTTTTCAAATCAGGAACATGTCTAACATTAGTGAGCGTCCTCATAATACCATCATACATTTTAATTCAGATTGTGCCTTTACCAATAACATCACACGCAGCATTATTGCCCATCAAAATAATTCCACCATTACAAGATTCATATGTGGAAAATAAATCCCTACTGGGACACATGTGATAAGAACAACCCGAATCTAAAATCTATTTATTTTTAGACCTTGTCCTGTCATTAGTAGCAAAGAAAATATTTCCAAAATTCTCATCAGCTGCAACACTAGCTTCAGCGGACTCAATAGTTTTCTCAATAATTTTTTCCTTTTACTTTAATTTATTTTTCAATTTAAAGCAATCAGCCTTAATGTGCCTCATTTTATGACAATATCTGCATTCCAAATTTCTATGTCTGGATTTAGATCTAGATTTAGATCTACTACTGTCAAATTCTCTTTTATCAGTTCTACCCTTGATAACCAAACCCTTGGCTTGATTTCCTCTATTTTCCCCAGTGATATCCCTATCAATCTGCTCCTTGGATTTTAATGCAGATTTAATTTCCTGATACGAAATTATTTCTTTTCCATAAATCATAGTATCACGGAAATACTTGAAGGATTGGGGGAGAGAACACAAAAGTAATAGGATCTTATCCTCATCATCAATCTTTGCATCTATATTCTCCAAATCCATAACTAATGAATCAAATTTATCAAGATGTGAGAGTATAGATGTACCTTCAATCATCCGAAGCATATATAAACTCTGCTTTAAGTAAAGACGGTTCTCCACTGTCTTCTTTATATACAAGACTTTAAGCTTGTCCCACATGCTCTTAGCCATAGTCTCCGTAGCTACCTCCCGTAAAACCTCGTCAGAAAGATTTAGAATAATGCTAGATTGAGCCTTCTTATCCATACCTGCAAAATCTTCCTCTGACATACCATCTGGAATTTTCTCAGCTCCCTGTAGTGCCAAATCAACTCCGTCTTGAACCAGAATAGCCTCCATCTTGAGCTGCCACATGCTGAAGTTGACATTTCTGTCGAATTTCTCGACAACAATCTTTGTTATTGTCATTGTTGCCAAAAGATCCCAAAACCAAGCTCTGATACCAGTTTGTTAGAGCTGGCCCCAGGAAATTACCACGGACGAAAGGAGGAACAAATCTCTACTAACAATGGGACAATTACAAATGCCTTAGGAAAATGTTCCCAGGCCAGAAAACACTTGAAACTACTAAACAAGAAAAGCTCAAATATTTAACTTAATGTTGACTTAATAGAAATTAAATCCAAAGTGGCTTTTCTTGTGGTGCGATATGATACATCTTGCTTCTGAGATGGAGGCCCCTATTTATAACTGCAATAGGAGATAACCAATCTGATTTTTCTGATGTGGGACTATATGGGACTTGCCAAACTAACAGATTGAGCAAGGAGGAAGCTATGAGTTCAATTGTCTACAGCTATAAACATGGCTTCTCGGGCTTTGCTGCCATGCTTACAGAATCTCAAGCAGACCAAATTGCAGGTTCTTCCTTATTCAAGTTCTAACATATTAACCGCACAACTGATCAGAACAATCCATCGCACGTTGGCGTCTTGAGAGAGAGAGAGAGAGAGAGAGAGAGAGAGAGAGAGAGAGAGTCCATCGCTTTGAATGATATACACATCTTCAGTTACAATTGCAAAACAGCATGTTTATTAATCATGTCTCCTTTGTTGGTTTAAACATGTAAATGGATCATGAATAGGAGAATTGATGTTCGTGAAAAGTTGAGAAAAAAAATCGTATTTGTACATACACATAATTCTCAATGAAGATGAGTAAGCGCCTTGATCATATTGCCCTTTTCTTTTATTGGTAGAATTGCCGGAGGTGATCAGCGTCAATCCAAGCCGCAGTGTTCCGCTGCATACTACACGAAGCTGGGACTACCTTGGTCTTGGTTATGAACAACCCCAACCCAGAGGACTCCTTCGAAGAGGCAACTTCGGCGATGGCATCATCATCGGAGTTGTCGACTCAGGCAAGCGTTATATATTTCGTTACTGGCATCGAGCTTGTTGATTTGACCGTGTCTTGTGAACTTTGTTTGCTTAGGCATTTGGCCGGAATCGAGAAGCTTCGACGACCATGGTTACGGCCCCGTCCCATCCCGTTGGAAAGGAACGTGTGAAGTAGGTCAAAACTTCACCGTCAACCACTGCAACCGCAAGATCATTGGTGCAAGATGGTACGCCGGAGGCGTCGACGATTCCGACATCAGCGTAGACTACCGTTCTCCCAGAGATTTTCAGGGCCACGGAACCCACACGGCTTCCACCGCGGCCGGTTCATTCGTGGGTAACGCGAGCTTCCATGGCCTCGGTGCCGGCGTAGCAAGAGGAGGCGCTCCTCGTGCCCGGCTCGCAATATACAAAGCGTGCTGGGAAAGCAACATAAGGTGCCCGGATACCGCCCTTCTAAAAGCGATAGACGACGCAGTGCATGATGGTGTGGACATCTTATCACTCCCGCTTGGGGGCTTACTTCACCCAATCTTTGCTTCCATGCACGCGGTAGCAAAAGGGATAACTGTGATCTTCGCTGAAGGCAACGATGGTCCCGTTCCCCAGACCATTTCTAATGACGTGCCGTGGGTGATCACGGTGGCAGCCAGCACCATGGATCGATCGTTTCCTACCCTCCTAACCCTCGGAGACAACCGAACCGTGGTGGTGCGAACGTGTAGTTTTCACACAAACGCTAATACATTTGAAAATTTGCGTCTACTTATATTGAATTAATTGTTCATGGTTTCTGCGGCAGGGACAATCCATCCTCTATGAATCCACCGATGGAGGATTCAAAGAGCTAGCAGATGGTGGGAGGTAAAAATAATTCGATTAAATGTTCTTTAAAAAAAGAGTACCTTGTAATGTGTATTTGATCTATTGTTGCAGTTGCTCGCGCGCCGTTCTGAATTCGAGTGATGTAGTCGGAAAGATTGTGCTCTGTTACCAGCTTGCCTTCGCCTCAAGCTCTCCACCCAGGCGACACTTTCCACTGGCTGCCAGTAATGTTCAGGAAGCAGGTGGGAAGGGCATTATCTTTGCACAGTACTCCGCCAGCATCCTCCACTTCATCGACGACATTTGCAACGGCACCGTATTCGTCTTTGTAGATTACGAGATCGGCAAACAAATAAAAGATTGTGTAACGAATACAAGGTCTGCTCAACTCCAGTTCAGTTTTCCTAAACAGATCAGAATTTTCTTTTCGGGAATAATAACCACGAAAGGAAATTGACAGATACCCGCTGGTGAAAGTGAGCAAGGATGTTGGTTTGGTAAGTCCCATAGTTCCACATCTGAATTTTCTATTTTGCTATCTTCTATTGGTATTATAAATAAGGGCCTAGACTTTGAAACTAATAACACAACAAACACTACAAGAAAAATTATTTTGGATTTAATTTTATTAAGTCCATATTAAGTCAAATATTTTGGACTTTTTTTGTTTAATAGTTTCAGGTGCTTTATGGCTTAGAAATATTTTTCCTAAGGTATTTGTAATTGTCCCTTTTATAGTAAGAGTTTTGCTCCTCTTTCGTTCGTGGACGTAAGTTAATTGACCGAACCACGTAAATTCGGTGTCCCTATCTCTTTTATCTTTCTGCTTTATTGTCTTTGTTGGGTTGTCAAAATTATCCTTTGGTAAAATTCCTATGGCCGGCTCTAGCAAACTGGTATTAGAGCCTGGTTTTAGGATCTTTTGATAACAATGACAATAACAAAGATCGTTGTTGAGAAATTCGACAGAAATGTCAACTTCGACATGTGGCAACTTAAGATGGTGGCCATTCTGGTTCAAGATTGAGTTGATTTAGCATTACAGGGAGCTGAGAAAATTTTAGATGGTATGCCAGAGGAAGATTTTACAAGTATGAATAAGAAGGCCCGATCTAGTATTATTCTAAATCTCTCTGACGAGGTTTTACATGAGGTAGCTATGGAGACTACGACTAAGAGTATGTGGAATAAGCTTAAAGCCTTGTATATGAAGAGGACAGTGAAGAACCATTTCTACTTAAAGCAGAGTATTTATATGCTAGTTATAGGTGCCTTACAAGCCAATCACATGAGTGATAGCACTTGTAACATGCTGCGTCAATCCCGTTGCTTATGATTATTAGCATTATCTCACATTATCTAGATATATATTGTGATGTCCCTGGATCTGTGCAATGGGAAGTGGATCGTGATGAGATTACGATAATGAGACCAATTCACCTTTAAACACAGACCCTAAATTATCCTGGTCATAGGTTACTCGAGAAGGACATCAAGATAATCGGATAGACTGGTGTGTTGTATACCCGTTCATATGATGGAGGTAGCTGGTCACATAGCTACTCGTGTGGGGACACTAAGGGTACAGTGCAGGTGCTCGTTGGAGAATGAGTTCACTGATTGATCCGCCTACGGAATGCTGAATGTTTATTGATACCTCATGTCAGATAGCGATTCCGTAGTCCCAATAGTGTATATGGTCCTTAGACTTGAGACACCAAGGATGTCTTGTATGAGTACTCCACTCTTTGATACCGGACTTATAGGTTTGGAAAGCTCCATATCTAGTACAACCGGTCATTGTGAGTGGTAGCCAACCTTACGAGGGCTACTGAGTGTCAATAGAGGATCATCCGCTCTCGGTATCATGAGAGAAATATCCCATGTGTTCTTGCTCGAATAAATCCTTAGCCAAGGTTATTCGGATTAAGAGAGAAAGGGTTCTCCAGGAGAATCCGACAAGAGCAAGACTCGAGGAGAGACCGTATGGGCCTGACAGCACCATGCCCGATATAGGGTCTCTGGGATATTAGATGGATGAGAGATTATAGATACATGGTAACTGAGGACAGATAGGTCCAAAAGATTGGGTTCCCCTGTATCGTCTAGGGGCCGCGGCGTAGTGGCCTGGTACGATCGCGGTCGATGAGTTGGGTGAATTATTATAGAGATAATAATTCACTATGTTAGAAGGAGTTCTGATAAGTATAACTCACGGCCAGCTCGATATTGGGCCTAGAGGGTCACACACATATGGTAGGTGTTGCGACGAGTAGAGGTTCAGATATGAGATATCCACTGAACCCCCTATCTTATTGGATATCCATTAAGCCCCTGAATTATTGGATCCTGAGATGAGATCCAATAATTGCTAATAAGAGATTATTGGGTTGAGGCCTACTAATCCAAGAGGCTTGGGTAATTGGATGTAGATCCAATACCCAATAGGGCAAAAGATCCATTAGGGTTTTTTAAGGGGGGGCCTTTATACATAGGAGGGGACCAAAGCTCTATAGCCTGAGGGTTTCTTTTGGTAGCCACCTCCTGTTCTCCTCCCGCTAGAGAGAGAGGAGCATCATTGTAATCCCTGCTGTGTGGATACCGCTAGAGAAGAAAATACTTGACTTCCTTCATCCTCTCCCACAAATCTGTAGGAATTCAGGGATATATAATCTCCCTAGATATCTTCTTTTACATGTGTAGTTTTCGCGGATTTGCTTTTGACGCATCGATCTTCGCACGACGACGGAAACTTTCTACGAAAAATCTGGGGTGTTTTGTTTTTTGTTCTTCCGTTGTGCATATGATGTCGCTCCCCCTTTGATGGATTTCCCAATAATATATGCTTCGAATGATTGAAGGTACATCTATACTCTTACATCTTGATAAATTTGATTCCTTAGTTATGGATTTGAAGAATATAGATGTAAAAATTGATGACGAAGATAAGGCCATATTACTTTTGTGTTCTCTCCCCCAATCCTTTAAATATTTCCGTGATACTATGATTTATAGAAAAAAAATAATTTTGTATTAGGAAATTAAATCTGTATTAAAATCTAAGGAGCAGATAGATAGAGATATCACTGGGGAAAGTAGTGGGAATCAGGCTGAGGGTCTGGTTGTCAAGGGTAGAACTGATAAAAGGAAATTTGACAGTAGTAGATTTAAATCTAGATATAAATCCAGACATAGAAATTTGGAGTATAGATATTGTCATAAAATGGGGCACATTAAGGTTCATTGCTTTAAATTAAAATAAAAGAAAAAATTATTGAGAAAACTACTGAGTCTGCTGAAACTAGTGTTGCAGCTGATGAGAATTTTGGAAATATTTTTTTGCTAATGATGATAGGATAAGGTCTAAAAATGAATGAATTTTAGATTCGGATTGTTCTTATCACATGTGTCCAAATAGAGATTTGTTTTCCATATATGAATCTTATAATAGTGAAATTGTTTTGATGGGCAATAATGTCGCATGTGATGTTATTAGTAAAGGCACAATCCGAATTAAAATGGATGATGGTATTGTGAGGACGCTCATTAATGTTAGACATGTTCCTGATTTGAAAAAGAATCTCATCTCTTTAGGCACCCTAGAGGCTCTTGGGTGTAAATACGCAGCTGAAGGTAGAGTTATGAAAGTTTCTAGAAGTGCCCTTGTTGTTATGAAAGCTTGTAGATCTGGTAGCTTGTATATTTTGTGGGGAACTACTGTCACTGGCTCAGTTGTAGTCTCGTCATCATCATTGTCGGATTCTGACATCACCAAATTATAATATATGCATTTGGGTCATATGAGTGAAAAAGATTTAAGCATATTGAGCAAAAGAGGTCTTCTTTGTAGATAGAGTAGTGGGCCACTAGTTTTTTTGTGAACACTGCATTTTTGGAAAGCAGAAAAGAGTCAGCTTTAATTCTCTGATATTTCACAAAACGAAAGGTACTCTTAACTATATTCATTCAGACCTTTGGGATCTAGCTCGTGTTCAGTCTAAGGGTGGTGCCAGGTATATATTGACTTTCATTGACGATTATTCCAGAAAAGTTTGGGTTTATTTTTTGAAGCATAAAAATGATGTTTTTCTAACCTTTAAATAATGGAAGGCTTTGATTGAGAAGCAAACATGTAAACAGATTATGCGACTTTGAATAGATAATGGTATGAAATTTTATGAATGTGACTTTGATGAATTCTACAAAAATGAAGGAATTGTTCGGCATCGCACTATTAGGATGACGTCTCAGCAAAATGGTATGGCCGAACGTATGAACATAACACTCTTAGAAAGAGCAAGGTATATGATCTCAAATGTAGGGTTGACAAAGGACTTTTGGGCAGAGACGATTAATATGGCATGTTACGTTATCAACCATGCTCCTTCTACAGCATTTAATTTTAAAACTCCAGAGAAAGTTTGGTTAGGTACTCTTGCTGATTACTCTGATTTTAAAATTTTTTGGTGTCTAGCATATATGCATGTAAATGAAGGAAAATTAGAGCCTCAAGCTAAAAAGTGCATTTTCCTTAGGTATACTTCTGGGGTGAAAGAATATAGATTATGGTGTCCTGATCCTAAATCTCCAAAATTTATAATTAGTAGAGATGTTACTTTTGATAAATTATCTATGTTATCTTCCAAAGAGGAATCTATTAGTTGTACAAATGATAATATGCAAAAGCAGATGGAGCTTGAGATTGGTAGTTCTAATTCTTTTCAGTCAAACTCTTCTACTCAGAGAATGCCAACAGATGGTCCTGAGTTTAATAACAAAGATGATCTAAAGGAAGAGCAATATTCTATAGCCAAGGATAGACCACGAAAAAATATTCGACCACCACAAAGATATACAAATTTGGTTGCATATGTTTTGTCTATTGCAGAAGAAATAGGTGGAGTTGTTGAGCCTACTAACTACTCAGATGCAATTTTTTGTGATGATTCCGCTAAGTGATTGATTACGATGCTTACGAAGTCTCTTTTGATTTACAAGTTCAAGCAGTGCTTGGACTTGGTTAGTATTTATTGTTGGTGATTGCCCGTTGGGACTTTTGTGAAGAATGTGAAGCAAGTTCTGCTAAATTGTCAATGTTGGGACATGCCAAGGTGGAAATTTATTGGTTTGGCAAGTCCTATAGTTCCACATCTGAATTTTCTATTCTGCTATCTCCTATTGGTGCTATAAATAAAGGCCTAGACTTTGAAGCTAATAACACAACAGGCATCACAAAAAAAATTACTTTGGATTTAATTTTATTAAGTCCATATTAAGTCAAATATTTTAAGTTTTTCTTGTTTAATAGTTTTAGGTGCTTTATGGTCTAAAAATATTTTTTCTAAAGTATTTATAATTATCCCTTTTATAGTAAGAGTTTTACTCCTCCTTTGTTCGTGGACGTAGGTCAATTGATCGAACCACATAAATTTGATATTCTAATCTCTTTTATTTTTCTACTTTATTCTCTTTGTTGAATTATCAAAATTATCTTTTCATTAAAATTTCTGGGGCAGCTTTCTGGTCGAACGGCCGAGTTTATTGTTCCAGATCTAGTCAAGGTAGGTACAATTTCTATTATCTACTGGAAGCTCACATGTTTTGTTCTTTTCGATGAACTGGTGTGCTCACCATCACTGCCTTTGGACAGCCCGATATCACAGCTCCCGGATTCCTTATCCTGGCCACAGTGAAAGATTCCTATAAGTTTGAGTCTGGAACATCGATGTCTTGTCCCCATGTCTCTGGCGTAGCAGCTCTTCTTAAAGCAGCAAATCCCCAGTGGTCTCCTGCTGCCATCAAATCAGCACTCGTCACAACTGGTGAGTAGATTTACCATCCTGCTTCTGCATCGTTCATGAGTTTTTCTCTCTCCGATTTCCTGATGTTAAGGCACATAACAACCTCTGTTTTAAGCTCATACGGCCAATTCATACGGCTTCCCCATAGAAGCAGAGGGAGTTCCTCGAAAGCTCGCTGATCCTTTCGACTTTGGCGGCGGTCATATCGATCCGAACAAAGCCGCTGATGCCGGGCTTATTTATGACGTCGATCCCGAAGACTACTTCAAGTTCTTCAACTGCACTTACGGTCCCGTCGGCCACTTGTGACTTGGTGGACAGTCGGCTTTATGGCCTGAACCTGCCTTCCATCTCCATTCCCGACCTGAAGAAGACGCCACTGACGGTGTGGAGAATCGTGACCAATGTGGGGGACATGGATTCCATTTACAGGGCAATGGTGGAGTCTCCTCCGGGTGTCAACATGGTGGTCGAGGCTTCTCTTCTCCAGTTCAATGCTTGCACGACGACGCACACCTTCGCGGTGACGTTCACGCCGCTTCAGATGGTGCAAGGGAACTTCAACTTCGGAAGCTTGACATGGTTTGATGATGGGAAGCATGCAGTAAGAACTCCTATCGCAGTTCGAGTGATCATCCATGATTCCTTCTCTGATACTTCCTAAGGCTTCTGCTCTATGTTGAATACAATGGCAATAAGTTAAATGTTGAAGTTGTATGGGGAATAAAAACTAAGGTGTGTAAAATGCTACCCAAATATTGATGTCGGCTTTTGGTTCAGTCATTTTGTTCATTTGTAGGCTTGTGTGAGCTACTTTTGTCCAGATGCATGAACGTCGACATATGATATTGTCAGGAAATAATATGGCTTTGAAGGACACAATTTTTTCATAAACTATATTGTCAAAATAATTCAATTGCCAAGATATAATAAAATAGCTTGGAACTATTTTACAAGGGAATAATTAAAATAAGAGCTTCGTGAAATTAAGATATAATAAAAATATAAAAAATTATAAATATTTCATGAGAAAAAAATGTGAGCTACGCTATAATGAGCAATATCATTGTTATTACATATTAGAAAACCAAATACAAGCTTTCAATATCCAACGTTATGACATCGAGCTAAGCTTGCTAATTTAATTCCCAAAAACTTCCTTACAGCCTTAAATAAAATAGATGTCCATATATTAATAAAAAATTATATACTCACATAAGCTTATTTTTGTGAAGATTGTAAAGATACTAAGAAGATGGATGAATTAGTATTTTTGAAATAAAGAATCGATGCAAAAATTCGTTCGATGAAACGGGTATAAAAAGTATGTTTAACTTAGAATATGAGTAAGTGTAGTATGCAATTAAATCAGTGAGCAATGAAGAGCATAAAAAGAAATACATATCTAGTTTATAGTGGTTCGGTTGTCACAACTTATATCCATTTTCGATTCCTTTTTACTTGAGGCCACCGACTTGCATTACCGATCTTCTTTCTAACAGACGAAGATGAACTATTATTATTACAACTCTTTCTCTTTTTCGTAGGCTTAGAAGAGAATCTTTATATCCCTATTTTATAAGAAAATCCTCACATATCTCCCTTAGAATAATATCTAAGTTCGAGGAGGAGTGAACTCAACTTTTTAACAGAGTTTATACACTTTAATCCTCAAGAATTCTTATCCCTTTCTTATTGTATCAAGCAAGCATGAGTAGGGTATTTATAGGCCCCAAATGACTTCAAAAATGAAGTCAAAAATTTAAATCCCTGGGTTTTGGAGTACTAGCTAGTAGTATCATCACCTGCACTGGGTAGTACCATCACCTGACGGCCTGAGCACTAGCAGTACCACCGCTTGCCAAGGTAGTACCACCACTTGACATAGTCTAGGAGATTGTGTTCTAGTAGTACCACCACCAGTCTTCGAGACTAGTGGTACTTATACCACTGCATGCACTAGGCGGTACCACCACCTAACAGCCTTGGCACTGGCGATACCATTGCTTGCTTGGGTGGTATCATCGCTTGACACAATCTCAGATATTGTGTGGTACTATCGCTTGCCCTAACAGTACCATCATCAGGTTTTTCAGAAAAGTACATTACATACTTTTCAGCTCAAAAGCAATACCATCGCCTAGTCTGGCGATGCCACCGCTTGATCCAACTTTAGGTCATTGAATTAGCCTTTCAATAGGCCTAATTTAGCCTTGATTCAGGCCCAATAGGCTCTAATTGAGTTGGTCTAGTTATGCCCCAAAACTAACTTAATTAGACTCAACTAACTTAATTAGACTCTAAACTACTCCGATCAAGACACAAGAATTACAATCATGAAGACTATTGTTCGGCATATCATTGTTCATCCAGTACTTTGTCCTTTGGTACATCGTCCATTTCTTCGGCATATTACCCGACCTATCAGTATGTTAACCTCTCATAGCATTTAATTTTCTCGGTGCATTAGTCAATCCTTCTAACTCGATGTCCAAACTCATAGTATGAAGTCCATCCTTCAGCACATCAACCAATCCTCCGACGTAACATCTAATCTCTGATATGATCCTCTATGGCCCAACATCTGATTGTCTTACTTCAATGATTTATCTTTCCATAATTGAAGTTTATCCTGTGTTATTTATTTCAAATACTCATTAGTTCATAAACTCATTAATTGATTTCATCATCAAAATCCAGGATTCAACGATTTTTATTTTTCAGAATTTGATATTTTTATTTTAAATTCATAAACAAGCACCTTTAATTAAGTATGTGATTATATCTATTTTTAACGTAATGAAGGAGTGGATTTTAGATTGTTAGAGTCAAATATTGGATCTCTCAACTATGTGATTGACTTATAAAATTAGCTAAGATGGGCTTCACATGAGGATAAACAACAATATCATTTATGGGTCTAATACCTAGAAAGGGAGAGAGTACCCTCCATCGTACAGGATAAGTTGTGATACTATTGATGCTTCTGAGTATAGTGATTATAATAAGTATAAGCATGTCGATTTTGATTAGTGTTATGTCAAAATTCACTTGTGACGTAGATTTGAAGTTAATCAAGAATCTATTTCATTTCTATTTCTTATTGGTGCTCGAGATAACTAAATCCTAAAGGTATCGAACCTAATAAAATTATGTCGAAGGCATACTTAACAAAATCCCTATACTTATATTGGTTTCCTAGTTAAAGTGTTTGGTGAAGTATTAAGATTGGAAGATTGAAAGTGCCAATTGAATTGAACAAGAGCTCTTATATGTCCACGAATGCACCTAATGGGGTGAGGTCTTTTATAATGTGACACTAGGATTATTATTCCCCTTCGAAATCTAAATCAAGGTCGGAATGACTTCTTCCTCATTGTCGTCGAGTCCATCAGTCCCCGAGGTCAATGAGTTGACCTCAAGTAGTTCTAGGGTAGAGTTATTGAGCTCGTCATCGGGTGGGGTGTCCCTAGTGGACTCAAAGGCCCTCGCAGCCCTTCAGGTGATGTGGTCGTGGTACGACGTAGACTCGGTGGTGACTGAGGAGCTCTTGGGGCTGGTTTGGGATCGCTATAGAAACTCGGAGGAGTATCAGCTCCACACCCCTAGGTTAGGGGAATGTGCTTACGATCCATTCCCAGGGGAGTTCGGGTTGACCATGGATGCCCTAGAGGTGGGGTTGAGGTTCCCCTTGCATCCTGTGGTCGTGGAATGCCTTCGGTGGTGGGAGATTTCTCCTTCATAGATGGAGCCCAATTCTTGGCGCTATCTAATCGTCTTTCTAGGAGAGTGTCACGGGGCAAGGATCGAGTCGACCCGAACCCTGTTCTTAGCATGCTTTCGATTGTGTAAGGGCCAGGGCGACTACTACCTTACCCCCCAAGGCGGATTCAAGATCAGTGGCGCCCCCTCAAATAACAAGGGCTGGAAGACTCGCCACTTCTTTATGAGTCACTCTCGGGAATGGGGGTTTTGTGTAGGGTGGACTTCCTAAGCCATCAACAATGTGCCTCCGTTTCTCTCCCCCGAGGAGTCCGATTACGTAGAGTGTCTGAAGGGGGTCCTTTCTTCTTCTCGGGCAGTTAGGGAAACGCTCGAGGCATGGCTGGTCAAGGCGGGTCTTAGCCTAGCCTCTAGGGGTATGGCTCGACTTGTGGCTTTTAAGCACTTTGTTCCCGGTCAATTTATGTTATTTTGCTTTACTGATCCACTTGTTCTGTAGATATGGTGAACTTCTAGGCGATGAGGGGGATTCCGCGCCATCTGATTGTGGCACAACCTTCTCGGGGGGCACCGAAGGCCGAGGATGAAACCCTAGTTCAGAAGGGGACTCCAGTGTTGAGAAATCCTTCAAAGGGGAGCGACAGTACATGCGCAACGGAAGAACAGAAAACAAAACCCTAGATTTCCCATAGAAAGTTTCCGTTGTCGTGTGAAGATCAGTGCATCAAAACAAATCTACGAAAATTGCATGTGTAAAAGAAGATACCTAGGGAGATCGTATATCCCTGAATTCCTGTATATCTGTGGGAGAGAATGAAGGAAGTCAAGTGTCCTCCTCTCTAGCGGTATCCACATAGTAGGGATTGCGACGATGCTCCTCTCTCTCTCTAGGGAGAGAAGAACAGGAGGTGGCTACCAAAAGAAAACTCTCAGCCTATAGAGCTTTGATCCCCTCTTATTTATAGAGGCCCCCCTGAAAAATCCTAATGGATCTTTTGTCTTATTCGGTATTGGATCTCCATCCAATTACCCAAGCCTCTTGGATTAGTGGGCCTCTACCCAATAATCTCTTATTAGCAATTATTGGATCTCATCTCAGGATCCAATAATTCAGGGGCTTAATGGATATCCAATAAGATAGGGGGTTCAACGGATATCTCATATCTGAACCTCTACTCGTCGCAATACTTACCATATGTGTGTGACCCTCTAGGCCCAATATCGAGCTGACCGTGAGTCATACTTATTAGAACTCCTTTTGACTTAATGAATTATTATCTCTATAATAATTCACCCAACTCATCGACCGCGGACGTACCAGGCCACTACGCCGCGACCCCCAAACGATACAGGGGAACCCAATCTTTTGGACCTATCTGTCCTCAGTTACCATGTATCTATAATCTCTCATCCATCTAATATCCCAGAGACCCTATATCGGGCATGGTGCTGTCAGGCCCATACGGTCTCTCCTCGAGTCTTGCTCTTGTCGGATTCTCCTGGAGAACCCTTTCTCTCTTAATCCGAATAACCTTGGCTAAGGATTTATTCGAGCAAGAACACATGGGATATTTCTCTCATGATACCGAGAGCGGATGATCCTCTATTGACACTCAGTAGCCCTCGTAAGGTTGGCTACCACTCACAATGACCGGTTGTACTAGATATGGAGCTTTCCAAACCTATAAGTCCGGTATCAAAGAGTGGAGTACTCATACAAGACATCCTTGGTGTCTCAAGTCTAAGGACCATATACACTATTGGGACTACGGAATCGCTATCTGACATGAGGTATCAATAAACATTCAGCATTCCGTAAGCGGATCAATCAGTGAACTCATTCTCCAACGAGCACCTGCACTGTACCCTTAGTGTCCCCACACGAGTAGCTATGAGACCAGCTACCTCCATCATATGAATGGCTATACAGTACACTAGTATATCTGATTATCTCGATGTCCTTCTCGAGTAACCTATAACTAGGATAATTTAGGATTTGTGTTTAAAGGTGAATCGGTCTCATTATCATGATCCCATCACGATCCGATTCCCATTGCACAGATCCAAGGACATTACAATATACATCTATATAATGTGACATAATGCCAATAATCATAAGCAAAGAGATTGACGCAGCGTGTTACAGGTGCAATCACTCATGTGATTGGCTTGTAGGGCACCTATAACTAGCAATCTCCCACTTGACCTAAAGCCAATCACCAACATGTTTGATCCCCATCAAACCTCTGTGACGCTCATAGACAATTTGAGTCAATGGCTTTGTTAGTGGATCTACAATGTTGTCTTCAGATAGAACTCTTTATATTACTACATTTCTTCAGGCCACGATCTCTCTAATAAGTTGGAACCTCCTCAAAATACTTTTGATAAGACCCGGGTTCCCTTATTTGAGTAATCGTCCTATATTTGTCGTAATATAAAGAAATCAGCTCCTCGCTGCTCGGGATGACTCCTAGATCTGTGATAAACTTCTTCATCCAGACTCCCTCCTTTGCTACCTCCACCACAGCAATGTATTCCGCCTCTATGGTCGAGTCAGTAGTAGTGTCTTACTTGGAACTCTTCCAGTATACTGCTCCTCCATTCAGGGTGAACACATACCCTGAATTAGACTTTTTATCATCGATATCGGATTGAAAGCTCGAGTCCGAGTAGCCCTCAACCTTGAGGCTACTACCTCCATATACCAGTAAAAGATCCTTAGTTCTTCTCAAGTACTTAAAGATATATTTTACTGCTTTCCAGTGCTCCAAGCTTGGATCTACCTAATATCTGCTCGTGACACTCAGAGCATGTGCTGTATCAGGCTTGGTACATAGCATAGCATACATGATAGATTTTATTGCTGATGCATATGGCATCATATCTATGTGTGTTTTTTCTTCAAAAGTCTTTGGGGGCATACTCCTAGAAAGTGATATTTCATGTCTCATTGGTATGAGACATCTCTTGAAATTTTTCATGTCAAACCTTTTGACAATGGTGTCTATGTACCTGGACTGGGACAAGCCAAGCATCCTCTTGGATCTATCTCTACAAATCCGTATCCCCAATATGCAGGATGTTTCCCCTGAGTCCTTTATGGAGAAGTGTCTAGATAACCAAGTCTTTACTCTAAAGAGTATTCCTACATCATTCCCAATGATCATGATGTCATCCACATATAATACCAAAAAGGTGATAGTGCTCCCACTTAATTTCCTATATACACAAGGTTCATCTTCATTCTTAACGAAGTCATAAGATCTGATTGCCTCATCAAATCTTATGTTCTAACTTCAGAAAGCTTGCTTCAATCCATAAATGGACCTAAGCAACTTGCACACCTTATCTGGGTTATCCTTGGACACGAATCCCTCAGGCTGTATCATATACACCTCCCCATTGAGGTTACCATTGAGTAAAGCGATTTTGACGTCCATCTGCCAGATCTCATAATCATAGTGTGTTGCAATAGCTAATAGAATTTGAATGGATTTTAGCATGGCTATAGGTGAGAAAGTTTCGTCATAGTCAACACCTTACCTTTGACGATACCCCTTAGCAACTAGCCTTGCTTTATAGGTCTCTACCTTTCATCTACTCCAATCTTCTTTTTGAAGATCTACTTGCAACTAATGGGTATAATACCCTTGAGTGCATCAACTAGGTTCCAAACCATGTTAGAGTACATGGAATCCATTTCTGAATTCATAGCTTCTTGCCATTTCCCAGAGTCTATGCTCATAATAGCCTCCTCGTAGGTCTGAGGATCAATATCCTCAACATCCTCTCTTCTGATATGTCCCATATATCTCTCAGGAGGATGGGATACTCTATCAGACCTATGTAAAGTTGGAACTTGTGTGTTAGGTATCTGAACAGATTCTATAATGGTGCTTGAGCTAGGCTCTCCAACCTCGCTCAACTCTATCATGCTCCCATTGTCTCCACCAAGAATGTGTTCCTTCTCAAGGAACACTGCTCTCTTGGCTACAAAGATCTTTCGGTCCTCAGAGTGATAGAAATAATACCTACAAGTTTCTTTGGGGTATCCCACGAGCTTGCACCATTCCGTTCTAGATTCCAACTTGTCAGGATTGTGTCTCTTAACGTGGGCAGGGCAGTCCCAAATCTTAACATCTTTAAGATTGGGTTTCTTCCCATTCCATATCTCATATGGAGTAGACATCATTGATTTAGTTAGAATTCTGTTTAGAAGGTAAGCTGCGGTCTGTAGGGCATATCCCCAGAATGAGATGGGTAGGTCAGCGAAACACATCATGGAACGCACCATGTCTAACAGTGTGCGATTCCTCCTTTCTGATACACTATTAAGCTGTGGTGTATAAGGAGGTGTCCATTGGGATAAGATCCCATAGTCTTTGAGGAACTGGGTGAACTCTGTACTCGAGTACTTACCTCCTCGATCTGATCAAAGGGTTTTAATACTCTTTCCTATCTAGTTCTCCACTTCTCATTTCCTCTTAGACTCACTTACACTCATGATTTATGGAGCTATATTTAGCATATATAAGTCATTATGTAATGTTCCTCTCGTGATGATCTCATCATCTAATATTATTGAATAATCATTGTTCTCAAAAACTAATTTATATCCAATAACTGTCAAACATGAAATGGAAATAATGTTTTTGATAATAGAAGGAACATAATAGCATGCATCTAATGTAATAATAGCTCCACCAGACAGATGTAAGGTGACCTTGCCAACAACCAGTATAGCAACCTTTGCTCCATTGCCCATCTTAAGGTCCATCTCGCCTCTGTTCAATCTCCTCAGTTCTGCCAGAACCTGCAACAAATTGCAGATATGATAAGCACTCCTGGTATCCAATACCCATGTATTATCATAAGATTTTGACAAATAGAGACTGATCATGAATGTACCTGAAGCTTTTCCAAGCTTCTGTTTCGCCCTTTCTACAAGGTACTCTTTGCAGTTCCTATTCCAGTGCCCATCTTTACCGCAGTGGAAGCACTGACCTTTGTCCTTTGTTGGGTCTTTCTTGACAACCTTTGCCTTACCCATTTTGCCCTTGCCCTTGCCCTTCTTAAGGGTCTTCTCAGCCTTCCTTTTCTTTCTGGTCTCACCAGTGTAGAGAACCGGCTTCTCTTTCTTAATGGTGCTCTCTGCTTCTCTCAATATATTAAGGAGCTCTGGAAGGGTCACCTCAAGTTTGTTCATATTAAAATTTATTATGAACTGAGAAAAGAAATCTGGTAGGGACTGAAGTACAAGATCCACATACAAGTTATCCTCTATGACCATTCCTAGACTTGTGAGTTTCTCGATCCACTCAATCATCTTAAGGACATGGTTTTGAACCGGTGTCCCCTCAGTCATCCTAGCACGGAAAAAACTCTTTGATATCTCATATCGTTGAGTTCTTCCCTGTTCCTCAAACAATTTGCGGAAATGCAAGAGTATGGAATTAGCATCCATATTTTCATGTTGTCTCTATAACTCAGTAGTTATAGAGGCCAACATATAACACCGAGCAAAAGTGGAATCATTTAAGTACTTCACATAATGAGCGATCTCATCCTCGCTTACCCCTTCGTCGGGCGTAGGGATCACTGTATCAAGGACATACGTGATTTTTCTCCGTTGCGAGAACGATTCTCAGATTGCGAAGCCAATCCATATAATTTGGACCAGTAAGGCAGTTGGCATCAAGTATGCCACGTAAAGGATTTGAAAGCGATATTTTTCTGAAATAAAAGATGTAGCAGATATAAATAACATGTTGACTTTACAGAAATTTAAATAATTAAGATAAGGACTTCAATCTTAATGTATTCTCACTAATTTTTCACAAGACACACAACACCCTCCGGTATGTGAATCGGAGACCCTCGACAGATCTCTAGTGGGGATTAGGATCCAATCGGCGTCTTAACGTAACCTCAAGGGACTCGACCAATCACGTTATGCCCGTAAAGGTAGACAACTCTTGCCAATCACAACTCCTTGTGATTCCTGTCCTGTTCGACCTCCGAACCACTATGGCCTCGAGGGACTCGACCAACTATGATGTTCGGTTAAGTCATTAACATCATTACCAGATGAGTCTGATTCGGTGATATACTCTCGAGGGACTCGACCATGTATACCATGTCCTCAGGTCACCTCTAACATCTCTATGTCATAGATAAGATGGCGAGATGCGATATAGGTGAGTCTCGAGGGACTCGACCAACTCAACCTACACCGGGAATCGGCTCCTAGCTATAACGATGGAAGGCCACGTGGGTCAATCTAATTGTCTCACGTTTACCGACTTAATATTATTAATGGAGAGGATTTTGATTTAGTCTCCTAACATAATGTGTCACACACATACGTATTTAATATATATATTTACATCGCATGCATATATATATATGTATAGTAGGTGTATAACTAATCACACATCACATGAGCAATCACACTAGCTGATCATGGACCATATCCTAATGTAATCAGGCCCGAGCCAGTGACCCCAATCACTCACATTAAGATCTATGTGTACTTCAGCGCATCTCTATGCCCTGTGATCGTTCATCTCGCTTCGTTGGATCCGTCGGTATCTCAACACATCTCCATGCATCAGATCGTCCGTCTCGGCCTCGTGAGTCACGCTACCACTGCGCCTCCTCTGATAATTACAACATAATTATAGGCATGCAGGCCCGACAATAAACGAGAAAAAATAGAGGCTCGCAGACCCCAATAATAATAATCACATGTACACACATTCAATCACAAGTCCATGATCATCTGTCCACATCATACATTACATGTATATGTTATTTTATAGGAGTACTAGATAAATAATAATAGATAATTAACATATTTAATTTTTCTAAAAATAGGGACAAAGAGGAAATTTTTTGAATTCCCAAGGGTATTTTGGTCATTCGACCAAAAGGACCAAGATTGAAATTTCTTAAATTTCGAGGGTATTTTGGTAATTTTGTCAAAGGGGATAGAATCTGGAATTTCTAAAATTCCGAGGGGCAAAACCATCTTTTTTTGAAAACCCTAACTCCTCTCCCTCTATGGCGCGTTGCATGTTGCTTGGCCAGCTGCCGCTGCGAGCTGCGCCGCGCACCCTCTCACCGGCGCGCACTTGCGTGAGGGGAGGGCGGCGCCACCGTCGTTGCCCCGCGGACGTGGGCGCGGGCGCCCAGCGCCTTTGCGGCGCTGGCTCGCGGGCGGCGCTGTCGCAGTAGGCAGGCGCTGTCCCTGTTGCGGGTGGGCTAGGCTCGCACAAGCACCACCAATGAGCATCGCCGCGATGAGGCCGGTCTTTGCCGGTGGTGCAGCATCTGCCGGCACCCTCGCCTAAGAAAGCACCTGGCGCCCGCAGCGCCGCCGAGCGAGGCGACGCCCGCGGCGCGCGCCACCATCGCGGCGCTTTTGCCCATGGGCGCAGCGTTCGCGGTGGCGCCGATCCTTGCGGTAGGCCACAAAGCAGCGGTGCCGCCTACCCCTTGCAGCACGCCGCAGTCGCCAGCCAGGCAGCCCGCAAGCGCTGCCTGCTTGCGGCTTGCAGCCCGCCGACCGGTTGCCATTGCAGGCAGCAAGGCTACTGTGCGAGAGCAGGAAGGGCAGCAATGATTTTGGCGACAAAACCTATTCTAAATCACAATCCATGCAGTTTAAGATTCGATCTTCGCACGAACAACCTGGCTCTGATACCACTGTTGGGAAATCCTTCAAGGGGGAGCGACATCACATGCGCAGCAGAAGAACAGAAAACAAAACCCTAGATTTTTCGTAGAAAGTTTCCGTCGTCGTGCGAAGATTGGTGCATCAAAACAAATCCGCGAAAACTGTATGTGTAAAAGAAGATACTTAGGGAGATTGTATATCCCTGAATTCCTACAGATCTGTGGGAGAGGATGAAGGAAGTCAAGTGTCCTCCTCTCTAGCGGTATCCACACAGCAGGGATTGCGACGATGCTCCTCTCTCTCTCTAGGGAGAGGAGAACAGGAGGTAGCTACCAAAAGAAAACCCTCAGCCTATAGAGCATTGGTCCCCTCCTGTTTATAGAGGCCCCCCCTGAAAAACCCTAATGGATCTTTTGCCCTATTGGGTATTGGATCTCCATCCAATTACCTAAGCCTCTTGGATTAGTGGGCCTCTACCCAATAATCTCTTATTAGCAATTATTGGATCTCATCTCAAGATCCAATAATTCAGGGGCTTAATGGATATCCAATAAGATAGGGGGTTTAGCGGATATCTCATATCTGAACCTCTACTCGTCGTAATACCTACCATATGTGTGTGACCCTCTAGGCCCAATATCGAGCTGACCGTGAGTCATACTTATCAGAACTCCTTCTGACTTAGTGAATTATTATCTCTATAATAATTCACCCAACTCATCGATCGCGAACGTACCAGGCCACTACGCCGCGGCCCCCAGATGATATAGGGGAATCCAATCCTTTGGATCTATCTATTCTCAGTTATCATGTATCTATAATCTCTCATCCATCTAATATCCCAGAGACCCTATATCGGGCATGGTGCTGTCAGGCCCATACGGTCTCTCCTCGAGTCTTGCTCTTGTCGGATTCTCCTGGAGAACCCTTTCTCTCTCAATCCGAATAACCTTGGCCAAGGATTTGTTCGAGCAAGAACACATGTGATATTCCTCTCATGATACTGATAGCGGATGATCCTCTATTAACACTCAATAGCCCTCGTAAGGTTGGCTACCACTCCTAATGATCGGCTGTACTAGATATGGAGCTTTCCAAACCTATAAGTCCGGTATCAAAGAGTGGAGTACTCATACAGGACATCCTTGGTGTCTCAAGTCTAAGGACCAGATACACTATTGGGATTACGGAATCGCTGTCTGACGTGAGGTATCAATAAATATCCAGCATTCCGTAAGCAAATCAATCAATGAACTCATTCTCTAACGAGCACCTACACTGTACCCTTAGTGTCCCCACACGAGTAGCTATGAGACTAGCTACCTCCATCATATGAATGGGTATACAACACACCAGTCTATCTGGTTATCTCGATGTCCTTCTCGAGTAACCTATGACCAGGATAATTTAGGGTCTGTGTTTAAAGGTGAATCGGTCTCATTATCGTAATCTCATCACGATCCGATTCCCATTGCACAGATCCATGGACATCACAATATACATCTAGATAATGTGAGATAATGCCAATAATCATAAGTAAAGAGACTGACGCAGCATGTTACAGGTGCAATCACTCATGTGATTGGCTTGTAGGGCACCTATAACTAGCATCCAGGGTGCCGGGGTCTCGATGAGGTTGAGGCGGAGCATCCGAAGAAGAAAGCCAAAGTGGTGATTCGAAAGTCGTCCTAGGGGGCGGTGCTTCGTGAGGAGACCACGCGAGCTACCATCAGGTTGGGCAACGGCTCTCATAGGGAGGGCTCGGGCGCAAAAGAAAAGAGGTGTGTCAGCCCGACCGAGGATGAGCCCCAGACTAAGCGGGCAGACCATCCCAAGTCGATGAAGGACTTATGTTGAGTCTGGGCCTTGAGCAAGGGCGAGCCTTTTCGGGCTCTGGAGTTCACAGATCTGCCAGAGGAGGAGCCTAGGGTGCCCTACGGGGTCCGACTGCCATCCCTAAAGGCCGACACCCACATTTGGTCCGACGGCTCGACAACCCAAGAGTTTAGCTGTGGCGTACTTCATCCGGCCCTGGCTAGGCAACTATATTGCTTGCCCTCTGTGGTGCTGGTAGACCATGTGGCGAAGTCACTGGTCTGGGTAAGCATCGCATCCTATGTCTTGTATATGGGAGCTAAGTTTTGACGTCCAGTTTTGACCCTATATCTTTCGCAGAGTCAACACTATACAATGGCGTTGATCGACCGAGTGCAAGACACGAGTCAGGTGATCGAGCGTCTCGGGGAGGTGAACTCCGACCTCCGTCGAGAGGTCGAGGAGCTGAGGGGTGGCGCCGACCCCGAGGCGGTAGCCGCGACTAAGCAACGTGCTACTACGGTTGAGGTTGAGGTTGAGGCTGAGGCTGGGCGGCTGAGTGCAGAACTGGAGGACTCTCAGCGCCAGCCGAACGATAGTCGCGGGTGGGTTCGAAAACTAGATTACGAGCTGCTTGAGCTCGCAAGGGATGCTGAGGTCGTGCAGGCAGCGGCCAAGGCGGCTGAGGAGGCATTGCAAGGGGAACACCAAGGAATGGAGGAACGGGCGAAGAGGGCGATCGAGGAGTACAAGAAGTCGCTCGGGTTCGAGCTCAGCCTCCAGAGGTCGGGTCAAGCGACCTTCGAGTACGGGTATCGGCTAGCTCTCACCCACTTCTATGCCAAGTACCCGGATCAGGAGCTGGAAATTGATCCATTCATGGATCTTCCCGAAGACTGCAACATTGACATGCCTGAGGAGGTGCCTTTTGATGATAGCCTGATGGATCTACCTCCGAGTTAAGGAGTCTTGAGCCAAGTCGAGGCTCCGGGCAGGTTTACATCTTTTGTTTATAGGGCCAGTGTTTTTTCGGTCAGGCCAAGTTGGAGTTTTGTAAGGCCCGAACTGATCATAGTGTAAAGATTCTACTTACATGAATGGAAGGTTTTTGAATATAAATGTAAGGTTTAAATCTCGAATTATGGGTAAAACTTTCTTAAGTTTGACACATTCTAAGTCCTTGGCAAGGGGGTCCCATCCATGGTTTCGAGGCGATAAGTGCCTTCTCGGACCATGTTGTAGACCCTATAGAGGCCTTCCCAGTTTTGGGATAATTTTCCCCTGGCACGAGTCGGATCGCTCACCTTAATTTTTTTAGAGGACCAGATCCCTGACCCAAATTTTTCATGGTCGAACCTTTCAATTATGATTCGGGCCACCACCTTCTTGTACGCTAAAGCACATAGGTGGGCCTCGGCTCTTCATTCGTCGAGGAGGTCGAGTCTTGCCCAGAGTCTGAGTTCCGAAGTCCCCTCGCAGAAGTTTTCCACCCGCAAGGTCGGGAATGTGATTTTGGGGGGAAGGACGGCCTCGATCCTATATGTGAGGCTAAATGGGGATTCTCCCGAGGCTCTTTTTGGAGTAGTTCGAGATGCCCACAGGACGCTCAGGAGCCCTTCCACCGAAGCTCCATGCGCTTCGTGCTAGTCATATGTGCTATGCAGCCAATTACATGAGTGATAACACTTGTGACTTAATATGCACTTTATCTCTTTGCTTATTATTAGGCATTTTATCACTTTATCTTGCGTGTTGCATATATTGTGATGTCCTTGGATCTGTGCAATGAGAATCGGATCATGATGAGATCACGATAATGAGACGATTTACTTTTAAATACAGATCCTAAATTATCCTGGTCATAAGTTACTCAAGAAGGACATCGAGATAACCGGATAGACTGGTGTACTGTATACCCTTTCATATGATGGAGGTAGCTGGTCTCATAGCTGCTCGTGTGGGAACACTAAGGATACATTGCAGGTGCTCATTGGGGAATGAGTTCACTAATTGATCCGCCTATGGAATGCTGGATAGTTATTGATACCTCACGTCAGACAGCGATTCCGTAGTCCTAGTAGTGTATCTGGTCCTTAGACTTGAGACACTAAGGATGTCCTGTATGAGTACTCCACTCTTTGATACTAAACTTATAGGTTTGAAAAGTTCCAGATCTAGTACAGCCGGTCATTGGGAGTGGTAGCCAACCTTACGAGAGCTATTGAGTGTCAATAGAGGATCATTCGCTCTTAGTATCATGAGAGGAATATCCTATGTGTTCTTGCTTGAACAAATTATTAGCCATGGTTATTCGGATTGAGAGAGAAAGAGTTCTCCGGGAGAATCCGACAAGAGCAAGACTCGAGGAGAGACTGTATGAGCCTGACAGCACCATGCCCAGTATAGGGTCTTTGGGATATTTGATGGATGAGGGATTATAGATATATGGTAACCGAGGACAGATAGGTCCAAAGGATTGGATTCTCCTATATCGTCTGGGGGCCATGGCGTAGTGGCCTCGTATGTCCGTAGTCGATGAGTTGGGTGAATTATTATAAAGATAATAATTTACTAAGTCAGAAGGAGTTCTGACAAGTATGACTCACAGCTAGCTCTATATTGGACCTAGAGGGTCACACACATATGATAGGTGTTGCGACGAGTAGAGGTTCGAATATGAGATATCCGCTAAACCCCCTATCTTATTGGATATCCATTAAGCCCCTGAATTATTGGATCTTGAGATGAGATCCAATAATTGCTAATAAGAGATTATTGGGTAGAGACCCACTAATACAAGAGGCTTGGGTAATTGGATGGAGTTCCAATACCCAATATGACAAAAGATCCATTAGGATTCTTAGGGGGCCTCTATAAATAGGAGGGAACCAAAGCTCTATAGGCTGAGGGTTTTGTTTGGTAGCCACCTCCTGTTCTCCTCTCGAGAGAGAGAGAGGTGCATCATTGCAATCTCTGCCATGTGGATATTGCTAGAGAGAAGGACGCTTGACCTCCTTCATCCTCTCCCATGGATCTGCAGGAATTCAGGGATATATGATCTCCCTGGGTATCTTCTTTTACACGTACAGTTTTGCGGATTTATTTTTTGATGCACCGATCTTCGCACGACGACGGAAACTTTCTATGGGAAATCCGGGGTTTTGTTTTATGTTCATCCGCTGCGCATGTGATGTCGCTCCCCTGAAGGATTTCCCAACACTTTGCCCACCGTCTTCTTTAGTCCTTCGAGGATCGCTCGATTTGTGACCTCGGTGAGGCCATTGGTTTGGGGATGGGCGACCGAGCTGAACTTCAGTTGTATCTCATATGAGTGGTAGTATGACTTAAACTTTGCATTATTGAACTGGGTCCCATTGTCAGTTATAATGGCCCTTGGGATTTCGAAGCACGTGAGGATATTCTTCCACATGAAACTCTCAACTTGCTTTATGATAATGGATGCCAGTGGTTCGGCCTTGACCCACTTGGTAAAATAATCAACCCCAACTATGAGGAAACGTAATTGGCCTAAAGTCGAGGGGAAAGGGTCGAGAAGGTCCATGCCCCATTGTGCAAAGGGCCAAGCCACGTCGATCAGGGTGAGGGGCACCGTCGGCTAGCGTTGGACCTGGGCATGCGCCTGACACTAGTGACACCGTTGCACATAGGATAAGGCATCTCGTCATAGCATTGGCCAATAAAATCCTTGCATGAGTATCTTGAAAGCCAAAGCTCGACCCTTGATGTGCTCCCCACATATGCCCTCGTGAACATTGGCGAGGACTGTCTTGGCTTCAGGTGGGGATACATAGCGGAGCAATGGCTGAGAGAAGGCTCTTCAGTATAGTTTGCCCTCGATCTCGATGTACCATGCTTGGGCTTGTTTGAGCTGGCGTGCAGCCGACGGGTCATCGGGTAGCTCACCCTTCTCTTTATAGTGAAGTATTTCTTCCATCCAGTTTGGGGTCGCATACACTGTGTTGACGTCCGAGACTAGTAAGGTTGATGCGGAGAGGACCTCGGTTCTCTTCGAGGGTTCCCCGGGCAGCTAGCTAGACACTAGCCGAGCCAGTGCGTCAGCTTGGACGTTCTGAGCACGGGGTATCCTTATGACCACCAGACGGTTAAAGCGAGCCAAAAGTCGTCGGACTTTGGCGAGGTACTGGGTCATGGTCAGTTCTCTGGCTTCGTAGGTTCCGTTGATGTGGCCTACCACCAGTTGGGAGTCGTTAAAGGCTTCCAGGTTGTGCACATGTATCTCGAGAGAGAGGCATAATCCTAACAATAGTGCCTCGTATTCAGCTTCATTGTTGGTGGCTTTGAATTCTAACCGAGGCG
Source organism: Musa beccarii (assembly GCA_024322285.1). NCBI lineage: Eukaryota > Viridiplantae > Streptophyta > Magnoliopsida > Zingiberales > Musaceae > Musa > Musa beccarii. Next base: position 3,719,931 of record CM044397.1, on the reverse strand, counting down.
AGTGCTCATAGGTTTCACCGTTTGGGTTCTTAAGAATCATCCTTGCTCTAGCTCCTCCCGATGTGGCGGCCCAAGCTAGTGGATCCGACTCCTGCACAGTCAGGCCATCCTCGGAGGTTAGTTCAGAAATGAAATCAACCAATACCTGGGCCTTTATGACCATCCGGGGCGCGTATTGGATGTCGAACTCCCCAAGCTCTACTAACCATTTGAGCATCTGACCAAGACGTCGAATTTAGAGAGGATCTGGCAGAGTGGCTGGTCGGATATTATCTTTATCATGTGGGCAAGGCCATAGCTTTCGGACAGTCACGATCAACACCAGTGCTAGCTTCTCTATCGGCGAGTAGCGCTCTTCAGGTCCAGCGAGAATATGGCTAGTGTAGTAGACTACTTGCTACATGGCTTGGTCCTCGCTCACCAACACCGAGCTGACCACATGTTCCGAAGCCGCCAAATAAAGGACCAAGGTTTCGCTCGGTCGAGGTGAGATGAGCCGAGGAAGCCGTGCGAGGTAGGTCTTCATTTTGCCGAAGGTGTCCTCACATTCTGGGGTCCATTCGAAGTTATCCTCTCGGCGTAAGGCCAGGAAGAACGGGAGGCATTTGTCTCTCGAGCGCGATACGAACCTCCCGAGTGCTATTAGCTTTCCTGTGAGGCATTGTACCTCTTTTTCCTGTGAGGCATTGCATCTCCATTATGGCTCGTACTTTCTCTGGGTTGGCATCTATCCCTCTTTGGTGGATGACGAAGCTGAGGAACTTTCCCGACCAGACCTTGAAGGCGCACTTCACCAGTTGAGGCACATATTGTATTGTTTGAGAGTCCTAAAGGTCTATGCCAGGTCGGTTAGGTGGGTTGCTGCCGACCTGCTTTTGACGATCATGTCATCGACATAGACCTTCATGTTTCTCCCGAGTTGGGACTTCAATATTTCATTAACCATCCTCTGATAGGTGGCTCTGGCGTTCTTTAGACCGAAGGGTATGACTTTATAGCAGTAGACCCCTCTGTCGGTGATAAACGCGGTGTGCTCTCAGTCTTGTGGAGCGATGTGGATTTGGTTGTAGCCCAAGAACACATTCATGAACGTAAGAAGCTCATGGCCCATGGTTGCATCGACCAGTTGATCTATCTTCGGGAGGGGATAACAATCCTTGGGGCATGCCCAATTGAGATCGATGTAGTCAATGTACATCCTCCAGCTTCTATTATGTTTTTTAACAAGGACTACATTACACAACCACTATGGGTATTTCACCTCGGTTATGAATCCAGTGTCGAGTAGTTGGTCGACTTCGTAGTTAGTCGCCTGCTGTCACTCCGGGGTGAATCTTCGAAGCTTCTGCTTGATCAAGCGTGCCTCGGGATGGATGTTCAGATGGTGTTGCGTCACTTTGGGGTCGATCCCTGGCATGTCCTTCGAGGACCAGGCGAAGACATTGGTATTTTGCTTTAAGAACTCCACCTGTTAGACCTGGTCGGCTTCCGGAAGCACAACTCCAATCTTGACGACCCAGTCTGGTTGATCATCCTTCAGGGGAACCTCAATGAGCCGATCGGTCGATTGTAGGTGTGTAAGAGTTTTTGGGTCGTCCTGAGGGTCGAAGTTGGTTGGATCGGGTCGCGTCCTCTTTGGCATTGACACAACTATCAGATAACATTTCCTGGACTCCTTGGGATCGCTCTACACCACCCCAACTTCTGATGAAGTTGGGAATTTCATGACTTAGTGATAGGTGGAGACGACTGCCCTTATCCTGTTGAGGGTCATCCACCCGAGGATGATATTGTATGCCGAGAGTAGGTCGACCACCATAAAGGTGACCATCACCGTCTTCGTTCTCGGTTCGTTCCCTAGGGTGAAGGGAAGGGAAGTCGTCCTGAGGGGGGAGATTGACTCCTCGGTGAAACTGGTAAGTGCGGTCGTCATATGGGAGAGATCGTTGTCCGTGAGCCCGAGCTTCCTGAAGGCATCCGTATAGAATATCGGCGGAACTCCCGGTGTCGACCATCACCCTCTTCACCTTGGCATTGGCGATGCGGATAGAGACCACCAGAGTGTTGTCATGGTCCAAGAACCCCCCTCCCTCCATGTCAAATCTAATTTCTTCCTCAGAATGCATCCTTGAACGCTTCTCCACCATGCTCCATGCATATGCCTTCCTGGCGGTGGAACTACTGCCGCCAGAGGCTGGTCCGCCAATGATGACGTCAATTTGTCTCTCGATCGGACCCTAGGACCGAGGTGGCTACTCCCTTAGTTTCTTAAGGAAGTGTCTGAGATGCCTTCATCGAATCAGCTCCTCGATCTGGTTCTGCAGGTCTCGATAGTCCTCCGTATCATGGCCCTAATCCCAATGGAACATGTAGTACTTAGATCGATCTTTATTAGTAGCTTTCACCGGGTTGGGTTCTTGCAGGAGCCCCTTCTCCCGGATTTGGGGGAAAATTTCAGTTTGAGAAGCGTTTAGGGGGAGCCTTGGGAGAAGTAGCTCGGGACTATCGGTCTTCCTTCGGGGTAGTTCGGGGAACGACCTCGGGGCCGTTGTTCGGGCGAGGTCCGTCCTGGGCCTCTTACTGTCCTCGCGCTTCCCCGCCACCAGGGCTTCGGCAGCGACGTGCTGGTTGGCGCGTTGGAGCATTTTAGGGACTGTCGCTGGCGGCCTCTCCACCAGAGAACAAAAAAGTCTGGAGGGGCGTAGCCCCATCAAGAAGGCCTACATGACCAAGGATGGATAGGCCTCGGGCATCCCCCTGGCCTTGGCAGTGAAGCACGTGACAAATTGCGAGAGTGTCTCGTCGTCTCATTGGGCCAGTGCGAGGAGTGCGGCCACGGAGGGTCTCGGCTATATGTTGGCCATGAAGCCCTACTTGAGCCCCTATGCTAGCTGTTCGAACGAGGAGATGGAGGCTGGCCGTAGCCGACTAAACCACATCCGAGTCGGCCCTTTGAGGGTAGTGGGAAACACCCAACACATTAAGGCGTCGGATGTGCCGTAGAGGGCCATCTGTGCCCGGAAGGCGATGACGTGCTCCGTGGGATCGGAGCTATCGTCGTATGCTTCAAGGGCAAGGAGTCTGAAGTTGAGGGGAATTGGCTTGTCATGTATCTCAGGGGTGAAAGGGGATGCTCTCGAGATGTCATCCCCGACCTCTCCCTTGGTCCTACGGAGCTCTCGTTGGAATTCGTCCAGAGGCTGATTCACCGAGTTGAGTTGGGCTCTAAACGTGTTATCGGCCAGGTCGATGGATACCGTGTCATGCTTGAGAAGTGGCATGTCGATCGGGGGGAGACCGTGGATGCTCAATTTAAGAGTCATTCCCCGACCTCTAGGACATCCTTTGGTTTCCTCCTGTGGTTGCTCGTGCGTAGCTAGATTCGTGGAGGGATCATCGAGTGGCTCTAGGACCTAAATGGATGGGCTCGGTGCCTGGGGCCCCACGAGGCGCATGAGCTGTGGGATGAAGGGGCCAACCATTTGGATCATCCCAGACAGAGCTTGGACCTGCCTCAACAGGTTGAGAAATGCCTCAAGCGAGATGGCCGAGGGTCCTGGGGCATTCCCAGGGGGTGATAGCCTGGGATCATTGAATAGTTACCAATAGCGTTCCGGAGTCTGGATTTGAACGCCTCCTCCGAACTGAGCAATGGGGGTTGGTCTCGAAGTGGGGATGGGGGCAGCAGGTTGCCCTTCAATCGAGCAAACTCCTGGGTTGGTCATGGGACACTCCTGCGAGATCGGCCCTCCTTCTAGCACCAAAAATGTTACAGAACAGATGTGGCCACCAGGTGATGTGTCGGGCTAGCTTTGTTCAATCACTGAAATCCAGTGTCCGGTCATCGCTTGTCGCCGAGATAGGTTCCCGGCGCATCTCGAGCTTGATTCCTACAATAAGACCTAGGTCGGGTTTTTCCCGACCGAGCCCCTCCAATGCTAAAGTCAGTGAATGTTTTCTTCCCTCGCGCTCTGAAGCCAGGTGGGGGTTATATAGGCATATCTAGAGGCGTACCTCGGTCCGGATGCCGACGAAGTCGTACAGGGCGACACTGTACAAGTCGACGCTGCATAGCGCCGTTTCGGGATCTCGGGGGCGGCCTGCTCCATGCGTCGCCATCCCAGGATTTTGGGGGCGGCCGACTCCTTACGTCGCTATCCCGAGATTTCGGGAGCGACTGCTCTATTTGGGTTCGGGCGACATGGCGGTGTGTGGGTGTCGTCTCATCAGACCCGAGACGGTGGGTCGAACGTGGCGATGCATGTGAGGCATCTTTATGTTGACATGTCTACTGTCGTGGAGGATCCCGGGATATCTCCTATCAACAAATGTGTTGGAGAATATTTATATCGATGATGAATATAAATGGATTGGAGATTAATCTGATATTACAAAACCATCAAAAGAGACGAATGATGAATTTGATGTACAGTTTTGATGAGATCATCCCCACGCGACCTCACGACTTCCATTATCGATAAGAATATGTTAATGGATAAGATCATATAATATTATTATTGACTCTAGAGATGCAACAATAGGAAGACTAAGCATTTAAGCAATTGGGAACCCTTTTTAAAAGACCATATGTTATTATTGACTCTAGAAATATAATAATAGAAAGACTAAGCACTTAAAAGAATTGGAAATGCCCCTTTAAAAATAATTTTAAAAATATATAATTACAATTATTCTTTCCATTTTAAACTATTAAGTACCGAACATTAAATTCACTAACATCATCACATAATGTGAATGGAGAAGATTACATCAATAAAAAAAAATATTATTTTCATTTGAACTGGTCATCATGCCCATATGTGTAGTTGTATGTTTGAAAAGAATTGAAATTGCTTCTTTAAAAATAATTTTAAAATTATATAATTATAATTATTCTTTCCATTTTAAACTATTAAGTACCGAACTGAAAATTCACTAACATCATCACATAATGTGAACGAAGAAGACTACGTCAATAAGAAATATTATTTTCATTTGAACTGGAAACGCCTCTTTAAAAATAATTTTAAAAATATATAATTATGATTCTTCTTTCCATTTTAAACTATTAAGTACCGAACAGAAAATTCACTAACATCATCACATAATGCAAACAGAGAAGACTACGTCAATAAGAATCATTATTTTTATTTGAACTGGTCATCATGCCCATATGTATAGTTGTATGTTTGAAAAGAATTGGAAATACATCTTTAAAAGTAATTTAAAATATATATATATAGTTATAATTATTCTTTCCATTTTAAACTATTAAGTATCAAACAGAAAATTCACTATCATCATCACATAATGCGAACGGAGAAGACTACGTCAATAAGAAATATTATTTTCATTTGAACTGGTCATCATGCCCATATGTTTAGTTGTATGTTTGAAAAGAATTGAAAACGCCCCTTTAAAAATAATTTAAAAAATATATAATTATAATTATTCTTTCCATTTTAAACTATTAAGTACTAAAGAGAAAATTCACTAACATCATCATATTATGCGAACGGAGAAGACTATGTCAATAAGAAATATTATTTTCATTTAAACTGGATATCATGCCCACATGTTTGATTAATACCTAATGTGAAACATTGTTTTATGAGTTCTATCTGTTGTGTTTTTCTTTTAATTGAAAAATATTATGCTCGCATATGAACCTCAATTTGACATCTATCACTACACTAACCAATCTTAATATATTATAATAAATGAACTTCCAACTTGCGTTGACCGATAGATGAAATAAAGTGTATGTCATTGATAAATATTTTTTATTATTTATTTCTTTAAAATCTTAATCAATTTCTCTATATTCAAGCCATGCAATAATAGTATAAATGACTATTTTATTATTTGAGTCATCAAGTTCCAAATCTACAAGTGAAACAAATTATAATCATGTCTAAATGTGTATGTCACGGGTAATTAACGTAGCTCCAAAGGAACCTTACAACTATGCCCAAAATCTTATTATTCTTGTTTGACTTTGACCTGTGGGTTCCTTTCACGTAGTCGACCAACACCTTCGTCTTTATCTTAGTAGCTTATAAATAGCGCCCGCCGTCCGAATGCTGCCACTCCATAGCCGAAGATGGGTTCCCTTCTAATTCTATCCTCCATGTCTCTGGTAATCTTGCTTCTCATTTGGAGCTACTTCCAAAGGGTACCACTTGGAGATAACCCATCAACAAAGCCAAGTCTCTCTCTGCCCTCTTCTACTGCGAAGCTGTACATTGTCGATCTTGGAGAAAGACGATACGAAGATCCACAGCTTGTGACTGCTTCCCACCATGATATGCTGTCTGCCGTACTGGGAAGGCATATGTTCTCCGTCACAATTCGCCGCCCCTCCTATTCTCTAAGCATTCCTTTGTGCGCTAAAAGTTGGTTGGTCGGTGCACTTTGTGTTGTTTCAGCAAGGAAAAGGCTCTCAATTCAATTGTTTACAGCTACAAACATGGCTTCTCGGGCTTTGCAGCCATGCTTACAGAATATCAAGCAGACCAAATTTCAGGTTCTTCCTTCTTCAATTTCAGGCCTATTTTACCAGTGACAATGGAAGCAAGTTCTAATATGATTAACAGCACAATTGATGACAACAATCCAAAAGATACATGCAAGAATATATCTGAGTAATAATTTTGTGCTTAAGTACGGGAGATCAAAAGATAGATACACTCCTTAGAGTCGGCTCATGTGTTGAGGCCACTAAAACAAAAATTGGAAGACTTTATCTTGACCTTTCATGTGACTTCATGGTATTAATCTAAATTATGCTCTTGATTCAATGACGAGTAATAATTTTATATTTTGTGATTACTTGGAAATCAGGATCAGAAAGTAGGATTGAGGTGGGTCTTTGAACGCTTCTTTTATTATTGAGCTGAATGCCGGGTCATTTTTAACCTCTTGAATTGACAGGCTGCTTAAGATAAGGTTCGTGTGTTGAGATGAGAGAGAGAGAGAGAGAGAGAGAGAGAGAGAGAGAGAGAGAGAATCCATCAGGTGTTTGGTATATTATATCATATTTATACGTATACATAATCCTTAATTAAGATGAGTAAGCAACTTGATCATATTGCCCTTTTCTTTTTTTCTTGTTAGAAATGCCGGAAGTGATCAGTGTCAATCCAAGCCGCAGCGTTCCACTGCTTACGACGCGAAGCTGGGACTTCCTTGATCTTGGTTATGAACAACCGCAACCCACAGGACTACTCGTGAGAGGCAACTTCGGCGATGGGATCATCATCGGCGTCGTCGACACAGGCAAGCAATCATTACCTTTTCGTCATTGAGCTTGCCCTGTCCTACAAAACTTTCTTATATAGGCATTTGGCCGGAATCGAGAAGCTTTGATGACCATGGTTTTGGACCCGTCCCATCCCGTTGGAAAGGAACGTGTGAAGTAGGTCAAAACTTCACCGTCAACCACTGCAACCGCAAGATCATCGGTGCAAGATGGTACGCCGGAGGCGTCGACCCTTCTCTCATCGAAGGAGACTACCAGTCTCCCCGGGATTCCGAGGGCCAAGGAACGCACACGGCTTCCACGGCAGCAGGCTCGTTGGTGAGTGATGCGAGCTTCCATGGTCTGGGCGCCGGCACAGCGAGAGGAGGAGCTCCTCGTGCCCGGCTAGCAATCTACAAGGCATGCTGGGCAAACGCAGGGTGTCCCGAAGCTGCTGTGCTAAAGGCGATAGATGATGCTATCCATGATGGTGTGGACATCTTGTCACTCTCACTTGGGGGCTTACTTCAACCATACTTTGCTTCCATACGTGCGGTAGCAAAGGGGATAACTGTGATCTTCGCTGGAGGCAACGATGGACCCGTTACCCAGACCATTTCTAATGACCTGCCGTGGGTGATCACCGTCGCAGCCAGCACCATCGATTTCTCTTTTCCTACCCTCCTAACCCTCGGAGACAATCAAACTGTTGTGGTATGGGCGACTGTATAGTTCATCAGAAACATGTAACGTCTACATAAGGCGAGTTACTCATGGTTCCGCTCTCGAAATTCTGTTGCAGGGACAATCCATCCTCTATGAATCCACCGATGGAAGATTCACGAAGCTAGCATACGGGGGGAGGTAAGTGCGAAGATGAATCAAATCGTTTTATCCAAATGTTCGTTCATTAAAAAGAAGGCATACTATTACTACAGTTGCTCGCGCGACGTTCTGAATTCGAGTGATGTAGTCGGAAAGATTGTGCTCTGTTACCAGCTTGCCATTGCCTCAAGCTCTCCACCCAAGCAACACTTTCCACTGGCTGCCAGTAATGTTCAGGAAGCTGGAGGGAAGGGCATTATCTTTGCACAGTACTCCGCCAACAACCTCGACTTGATCGACCTGTTTTGCAACGGCACCGTATGCGTCTTTGTAGATTACGAGATCGGCAAACAAATAACAGATTATGTAACGAATACAAGGTCTGCTCAACTCGAGTTCAGTTTTCCTAAACAGATCAGAATTTTCTTTTCGGGAATAATAACCACTAAAGGAAATTGGCAGATCCCCGCTGGTGAAGGTGAGCCTAACGCAGGATATGGTCGGGAGTGGAGTTATGTCGCCCAGGGTCGCAGCTTTCTCGTCGAGAGGGCCGAGTATATTGTTCCCAGATCTAATCAAGGTCGGTACAATTTCTATTATCTACTAGAAGCTCACATGTTTGGTTCTTTTCGATGAACTGGTGTGCTCACCGTCACTGCCTTTGGACAGCCCGATATCACAGCTCCCGGATTCCTTATCCTGGCCGCTATGAAAGATTCTTATAAGTTTGAATCCGGAACTTCCATGGCTTGCCCCCATGTCTCTGGCGTAGCAGCTCTTCTTAAAGCAGCACATCCCCGGTGGTCTCCTGCTGCCATCAAATCAGCACTCGTGACAACTGGTAAGTAGATTTACCATCCTGCTTCTGCATCGTTCATGAATTCTTCTCTGTCTGCTTTCCTGATGTTAAAAGTACATGACAAACTCTGTTTTAAGCTCGTACGGCCAATGCATACGGCTTCCCCATAGAAGCAGAGGGAGTTCCTCGAAAGCACGCTGATCCCTTCGACTTTGGCGGCGGTCACATCGATCCTAACAAAGCCGCTGATCCCGGGCTTATCTATGACGTCGATCCCGAAGACTACTTCAAGTTCTTCAACTGCATTTACGGTCCGTCGATCACTTGTGGCTTGGTGGACAGTCGGCTGTATCGCCTGAATCTGCCCTCCATCTCCATCCCCGACCTGAAGGAGACACCGCTGACGGTGTGGAGAACCGTCACCAATGTGGGGGACACGGATTCCATTTACAGGGCAATGGTGGAGTCTCCTCCGGGTGTTAACATGGTGGTCGAGCCTTCTGTTCTCCAGGTCAATGCTTCCACTGATAGCGGATAAGATTTCCTTAACTATATGAGGAAATCCCGCTAGTTTGTTGAGGAAAATCCTCCTGGTTGTTGAGGAAAATCTTCTCTTCTTCTCTCTTCTTATGTGTATAAATAAGACTCTGTTGAGCCATATTCAATATACTTTTATCTTTACAATTCAGTTTAACATGGTATCAGAGCAAGATATGAAGGATACTCCAAAAGGTAGTCGATGACTTTTATTGCTAAGACAAGCATCACAATGCATATTAATGCTACTGGTTTTAAAAGTAGGAAGAGAATAACGAGAAAGTAATTTATGCTGGATAAAGGAGGAGGGGTGACCAAGACGACGATGCCACACATCAACTGGAGCTGCAATGGAAGAGTGAGCAGTAGACTGGGTAAGTTGCGAAGCTGATGGCCACTGTGATGGAGCAGGGGTTCTGGGTCGAGACCGGCATACTTTCGCAGAATGTCCGACTTTATCACATAGCTGGCAGACAACTCGTTGTTGGCTGATGCGATCAGGACGCCAGGGCTGTTGAGTGTTGAAGTTGATATCTTGAAAGCGATGATGGGGATGAAAAGAGGTTTGCTTGGGACTCATAGGTTCGGGAGGCAGTTGAGCCCGGCTTTTGTTAACTTGCGCATTGTCCTGGTTGCTCTCAATATCGATAAGTACTTGGCTCTTTACAGTACTTGGCTCTCACCCGTCCAGATATCTCATTTGCAGTTAATAAGTTGTCTCAATTCATGCACCAGCCATCTACTACACATTGGTCTGCCGTCAAACGAATTCTACGATATCTTAAAGGAACCCTTCATCATGGCCTATTTCTCCATAAAACACACCCCACTTAATCTCCATGCCTTTGTCGATCTTGATTGGGCGGGAACTTTGATGATAGAACTTCTACGTCGGGTATATTGTTTTCCTTGGAGCTAATCCTATCGGTTGGAGTTCTAAGAAGCAAAAGATCAATGACGACGTCTACGATCAAGCCGAATACCGTGCTATTGCTACGGCTACTATTGAACTCAATTGGATCACAAATCTCCTTAAGGAACTCAACGTCGCCTCTCCCATTCCTCCTACAATATATTGTGATAATATTGGAGCTACCTACTTGTGTGCCAATCCAAAGATTCCACTCACGCATGAAACACATCGCCATCGACTTTCACTTCGTGCGAGATCAAGTTGTCCGACATCAACTCGTGTCTCTCACGTACATACAAAATGATCAACTAGCGGACTCACTCACGAAGCCTCTTGCCCGTAAACTATTTTCATTCCATCGATCCAAGATTGGTATCCTTGATAGGAGTACCATCTTGCGGGGGCATGATAGCGGATAAGATTTCCTTAACTATATGAGGAAATCCCGCTAGTTTGTTGAGGAAAATCCTCCTGGTTGTTGAGGAAAATCTTCTCTTCTTCTCTCTTCTTATGTGTATAAATAAGACTCTGTTGAGCCATATTCAATATACTTTTATCTTTACAATTCAGTTTAACATCCACGACGACGAACACCTTCGCGGTGACATTCACGCCGCTTCAGATGGTGCAAGGGGCCTTCAACTTTGGAAGCTTGACATGGTTTGATGATGGGAAGCACGCAGTAAGAACTCCTATCGCAGTTCGAGTGATCATCCATGATTCCTTCTCTGATACTTCCTAAGGCTTCTGCTCTATGTTGAATACAATGGCAATAAGTTAAATGTTGAAGTTGTATGGGGAATTAAAACTAAGGTGTGCAAAATGCTACCCAAATATTGATGTCGGCTTTTGGTTCAGTCAATTTGTTCATTTATAGGCTTGTGTGAGCTATTTTTGTCCAGACGCGTGAACGTCGACATATGTCGTCAGGAAATAATATAGCCTTCGAGGACACAATTTTTTCATAAACTATGTCAAAATAATTCAATTTCCAAGATATAATAAAATAGCTTGGTACTATTTTACAAGGGAATAATTAAAAAAAGAGCTTCGTGAAATTAAGTATAATAAAAATATTAAAAACTATAAATATTTAATGAAAAAAAAAAGTGAGCTAAGCTATAATGAGCAAAATCATTGTTATTACATATTAGAAAAAAAAATTACAAGCTTTCAATATCCAACGTTATGGCATCAAACTAAGCTTGCTAATTTAATTCCCAAAAATTTGCCTACAGCCTTAATTAAAATAGACGTCCACACACTAATAGAAAATTATATACTCACATAAGCTTGCTTTTGTTTTTCAGAATTTGATATTTTTATTTTAAATTCATGAACAAGCACCTTTCATATATATATATATATATATATATATATATATATATATATATATATATACCATTAAAATTAGGCATGAGACTTAAATGTGATTATATCTATTTTCCACGTAATGAAGGAGTGCATTTTAGACTGTTAGGGTCAAATGTTGGACCTCTCAAGTACATGATTGACTTATAAAACTAGTTAAGATAGGCTTCACACGAGAATAAACAATAATATCATCTATGAGCTTAATAGGGAGAAAGGGAGATGTTGTCCTCTATCGTATAGGATAAGTTGTGATAACCTTGATGCTTCTGAAATGAGTACATCAAACACTAGGGCCTCGGTTGATCACGAAGGCCTGGAGCTGTCCTCGGGCGCCATTGCTGACCTCTGGAACTCCGGAGTGGGAGACAAATGTGTATATGAACTGAATCTTCCCTCCATCTCCATTCCCGACCTGAACGAGACTTCTGTGACGGTGTCGAGAACCGTTACCAATGTGGGCGACCCGAAGTCCACTTGCAGGGCAGCAGTGCAGTCTCCAGAAGTTGTAAACATTGATGTGGAGCCGTCTGAAAGGAGGCTTCACCTTCGGAAGCTTGACTCGGGTAGATGATAGTGGGAAGAATTACGGCCAGGATTCCGATCGCGGTTAAGGTGATCACATATGATTTCTTCTCTCACGTCTCCTAAGATCTAATTCATGTGAGATTTGGTTGGTTTTCTCTAAGGCATTCAAGACGTCAAACAATGGAGTTGGGTGTCGAGATATATTGGGGTATATACATATGCACTTCTTTTGTGTGCGTCGTAAGGAATAAAAGGACCTCCGTTGTGTCGCTCGTGTAGGCTGATCGCAAGTAAAAGACTTCCACACGAAAATTACAGTGGCACTTCCATACGATACTTCATAAAGGACTCGAAGTCCATGAATTATTATTATTGACCAGAAGACATGATTGGGCTCTCAAATCGTTTGTTTAATGGCAATAACGCCAAGTGGAGTGTGGTACGAAATGGTGCCGTGTGAGACCATGTAATCTCCTCCCGAGTGTGCATAAGACCGGAGGAGTTGACCAATTGATGCCAAATGGGAAAAGAAAATAACATATACTTCCAAGTCAAGAATAATTATCTTTACAACCATATTCAAAATCGAAAGAAATTGTTGACTTCAAAATCACGAGAAAGTGATAGGTTTGATGTTAAAAATCACATCGATTTTATGCTTTGCGAATTTAATTTAATTCACAGAAGATTAGACACTTCATGACCTCAATGGAATATGGAAGATAAGATTAGATCAAAACAAGTCCTCAAAAGAGTGGCCCACCATTTAAATCAATAATAGAGAACACAGTATGCTACATAATAAAGAAGAAGACTCAAATTCATTTATGAGAAAGAAAATGGTTGAGGACATTTGGAAATCTTATTATATTCTCCAAGCAAGAGCACTTGCTCCGAACCCGTCAGCCCAAATTAAAATAAGAGCATGATGAAATTAAGATATAATACAAATATTAAGCATTATAAATACTTAATGAAAAAAATGTGAGCTAAGCTATAATTAGCAATATCATTTTAATGACATATTAAAAAATACAAGCATTTACAATCCAACGTTATGATGTCAAGCTAAACTTGCTAATTTAATTCCCAAATATTTGCTTACAACCTTAATTATAATGGACATGAAAAAATTAGGGTGAATTCTTGAAAAATGTTTCTAGCTTTTGAATTTTTTTTTCTCAGTAGAACATCCTAAGTTTGAAAAATTTTCTATATAAAAAGTCTCTTTTACCCTTATAATATTAAAATTTTACCTATAGCCTTAGCCCTAGTTGTGCCTCTATCCGTGCCTAACCGATTAGCATGTTAGCTTTCATTGTGATCATCCATGGCTCTCATGCAAGGTAAGAGGGAACGCATGGTTTATGACCACCTCCATGGATCCCACTGACCTTCTCCTTTCATGTTGGATTTATGCATTACATTTTCTCTCTTTAGACTCATCTTCTTCCTCCCTTGTTAATGATTATAGGCACGACAACTATGCGAGGGCCAATAAGTAATCCCTCTTTCATAGTGGAAGAGCCACGATCGAGGTGTTCTATGAGATACAAGCAAAGAAACAATAAAAGATGATAACTAACAAAGATAAAATGATTATTTATATATATAAAAAGACACTCTACCAAAATCTTTAAAGCTTGAGGTGTTCTATGAAAAAACCCAAAGTTATAGGATTTTTTTCATGAATTTATCCAATACATATATATTTTTTTATATTCTTTATTTGTTTTAAAATTTAAAAATTTTATTTTAAATTTATTTACAAAAACTTTTCCTCTTGATAATATAAGATATTCATGTGACTCACATCCTATGAAAATTAAGGATGCGTTAGTATCTATTTTCCATGAAACGAAAGATCTCTAGCGGCGCATTTTGAATCGTTAGGTCAAATGGACTCCTCAATTGCAACTACGTGATTGACTTGACAAACTAGTCAAGATGGCCGGCCTTACGAGGTCAAATGGACTTAATAAACATGGCATAACAATAAACGCTTTATTGTGATTTCCATCATTGAAGTGGAACACCTCAGATACAGAAAAGGGAACATCGTCCCTTTCAGACTTGTTGAAAGTTAAATTAAATCTCATATTCCATGCAATTTGATTTTTGGAGTCTTATTATAATTAAAAGTTTTTATTAAGTGAAATTAGGACACGTTCTTTATATAAGCTTTACAGATGTGCTGGAGAATATTTATATCGATGATGAATATAAATGGATTGGAGATTAATCCGATATTATCAAACCATCAAAAGAGACGGATGATGAATTCGATCTACAGTTTTGATGAGATCATCCCCTCACGACCTTGAGACTGGCATTATTAATAAGAATATGTGAATTAATAAGACCACATTATTATTGACTCTACGGATATAACAATAGGAAGACTAAGCATTTAAGCAATTGGAAATCCCTTTAAAAAGACCACATATTATTATTGATTCTAGAAATATAATAATAGAAAGACTAAACACTTAAAGAATTGAAGACGCCACTTTAAAAATAATTAAAAAATATATAGTTATAATTCTTTTTTTATTTTAAACTATTAAGTACCGAACAGAAAATTGACTAACATTATCACATAATGTGAACTGAGAAGGCTACGTCAATAAGAAATATTATTTTCATTTGAACTGGTCAACGTGCCCATATGAATAGTTGTAAGTTCGATTCAACCTAATGGGAAACGTTGTTTTATGTGTTCTATCCCTTGGGGTTTTTTTTAATTAAAAGATATTATGCTCACATATGAACCTCAATTTGACATCTATCACTACACTAACCAATCTTAATATATTATAATAAATGAACTTCCAACTTGCATTAACCTATCAGATTGTATAAAGTGTATGTCATTGATAAATAATTTTTATTATTTATTTCTTTAAAATCTTAATCAATTTCTCTATATTCAAGCCATGCAATAATAGTATAAATGACTATTTTATTATTTGAGTCAACAAGTTCCAAATCTACAAGTAAAACAAATTATAATCATGTCTAAATGTGCATGTCACGGGTAATTAAGGTAGCTCCAAAGGAACCTTACAACTATGCCCACAATCTTATTATCTTGTTTGACTTTGACCTGTGGGTTCCTTTCACGTAGTCGAACCATCACCTTCGTCTTTATCCTGTTAGCTTATAAATAGCGCCCACGGTGCGAATGCTGTCACCCCATAGCCGAAGATGGCCTCCCTTCTAAATCTATCCTCCATGTCTCTGGTAATCTTGCTTCTCATTTGGAGCTACTTCCAAAGGGTACCACTTGGAGATAACCCATCAACCAAGGCGAGTGTCTCTCTGCCCTCTTCTATTGCGAAGCTGTACATTGTGGATCTTGGAGAAAGACGATACGAAGATCCACAGCTTGTGACTGCTTCCCACCACGATATGCTGTCTTCCGTGCTGGGAAGGTATAAGTTCTCCGTCACAATTCGCCGCCCCTCCTATTCTCTAAGCTTTCCTTTGCACGCTAAAATTTGGCTGGTCGGTGCACTTTGCGTTGTTTCAGCAAGGAAAAGGCTCTCGATTCAATTGTTTACAGCTACAAACATTGCTTCTCGGGCTTTGCGGCCACGCTCACGCCATCTCAAGCACACCAAATTGCAGGTCCTTAGCATGCATTCTCGTACCGAAATCAGGAAAAAACTTGAATGAATCACAAGAGCTAGATAATAACTTTTAGTATTATGGGTAACCTTGAAATCAAGATCATGAAGGATTGATATCAAGCTTTCAAAAGCTTCTATTATCGGTAGAGAAAAAAGCAAAGAACTATTCTGTATGATATGCATAGTTACATTAATAATTCCATTTGTACTGTCGTTTCGGTGTTAGAATTGGCGGAGGTGATCAGTGTCAGTCCAAGCCGCACTTTTCCTCTGCATACCACGCGAAGCTGGGACTACCTCGGCCTACGGTATAGCCATCAGCAACCCACAGGACTACTTGAGAAAGGCAAGGAAGGCGAATGGATCATCATCGTAGTTGTCGACACAGGCAATTAAGCCGCATCTGTTCAGTACTGATCGCCTAATTATATATCACTGAGGATGTCAATGGGAGTTTTTCTTACATAGGCATCTGGCCGGAATCGAGAAGCTTCAACGACGATGGTTATGGCCCCGTCCCATCCCGTTGGAAAGGAACTTGTGAAATAGGCGTAGAACACCCCATCAGACGCAACCGCAAGATCATCGGTGCAAGATACTACAGTAAAGACGCCGATCCGTCTGAGGTCGCGCGAGACTACGACTCCCCCCGTGACGCCAATGGCCATGGAACACACACCGCTTCCACCGCAGCAGGTTCTCTGGTAACCGATGCAAGCATCCACGGTCTCGGTGCCGGTACAGCAAGAGGAGGCGCTCCTCGTGCGCGGCCAGCAATCTACAAGGTGTGATGGGGATCAGGAAGCTGCGGGGAAGCCGACGTACTACAAGCCATAGATGATGCGGTGGATGATGGTGTGGACATCTTGTCACTGTCAATCAGTGGGGATGGCTACTTTCCGGCTTCACTAGGCGCGGTAAGAAGTGGCATGACGGTGATCTTCTCCGGCGGCAATAATGGTCCCGTCACTCAAACATTAAACAACGACGTTCCATGGGTCATCACCGTGGCTGCCAGCACCATCGATCGCTCTTTTCCGACGGTCATAACCCTCGGAGACAAACAAACTGTGGTGTTATGCTTCGCAGATGTGTTGCATGCTCAAATTAAGGCTTGGCAACTTGGTCAAGTCATTGTTAATTGGTTTGCTGACGAAAAGCCTGCTGCAGGGACAATCTCTGTTCTATGACTCGGCGGATGTAGGATTCAAAGATCTAGCTGTTAATTGAATTGTAAAAACTAGAATACATTTAACGTAGTTTAACAAAACTTTATTTATAGATAGAAAGAAAAGAAGAAGAAAGAATTTTACTCAACTGTCTACCGAGATTTCCTCGTGCAGTTGAGAAAATCTTATCTATTATCATGCCCCAGCAAGATCGTGCTCTTGTCAAGGATACTGATCTTGGACTGATGTAATGAAAATAATTTACGAGCGAGAGGCTTCGTGAGTAAGTCTACTAATTGATTAGTCGTATGTACGTGAGAAACATGTAGTTGATGTCTAACAACTTGATCTCGTACGAAGTGAAAGTCAATAGCAATATGCTTCATGCGTGAGTGAAATACTGGATTGGCACATAAATAGGTAGCTCTAATATTATCGCAGTATATTGTAGGAGGAAAGGTAGAGTTGACGTTGAGTTCCTTGAGCAAATTTGTGATCCAATTTATTTTAGCAGTAGCTGTGGCGATGGCACGGTATTCAGCTTCAGTTGTGGATCGGACAACTGTCTTTTGTTTCTTAGAACTCCAATTGATTGGATTAGCTCCAAGAAATATAATATGCCCAGACGTGGACGTTCTATCATCATAATTTCCTGCCCAATCAGCATCAGCAAAGGCATGAAGATGAAACGGGGTATGTTTGCAGAGAAAGAGGCCATGATTGAGAGTCCCCTTAAGATATCGTAAAATTCGTTTGATCGCAGACCAATGTATTGTAGATGGTTGATGCATGAACTGTGATAATTTATTGACTGCAAATGAAATGTCTGAACGTGTGAGAGCCAAGTATTGTAAGGAGCCAAGTATTTGTCGGTATTGAGTAGAGTCCGTAGTAGGACTTCCATCACAAAGTTTCAGTGACTCACTGGTAGAGAGGGGAGTGGCAATCTCTTTAGCATCCTGCATATTTATCTTTAATAATAAATCTTGAATATACTTTCTCTGTGTTAGAAGAAGACCTGAAGAGGTGAATGTGGCTTTCACTCCTAGAAAGTAGCTCAAGGTGCCTAGATCTTTGAGAGAGAATCGAACGGCTAGTTGCTTTCAGAATGCTTGGATTTCCAAAAGATTATTTCTCGTGACAACAATATCATCTACATACACCAAAAGATATATAGTGTTTTCATGTTGTCGTAGGAATAACGAGGTATCAGACTTGGAATTGAGGAAACTCGTTGATGTTAAAAATGCGCCAAGTTCATTATACCAGGCTCTTGAAGCTTGACGAAGTCCATAAATAGCTTTTTGTTGCTTGCAGACATGCCTTGGATATTGTCGATGAACGAAGCCAAGGGGTTGCTGCATGAAGACATCTTCAGTTAGAGTCCCATGTAAAAAGGCATTGTTAACATCTAATTGTCATATATGCCAGCCTTTGGAGATAGCCAAGCTCAAGATAAGCTGTATTATTGTTGGTTTGACAATTGGGCTGAATGTCTCTGTGAAGTTAACACCAGGTCGTTGATAAAACCCTTTAGCAACTAGACGTGCTTTATATCTAGCAATAGATCCATCTGGGTTCCGCTTAATTCGAAAGATTCATTTACACCCGATGATGTTTTGTGTGTGAGAAGAGAGAACTAGGGTCCATGTAGAGTTATGAAGAAGAGCATCATATTCTTCACACATGGCTTTACGCCAGTGTGAAGATTTTTGCGCTTGATTAATTGTTGTGGGTTCACTAGCTTCAAGGGAAGAGTTCGTTATGGCATGTAGATCAAGAACTTGACGTGGTTTAACAATACCACTTTTAGAGCGTGTTATCATATGATAGCTAGGAGCTATGGAAGTGGTAGGTTGGGTTGTTGGCATAGTTGATGGTGAGTCATTGAGATCAAGTGGACTAGTCTGCTGTACTTCAATAGCACCTAACAAGGTAGCTGAGGGTATTGTTTCATTAATAGGGGAAACTTGTGAAAAAGGGATTGGAGAGATAATGGGGGTAGGGAGGAGCTATTGAATAAGAGGAGTGTATTGACCAGGAGGGTTAGGATTGGATGGTGTTGTGGGAGGTTCATGTGACGCGGTTGAGGAGATGCTCTAGTGATGTTTGTTTATCGGAGTAGCTTGCATGGTAGGGTACTCATGATTGTGAAAAGAAAAAGAAGACTCCACAAAAATAACATGACGTGACAGAAAGACTTTTTGGGTTTGTGACTCGTAGCACCAAAAATCATTATATTCAAGAGAGTATCTAATAAAAATGCAGGGCTTAAATCATGGTATAGCTTATGTGAGGCATAAGGACATAGCCACGGATAACATAGACAACCAAAGACTTTGAGTTTATGAAAGTTTAGAAGCTTGTGGAATAGTCTCTCAAATAGTGACTTGTATTATAAGACTGGAGTGAGCATATGATTAATGAGATAGACGACGGTTTGAAAGGCTGCTGTCCAAAAAGTTGATGGCAAAGAGGCCTGATGTAGAAGTGTGAGCCTAGTTTCAACTATATGTTGATGTTTGCGCTCAACAGAACTAACTAATTGGGGAGTATGAGGAGGTGACTTGAGGTGTTGTATACCACAAGCTACAAGACAGGATGCGAGGGCTTGATATTCGCCTCCGTCATCAGAGTAAACTGTTTTAATGGAAGACTGAAAGAAATTCTCGACCAACTTTCTAAAGTTGGTAAAGACGATTAAAACTTCAGATTTATGACGGAGGGGATATAACCATGTGTACTTAGTGAAATAGTCAACAAAAATAACATAAAATCGAAACTTGTCAAAAGAAAGGATTGGGGCAGGACCCCAAACATCAGTATAAATAATTTCAAAAGGTTTAGAGTAAGATATAGAGGATGTTCCAAAAGGTAGTCTATGACTTTTATTACTACGACAAGCATCACAATAAGTTAAAATGTTGATAGTAGAGGTAGGAAGTGAATAATGAGAAAGTAACTTTTGCTGAATAAGGGACGAGGGATGACCAAGACGTCGATGTCACACATCAACTGGAGCTGCAACTGAAGAGTGAATATTGGGGTGGGTTATTTGTGAAGCGGATGGCCACTCATAATGTTGTCTTTGTTCTGGCCTTGGACTAAGGATGCCTCCGTGCTCAAATCCTTGATAAGAAAGGAGTCAGGAAAAAATTCAATTGAGGTATTATTTTGCTTGCAGAATTGAGAGACAAAAATGAGGTTTCGTTTAATGTGAGGTGCACACAAAACATCATCAAGTGTGAAGGTTGTGGTGAGTAAATTAAGCATTGTGGAACCAGTATGAGTGATAGGAAGTCCTTTATCATCACCGATGGTGACATCCTCATCGCCGCCACAGTTGTTGTGGACAGACAAGTTCTGAAGATCGGAGGTGATGTGATGTGATGCACCAGAGTCCACAATCCAATTAGGTTGACTAGTTGTCGGAGTAGTCATGAGATTGGCTTGAGGCCACTGTGTTGGAGCTAGAAGTCGAGGTCGAGAGCGACAGACTTTCGCGGAGTGTCCGACTTTATCACACAACTGACAGACGATTCGGCGATAGCCGCTGAGGTCAGGACGCAAGAGCTGATGATTATAGGGGTTATCACCTTGACGATGAGGATGAAAGTGTTGATAATGTGGATGAGAGGGGTTTGGTGTGGAACCCATAGGGTCAAGAGGCAGCTTCGTCGGACCTTGATTGACGTGCTTATTGTATTGGTTGCTCTTCCTCTTGGATTTATGACTGACATGAGCTGTAATAGTTAGTCCGGGCAGCCTATCATCGCGCTTCAAATATGTCTCATAGTCAGTCAACTTGTCATAAAGTTCTTCGAATGATATTGGAGAGTCGTGTGCTCAAATTGCGGTTGCCAATTCTTTGTATTCGTCCACTAGGCCATTAAGGGTGTGGACGAGGACTTCTTCACTAAGGGAATGACCTATCAAAGTAAAGTCATCGATGATAACTTTGATATTTTGTAAGCAATCAACAATAGTACATCCCTCTTGTTTCACTTTCATCAGATTGGTTAAAAGCCCGAGCATGCGAGTACATGAGCGATTTGCCAATGTGGTTTGCAACCTGGACTGTGCTTCTGCAGCAGTCGTACATTAAGATATTAGTGGGGCGACGGACCCAGTGACTAAGGCTTAAATGGCTTGAAGGATGAGGCGATCTTGACATAACCACAGTTTGTGGGCTGGATTTGGTATTAAATTGGGTTCTCTTGGAATTTTGAGTACTGTAGGTGAACAATAGAGAGAGCTGTCGATGTAGCCTAGGAGGTCATATCCAAATAGAAGGTTAGAAAATTATACACGCCAAGATGCGTAATTTCCACCTTTGGATAATTTGAAAGGAATGAGTGCTGCAGCATTGATAGTGATAAGGCATGGAGGTTGAGAAGTGGTATGGTTCCCTGCAGGGACCACGACTGGAGTGATAGAGGTGGACGATGAAGACATTTGAGGATACGCTAATGTCAATCAGTTGTGAAATTTGCACCTTGAGCCAAAGGAGCAGTTCCTTCGATGTCCTACTACAGTAGATCGTCACGGCAAAGCTCCCAATGGGACTGATGCTCCGATTGGCCCATGAAGGAGGCGCAACGTCTCTGACACTTTCTAAGGCACATTCAGAGAGCAACGGTAGAGAGCTGCGATAGCTTTCTCTCATCTCCGGCGAGGCAGATCAAAAGAGGAAGTACGCTTGGCATTTGGTTGATTGAGAAATCTATTTCATTCGACGGATATGCTACGGCTACAGATCCTATGGTGCGAATGCAACTTCCGTGAGTTGCAGAACCTCTGCAACAAAGTCCTTCCAAGAAGTTCTGCTCAATTAAATTGAAGTCATCATTCTTCACAACAGTAAGACAGGATGTTGCCCCATCGTAGCAGTACTCAAGGGGAAGATTTGGCACGGGAGAAAGGAAAGAGCAACGGTAGCAATAGATGCCAAGGTCGATGGCTGAGGCAACGAGGAGGAAGAGATTGCTGGCCGAGGACTCGCTGCGATCGATTGAATTGTCGCTGCAGCGGTCTTTCTATGCAACAAATGTAGCAGAGTGTTATACTTCTGGATGTAGGAAACTTCTGGGTCGGGGCGGATCAAGAAGTGCTCTGCCGTGGCGGTCGGGATGGCGGATCAGCGAGATGATCACCCGCTCCAAGCTCGTTGAGCAGCTGCGCGAATACCAGATCCAATCCCAGCACAAGTGGGGCACCCTCACGGCCTTGTCCCCCAAGCCCCAGATCACCACCAAGCAGGAAACTTTTGGCTGGCAACGGTGGTGGACGACGCCGCCGAGGGCTTACTGTGATCGCTGGGATGTGATCTCGCAGCTGTGGCGGAATGGGCGCAGATGAAGCCAAGGAATAAGCAACGTTCTGCTGTAGCGTCGCGGCGTTGACAGCGACACAGGCGAGAAGAGAAAATTTCCACCGATGGCTCACTGTGATCAACTGGGTGTTGCTGTGGTGGAGTTCCAGAAGATCTAGGGGTAGGGAATGCCACCAGAAAAGAAAGCAGAACATCGATCGCAGTTGAGGAAAGAAATACTCCTCGGATGTCCTGCTGTCCGCTGGTTAGTGCAGCAGCGAGAGGAGGAGATGGCTGAAAGACTCCTCGGATGTCCTGCTATCCACTGGTTGGTGCAGAGCGAGAGGAGGAGACGGTCGGGTGTGCCGCTGGAGAGTGACAACCAGCGATTGGGCGATGGGAGCAGAGAATACTCTGCCGTCGATGCTGTCGTTGGACAGTGGAAAGAAAAAGCTCTTGCTTAATGCAAGGGCTCTGATACCATATTAAATTGAATTGTAAAAATTAGAATGCATTGAATGTAGTTTAACAAAGTCTTATTTATACATAGGAAGAAAGAAGAAGAGAGAATTTTCTTTAACTATCCATCGAGATTTTCTCGTGCAGTTGAGGAAATCTTATCTATTATCACTAGTAGTGCTTGCAGAGGACATACATTCGAGAGATGTAGTAGGCAAGATTGTGCTGTGCGCTGACAGTGGGCCTGCTGGGAACTTCGACGACGTTTTAGGAATCCTGCAGGGAACCGAAGCCGCCGGTGTGATCTTTGGACGATTCCCACGCAGCAACCTCCTACCTTGCGAACGCTTCATATGTGTCCTGGTAGACAAAGGTGTACACGAGCAAATATGGATATATAGTGAAAAGACGACAAGGTTTGCTTCCTAGATTTCTATTCCCGTTAACGCGTTGCAGCTAATTAACCACGGGTGGGTTAGCACTGGCAGTTCTCCGGTGGTGAAGGTGAGCCCAGCCTTAACCTCGGTCGGCATTCCAATCACGTCGCCCAGGGTGGCAGCTTTCTCCTCCAGGGGGCCGAGTATATCGTATCCAGACCTGGTCAAGGTGTCCCCACCCCGCATCCATGATCTCATTCTTGCATATATCTTCAGCTATGACCAACAAAGAAACGTGCTAGCTTATTGTTGTTTACGTCCTTCGGTCAGCCCGATATCACAGCTCCGGGAGTCAGTATCTTGGCCGCAGTGGAAGATTCTTATGAATTCATATCCGGGACTTCAATGGCCTGTCCTCATGTATCTGGAGTTGCAGCTCTTCTCAAAGTAGTGCATCCGGAATGGTCTCATGCGGCTATCAAATCAGCACTTGTCACCACCGGTGAGTAAATATCATGATGTTACTATTTCTACTCCATCCTTTAATTGTATGCTCATGTCCGATTGCCTCTGTTTGAAGCATATACGACCGATGCGTACGACTTCCCGGTAGAGGCAGAGGCGATTCCTCGGAAGCTGGCCGATGCTTTCGACTATGGCGGAGGTCACATCGATCCTAATAAAGCCGCAGATCCTGGACTTGTTTATGATATCCATCCAGATGATTACTGCACCTACTTCCCGTGCACAAACCGTGCCTTGAGTCGGCCCTCGGACGACATTCCCGGCCTCAGGACATCCGGAAAACGTATGTATGACCTGAACCTACCCTCCATCTCCATTCCCGACCTGAAGGAGACACCTGTGACGGTCGGGAGGACCGTTACTAATGTGGGCGACAAGAAATCCAAATACAAGGCAGTAGTGCGTTCTCCACCAGGTGTTAACATGGTTGTGGACCCGTCCGTTCTGGAGTTCAACGCTTCGAAGGAGAAGCTTCCCTTTAAGGTGACCTTCACGTCGCTTCACAAGGTGCAAGGAGGCTTCACTTTCGGAAGCTTGACTTGGGTGGATGATGGTGGGAAGCATACCGTCAGGATTCCGATCGCGGTTCGGGTGATCATCGTAGAGGTTCGGGTGATCATCGTAGATTCCTTTTCTGACACCTCTTAGGGTCTATGCTATAAGCTCTGGTTTGAGCATTCGAGACGAAAAGTAATAATGGAGCTGAGTTATATGTTGCTGTAGCAGTCAGTTCGATGTTAAGATGTCTCGAGGAATAAAAGGATGTCTCGAGGAACAAAGTTTGCAAAATATCATTTTTATATGAATTTCAATTCATTACCTAGCTAACAATATTTTTAAATATAAAATATAATTAAATGTATTTCATAATAAAAATATAAATATAGCTAATGAGCATAAATCATTATAGTAAGACCATTAACTTTTCATAAATAAGCATAAATATAACTAGGGTTTGTAAATATAAATACAATATGATCGTACATGACTGAACATAATTCGTAATAGTATCAATAACAACGACTACGTTATATTCTCGTGACTGGACCTAAAATTATGTTTAACACCCATAGTATATGTAGCATATATCTTCTTATATCAAATATATATATTTCCCATTTATAGAGTTCACATTATAGCCATACTTATCAGACAACTATCATTATAGTAAAATTAATATATCAATAATGTTTTAAAAAATTTAATAAATCTTTTTATATATTATTTAATTATCTAAAAACATCATGATTCATCCATCTATAATCCAAAACACAAATCTAATTAATGAGATTACAAGAGAATTTAAAATCATACCCAATATAGTTTTGTTAGACTTATTGAATCCACTTGGTATCAAAACAGAACCTCCATAATTTCTCTTATTTGTTTTTTCAGTTTCTCTTTTCTTTCCTTTCTCTCACGGCTCTTTCTCTCCTGCTTGCGCGAATCCCAATTTTTTTTTCTCTTTCCCGTCTGTTCTTTTTTTTTGTCTCTCATCTTCCTTCCCTTCTATTATCCTCCCCTTTTTTTTTTTTTTTTTTTGTCCTTTCTGTTCTCAGCGATGCCTCCCTATCTTCTCTCTTTCTCTTCCTCTTCTTTCTCTCCTTTCTCCCTTTCTCTTTCTTCCCTCCTCCCTCTCTCTTCTTTTCTTTCTTTTTTTTCTTCTCTTTTCTTCTTCTCCGATCCCCCACTGTTTCTCTCTCTCTCCCACACGCTCCCATGCCACCGCAGCCTCTGTTTTACCCGAGAGAGAGAGAGAGAGAGAGAGAGAGAGAGAGAGAGAGAGCCGTGGGAAGCTATGGGGTGTTTAACCAACCAACCAACGCACGCCGCCGCGGCCTTTTTTTGCAATTTGAGGTCCTCAGAAAAAATTAGGGCACTTCCATAAAATACTTTATGGAGGATTCAGACAAATGTTTCAATGTAGCATAGCAAATCTGCAACTAGATGTGTTCTATTATATCATGATAAAAGACCTTACGGATCTGGAAACTTAGCATACCAAAATCCCAGACTAGACATTCTATTATATTAACTAAAGTTCAACCAACAATGATATATGCAAGTTTTTAGATTTTAAATAACAATATATATGCTAAACTTAAATTTAAAGAGAGAAATATAAATGAAGCTCGTGGAACATTAAAAGTCACAAAATGATGACAACGTAGATACACAAAATAACTTTTATTTCCATAAAAACTATGTTAACTTATTAACGATATCACTTTGATGCGAGTGCTTTGACACAACTTAATCCACAAGCAAGAATCCTCAACCGCTTAATGTCATGTCCTCAAGTCTACAGAAATTGGTCAGCAGACATATCTTGCATGCAACAACATATAACAGATCAACCAAGGAATCTCTAAACTAGGGATGCGATTTCAACCCTGCATTCTTAGTTTTCCTTTGAACAAAAAGATGCTTCACGATATCCATGAATGTTATGGGAACCTGACGACATGACCTCAAAAGAATCCGGAAGATGGGAGTACAACGGACTAGTTAATCCAAACAAATTCCCGAAACAGTATTCGACATTCAAATAATTAATACATATTACGGTTTGTTGCACAACTAAATGCAGTCATTCATTAAAGAAGAAACTTCCATCAATTATGAGAAAGGAGAAGCTCAAGGACATTTCAAAATTTTATTGCAGGTTAAAGGCAAGGTTTCAATCTACTACGCAAGGTTCCTTTGCCCTAGAGAATTCTCAAACCGACACTCAAATCTAAATTCTCCTTGTGATCACGACAGAGCTTACCTCACAGAGATTTGGCTGCTGCAACAATACTCTCTGCTGTTATCCCAAACTCCTTGTATATTCTCCCAGCAGGAGCACTTGCTCCAAACCGGTCAATCCCGATCGCCTTGCCTTTGCTTCCGACATACTTCTCCCATCCAAGCGTGACCCCTGCTTCGATACTAATCCTTGCAGTGACAGCAGCAGGGAAGACACTCTCCTTGTATTCATCTGGCTGCTCATCAAACAACTCCCAGCAAACAAGAGATACCACACGTACTGTTTTCCCCTCCTTCCTTAGCTCATCTGCGGCCTTCGCTGCAATCTCCAATTCTGAACCAGTGCCGATCAAAATCAGATCTGGTTTGTTACTAGTAGAATTATCAGAAATGATATATCCTCCCTTCTCAACACCTTCAATTGATGTTCCTGGATGTTGTGGAAGCTTCTGTCGTGAGAGAGCAAGGATTGACGGTCTCTTCCTGTTGAGCACTGCAACCTTGTAGGCCCCAGCAGTCTCGTTCCCATCAGCAGGCCTGAGCATCAGAATGTTGGGCATGGCTCGAAAGCTTATCAAATGCTCAATTGGCTGATGGGTAGGGCCATCTTCCCCAAGACCAATTGAATCATGTGTCATCACATAGATGACTCCTGCCTCAGACAAGGCCGAGATCCTCATGGCAGCTCTCATGTAGTCAGTGAAAACAAAGAAAGTAGCACAGTAAGGGAGAAGACCAGGGCTGTGAAGGGCAATGCCATTGCAGATGGCACCCATACCATGTTCCCTAACCCCGAAACGAACATTCCGCTCCTCAGGTGTGCCCTTTTGGAAGTTACCAAACATCTTCAACAATGTCATGTTGGAGGATGCAAGGTCCGCACTACCACCAAGAAGCCCAGGTAGTACTTTTGCAAGTGCATTCAGGTTCTGCTGCGATAAATTTCTAGTTGCATCTGCAGGACTTTCAGGAGTATAGGTCTGGAAAAGCAGCAAAGAAGTTAATTTCTAGTATAATCCATCTCACAACGTAAATGTAACTATAATAACAGATATTGCAAGAAGAATGGAAGGTGAAGGGTCAATAGAGTTGGTCACCGGAAGGGCTTTCTCCCATCCAGCAGGCAATTCTCCTGATATGATAGCTTTCAGCTCTGCAGCTTCCTCCTTGTACTTCTCTTCATACTCCACAAATCTGGCATTCCACTCAGCTTCAAGAGCAGCACCTTCGGGGACATAGCGGCTCCAGTGACTGAAGCATATGTTAAACTGAATTGTAAAGATAAAAGTATATATAGTTAAGGAAATCTTATCCGCTATCAGCATAAAACCAGTGCATATATTCACATGACAGAAAATTATTATTTTTATTCGACAATTATAGTAGGAATTACATAGTTGCCGACCTCTTCACATCCTCAGGCACATAGAAAGGTTCATATGGCCATTCGAGACTTTGCCTAGTTGCATCAACTTCCTCGGCACCCAAGGCACTTCCATGTACGCTGTATGTGTTCGCCTTGTTTGGTGATCCATATCCAGTCGTAGTGACCTGCAAGAATTCAGTATTTCATTAAAATTCTGACACTCCCAAAGCAAATGCAACCAGTTGACCATGTCCTTGATGCCCAAAAAGCAATTCTGGAAACAAACCTTTGCTTCCTTAATGGCAGCACGAATATCATCATACCCGGTGCTTCCATTCTTCACCTTGGTTTGATAAGTCACACCTAGTCCCGAGAAAATTAAGTTTGTTATTTTTATTATAATTATAAATAAGGGTTTAAACTTTGGAGCTAAAAACATCACAAAAAAGGTATCATAAGAAAAGCCTAATAGTTTGCTTGGGTTTAATTTCTATTAAGCCCATACTTAGTTAAAATATTTTGAGCTTTTTTTTTTCTTGTTTAGTAGTTTTGGGTGTTTTATGGCCTAGGAACATTTTCCTAAGACATTTGTAATTATCTCTTTTTTATAGTAGAGTTTTGCTCCTCCTTTGTCCGTGGACGTAGGTCAATTGATCGAACCACGTAAATTTGGTGTCATTGTCTCTTTTATTCTTTCCTGCTTTATTGTCTTTATTGGGTTGCCAAATTACCCTTTGATAAATTTCCTGGGGCTAGCTTTAACAAACTGGTATCAGAGCCTGGTTTTGGGATCTTTTGGTAACAATGATAATAACAAAGATTGTTGTCAAAAAATTCGACAGAAATGTCAACTTCGGCATGTGGCAGCTCAAGATGAAAGCCATTCTGGTTCAAGACGGAGTTGATTTGATACTACAGGGAGCTGAGAAAATTCCAGATAATATGTTAGAGGAAGATTTTACGGATATGGATAAGAAGGCCTGATCAAGCATTATTTTAAATCTCTCTAACGAGGTTTTACAAGAGGTAGCTACGGAGACTACGGCTAAGAGTATGTGGGACAAGCTTAAAGCCTTGTATATGAAGAGGACAGTGGAGAACCGTCTCTACTTGAAGCAGACTTTGTATATGCTTCGGATGATTGAAGGTACATCTATACTCTCACATCTTGATAAATTTGATTCCTTAGTTATGGATTTGAAAAATATAGATGCGAAAATTGATGACGAGGATAAGGCCCTGTTACTTTTGTGTTCTCTTTCCTAATCTTTTAAGTATTTCCGTGATACTATGATTTATGAAAAAGAAATAATTTTATATCAGAAAATTAAATCTGTATTAAAATCTAAGGAGCAGATAGATAGGGATATCACAGGGGAAAGTACTGGAATTCAGGCTGAGGGTCTGGTTGTCAGGGGTAGAATGGATAAAAGAGAATTTGATAGTAGTAGATCTAAATTTAGATCTAAATCCAAACATAGAAATTTGGAGTGCAGATATTGTCATAAAATGTGGCACATTAAGGCTGATTGCTTTAAATTGAAAAATAAATTAAAGCAAAAGGAAAAAATTATTGAGAAAACTACTGAGTCCGCTGAAGCTAGTGTAGCAGCTAATGAGAATGGTGGAAATATTTTCTTTGCTATTGATGATAGAACAATGTCTAAAAATGAATGGATTTTAGATTCGGGTGGTTCTTATCACATGTGTCCCAATAGGGATTTGTTTTCTACATATGAATCTTATAATTGTGGAATTATTTTGATGGGCAATAATGTCGCGTGTGATGTTGTTAGTAAAGGCACAATCCGAATTAAAATGCATGATAGTATTGTGAGGACGCTCACTAATGTTAGACATGTTCCTGATTTGAAAAAGAATCTCATCTCTTTGGGTACCCTAGAGGCTCTTGGGTGTAAATACACAGCTGAAGGTGGAGTTATGAAAGTTTCTAGAGGTGCCCTTGTTGTTATGAAAGTTTGTAGGTCTGGTGACTTGTATATTTTATAGGGAACTACTATCACAGGCTCGGTTGCAGTCTCGTCATCATCATTTTCTAACTCTGATATCACCAACTTATAGCATATGCGTTTGGGTCATATGAACGAAAAAGGTTTGAGCATATTGAGCAAAAGGGGTCTTCTTTGCGAACAGAGTATTGGGCCACTGGATTTCTGTAAATACTGTATTTTTGAAAAGCAGAAAAGAGTCAGCTTCAATTCTCCGATAGTTCACAAAACGAAAGGTACTCTTGACTATATTCATTCAGACCTTTGGGGTCCAGCTCGTGTTCAGTCTAAGGGTGGTGCCAGGTATATGTTGACTTTCATTGATGATTATTCCAGGAAAGTTTGGATTTATTTTCTGAAGCATAAAAATGATATTTTTCTAACATTCAAAAGGCTTTGATTGAGAAGTAAACAGATTAACCGGTTTCGAACAGATAATAATATGGAATTTTGTGAAGGTGACTTTGATGATTTCTGTAAAAATAAAGGAATTATTCGACATCGTACTGTTAGGATGACGCCTTAGCAAAATGGTGTGGTCGAATGTATGAGCAGAACACTCTTGGAGAGAGGAAGGTGTATGATCTTAAATACAGGGTTTACAAAGGACTTTTGGGCAGAGGCGATTAATATGGCCTGTTACATTGTCAACCGTGCTCCTTCTACAGCCCTTAATTTTAAAACTCTGGGGGAAGTTTGGTTAGGTACTCCTACTGATTACTCTGATTTTGAAATTTTTTGGTGTCCAGCATACATGCATGTAAATGAAAGAAAATTAGAGCCTCGAGCTAAAAAGTGTATTTTCCTTGGGTATGCTTCTGGGGTGAAAGGATACAGATTATGGTGTCCTGATCCCAAATCCCCAAAATTTATAATCAATAGAGATGTTACTTTTGATGAATTGTCTATGTTATCTTCCAAAGAGGAATTTACTAGTTGTACAAATAATAGTGTGCAGAAACAGGTAGAGCTTAAGATTGGTAGTTCTGATTCTTTTCAGTCGAATTTTTCTACTCAGAGAACGCCAGTAGATGGTCCCGAGTCTACTAACGAAGATGATCCAAAGGAAGAGCAATATTCCATAGCCAAGGATAGACCACGGAGAGATATTCGACCACCATAAAAATATACAAATTTGGTTGCATATGCTTCATTTGTTGTAGAAGAAATAGGTGGAGTTGGTGAGCCTACTACCTACTCAGATGCAGTTTCTTGTGATGATTTCACTAAGTGGTTGATTGCGATGAATAAAGAAATTGAATCTCTCCATCAGAATAGAACTTGGGATCTTGTAAAGCCGCCTTCGGGTAAAAAAATTGTTGGATGCAAATGGGTCTTCAAAAGGAAGGACAATCCAGTTGATATGCTTACGAAACCTCTTCTGATTTACAAGTTCAAGCAGTGCTTGGACTTGGTTGGTGTTTATTGTTGGTGATTGCCCGTTGGGACTTTTGTGAAGAAGGTGGAGCAAGTTTGCTAATTTTCAATATTGGGACATGCCAAGGTGAAGATTTGTTAGTTTAACAAGTCCCACATAGTCTCATATAGTCCCACATCGAGAAAATTAAGTTTGTTACTTCCTATTGCAACTATAAATAAGGGCTTGGGCTTTGAAGCCAAAAGCACCACAAGAAAAGCCTAATAGTTTGCTTATGTTTAATTTCTATTAAGCCCATACTTAGTTAAAATACTTTGGATTTTTTTTCTTGTTTAGTAATTTTAAGTGTTTTATGGTCTAGAAATATTTTCCTAAGGCATTTGTAATTGTACCTTTTTTATAGTAGAGTTTTGCTCCTCCTTCATCCATGGACGTAGATCAATTGACCGAATCACGTAAATTTTGGCAATAACGTAAGTTGTCAAATTACCCTTATTTTGTGGACTAGCTCTAACACCATCAAGAGCCTCAGAACGGTCAATAACATCTTCTGTAAATGCAATCTCTGTGTCGTCACCATCAATGGAGATGTGGTTGTCATCGTAAAAAGCGATTAGTTTCCCTAGACCCCAGTGCACAGCAAGAGTACAAGCTTCATTTGTGATGCCCTCCATTTGGCAACCATCCCCAAGCAGCACATATCTGCACCATCAAAATCAAGCTAGTTTTATGCACAAAATGCAGCACACAAATATGAGTAAGCTAGAATTGGGTAATCGTGACGAGAACTTACGTGTAATGGTCAATAATCTCATTGTCAGGCTTATTGAAACAGGTAGCTAGGTGTCGCTCAGCGAGTGCCAAACCAACAACATTAGCAACACCTTTACCGAAAGCAAGAACAGGACACTGGACAGAGCAAGCATTAAAATACATGAATCATAAAATGATATAGAAACGAACTAGTAGTGACTTCAATTCCTGGTGTCTCGAAGTTCTTAAGATGACCAGGAGTTTTGCTTCCCCATTGACGGAATTGCTTCAAGTCTTCCATCTAAAATCATATTATAATCATCAAAACTGCTTCAGTCTGGTACAAATCAAAGCTTTGTTAAACTGAATTGTAAAGATAAGAATACATATGATGTATATTTTGATAAATACAATATGAAGTCTATTTATACAGGTTAAGAGGGAGGATTTACCTTAACAACTAGAGAGATTTCCTCATATAGTTGGAGGAAATCTTATCTACTATCATACCCCCACAAGATGGTACTCCTGTCAAGGATGCCAATCTTGGATCGATGTAATGAAAATAATTTACGGGCAAGAGGCTTCGTGAGTGAATCTGCTAGTTGATCAGCTGTATGTACATGAGAGACACGTAGTTGATTTCTAACAACTTGATCTCGCACGAAGTGGAAGTCAATGGCGATGTGTTTCATGCGTGAGTGGAACACTGGATTGGCACATAAGTAGGTAGCTCCAATATTATCACAATATATTGTAGGAGGAAGGGTAGAGTTGACATTGAGTTCCTGAAGGAGATTTGTGACCCAATTGATTTCATGAGTAGCGATTCGCGATGACACGGTACTCGGCTTGATTGTAGACCGTCATGATCGTTTTTTGCTTCTTAGAACTCCAACTGATAGGATTAGCTCCAAGGAAGACAATATACCCTGACGTAGAAGTTTTATCATCAAAGTTGCCCGCCCAGTCAGCATCAACAAAGGCATGGAGATTAAGTGAGGCATGTTTGCAGAGAAAGAAGCCATGATGAAGGGTCCCTTTAAGATATCGTAAAATTCGTTTGACTGCAGACCAATGCATAGTAGATGGCTGGTGCATGAACTGGGGCAATTTATTGACTGCAAATGAGATATCTGGATGGGTGAGAGCTAAGTACTGTAAGGAGCCAAGTACTTGTCGGTATTGAGTAGCGTCCGAAGCAGGGCTTCCATCACATAATTTGAGTGATTCATTCATAGAGAGGGGAGTTGTAACCTCTTTTGCATCCTGCATGTTTGTTTTGGATAATAGATCTTGAATATACTTTTTTTGTAATAGGAGACCTGAAGATGTAAATGTTGCTTCAACTCCCAGAAAGTAACTTAAGATGCCAAGATCTTTGAGAGAGAATCGATCAGCTAATTGCTTTAGGAATGTCCGAATCTCCAAGGGATCATTGCCTGTAACAATAATATCGTCCACATATACAAGAAGATATATTGTGGTTCTATTTTGTTGTCGTAAGAATAACGAGGTATCAGACTTGGAGTTGATAAAACCCATGGATGTTAAAAATATGCCAAGTTCATTATACCAGGCTCTTGGAGCTTGACGAAGTCCATAAATAGCCTTTTGTAGCTTGCAAACATGCCTTGGATATTGTGGATGAACAAAGCCAGGGGGTTACTGCATGAAGACATCTTCAGTTAGAGTCCCCTGTAAAAAGGCATTGTTAATATCCAATTGTCGTATATGCCAGCCTTTTGAGATAGCCAAGCTCAAGATAAGCCGTATTGTTATTGGTTTGACAACTGGGCTGAATGTCTCTGTGAAGTCAACACCAGGTCGTTGATGAAACCCTTTGGCAACTAGACGTGCTTTATATCAAGCAATAGATCCATCTGGGTTCCGCTTAATTCGAAAGACCTATTTACACCCGATGATGTTTTGTGTGTGAGAAGAGGGAACTAGGGTCCATATAGAGTTATGAAGAAGAGCATCATATTCTTCACACATGGCTTTACGCCAGTGTGGAGATTTTTGCGCTTAATTAATTATGGTGGGTTCACTAGCTTCAAGGGAAGAGTTTGTGATGGAATATAGATCAAGAACTTGATGTGGTTTAACAATACCACTTTTGGAGCGTGTTATCATATGATGGCTAGGAGCTACGGAAGTGGTAGGTTGGGTTGTTGGCATAGTCGGTGGTGAGTCAGCGAGATCAAGTGGACTAGTCTGCTATACTTCAATAGCACCTGATGATGTAGCTGAGGGTATTGTTTCATTAATAGGAGAAACTTGTGAAGAAGGGATTGGAGGGGTAGGGAGGAGGTGTTGAACAGGAGGAGTGTACTGAGCAGGAGGGTTAGGATTGGATGGTGTTGTGGGAGGTTCATGTGATGGGTCCCACAACACCAGCCCCTCTTGGGGAGGTTCAGGTTAGGATTGGATGGTGTACGGCAGCCCTTTCCGACCGCCAGTCCCACCTTTGTGCGGATCCGCATCCGCAGCATCTGCGAGATTGCCACCCAGCGACCGCAGCAAGCCCTCGGTGGCGTCGTCCACCATCGCTGCTAGCTCCTTTCCTTATCAATGTGGGACTAAATGCACCTTGCATATCCCCTCTTGGGGCGCACCCCCTCTTGGGGTGCACGGCTACCTAACCCCTCTGAGGCGCACCCCCTCCTGGGGTGCACGGCGTGATACCCTCTCTGGGGTGATCACCATGACTTCATTGAGAATTCACCCTGGCTATCCCCTCTGGGGCGCTTAGCATGACATTCTCCCCCACCCAATCTCATGACGTCCTCGTCACGGACTGACCACCCTATCTACCCCTCTGGGGTGCTCGGCGTGGACACCCCCTCTGGGGTGATTGGTGAAGGCCAGGGGTTGCTCTGATACCATGTTAAACTAAATTGTAAAGATAAGAATACATATGATGTATGTTTTGATCAATACAATAGGAAATTTATTTATACAGATTAAGAGGAAGGATTTCCCTCGATAACCAGAGAGATTTCCTCGTACAGTTGAAGGAAATCTTATCGATAACCACTGCTCTCATTCACATAATCAAGGTGATGAAATGCAAGATTTCAATTATATCTAGGAAGCTGCAACCCATGGTGTAGTGCACTAATATTTGCTTTTCACGACAGGCCAAAGCTAAATAGATTGGTTAACATAGAGATGCCTGAATGAACCGTTCAAATGAGAATTTCTCCCACTTTAGAAACTCTGTAACTACAACAAAATAAACATAGATATCCCCACGATTAAGAACAAAGAAAAAGTTAGATGGACTACCATATCTATCAAATTCTCTTCTTGTTAGGCTGAGAAATATGTCAAGAAGCAGAAGACTTCGCGATATAATAGATCAAGAAATCTAAGATTTAGCCAAGCAAAAGTGACCAAACAGAACTTCTCATAAACCACAGATAAGATCAAAGTATCTGGGTAAAAGAATAAGAAGACCGACCCAAATCTCTGAAGATAAAGATGACAAAAGTAAGATCACCATCAAGTTCCAATATTCTTGGTAATATCATCGTCGAATCTGGAAATAGCTCTCGGGACAGATCGGAGGCCGTACCTTTACGCTATCGTAGCCAGCAAGATGGAGCAGGGCGTCTTGGAGCATGCATCCATGGCCGGCGGAGAGCACAAACCGGTCGCGGTTGAACCAGTAGGGGTTCTTGGGGTTGCACTTCATGACCTCGTCGTACAAGATGTGGCCCATGGGCGCGCACCCCATGGGGAGGCCCGGGTGGCCCGAGTTGTCCTTCTCGACGGCGTCGGCGAGGAACCGGATGGTGTTGACGGACTTCTCCACGAGGGCATCCGTGGCGGCGGCCCGGGCGGGCGGTGCGCGGCGAGAGGAGCAGGCCTTCGGCCGTCGGCGAGAGGTAATGATTGCCGATTACTGTTGTCTTCTTTGCCTTGTATCTCTTTTCACACGTTTAACAAGAGGACAAACAGTAACGTGTACATGTAATCCGTCGTAGTTGCTCAGTGGTGCCTCAATATCTCACGCTCTTAGCAAACAAGATTGTGTTATGCTTTGATCGTGCATTTGCTGCCGCCGTCGCTGCTGCCGGTGAGACCTCCCAGCTGCCAGCGGGATTGACGCAAGCCGGAGCAAGGGGAGCTATTATTGCACGATTCCCGCGCAGCATCCTCCCAGATTGCAGCGGCATTACATGCGCCTTCATGGATTATGATGTAGGCGAACAGATAGCCAACTATGCCTGGGTGGAAACTGCAAGGTCTGTTTCCCTGTTTTCCATTCTGATCCCCAACACCTTGCAGCTAATTTGGGAATCTGACCACCGATAGATTGACAGTGGGAGAATCCCCGTGGTGCATGTGAACCCTGCATCCAACATCGTCGGGAGCCAAGTGATGTCGCCGAGGGTGGCAGCTTCCTCCGCAAGAGGGCCGAGTACAGACTATCCGGACTTAGTGAAGGTACGTATGCAGCCATAGTTGTGTCTCTGTTCATGATAATTATGGCGTCTACAATAGATTTCAAAACGGACGCCTCCCATTTCTCAAACTTTGAGAAGCTAAATCATCCTCTGCTCGAAAGCAATGATAAAACCAACCATAAATCCTCCGATAAGCACAAGACGCTGCTGAGGGTCGATCGTACTTCCACTGGAAATTGGAAAAACGGAGCACTGAGCTCATCCTTTACCTTCTCCTCAGCCTGACATCACAGCCTGACATCACAGCCTGGAAAAACGCTGCTGAGGATCGATCGTACTTCCACTGGAAATTGGAAAAACGGAGCACTGAGCTCATCCTTTACCTTCTCCTCAGCCTGACATCACAGCTCCGGGAGTCAATATCTTGGCAGCAGTGAGAGATGGGTATCAATTTATGTCAGGAGTTTCAATGGCTTGTCCTCTTTGTTTCTTGAATTGCAGCTCTTCTCAAAGTAGTGCATCCCGATTGGTCTCCAGCTGCCATCAAATCAGCAATTGTCACCACCGGTGGGTAGATATATCTTTTATCCGCTCATTTGCCGTCGTTGACTCTGACATGTGTTTGTATCCCTTGGTCTCAAGCATATACAACCAACGAACGCGGCCTCCCAGTAGAAGCAGAAGCGATTCCTCGGAAGGTGGCCGATCGCTTCGACTTTGGCGGAGTGCATATCGATCCTAACCGAGCCATGGATCCTGGACTTATTTATGATATCGATACAAGTGATTACGTCAAGTTCTTTCGCTACACAAACCGTGCATCGAACAGTACTAGTGGCCAAAATCAATTGAAGCTACCCTCAGGCGCCATTCCTGACCCCAGGAAATCTGGGGTGGGTAGCAGCCGTACGTACGATATGAATCTTCCCTCCGTCTCCATTCCCGACCTGAAAGAGACGCCTGTGAAAATGCGAAGAACCGTCACTAATGTGGGCGACACGCATGCCCGTAGTGCAGTCTCCAGCCGGCCTTAAGATGGACGTGGAGACATCTGTTCTACACTTCAGGGCTTCCGGCGAGAAGCTTCACTTTGAGGTGACGTTCACGCCGCTTCACAAGGTGCAAGGAGGCTTCACATTCGGAAGCTTGACTTGGGTTCATCGACATGGGAATAATTCGGTGCGAATTCCTTTCGCAGTTCGGGTCATCATTCGTGATTTCTTCTCCGACACCTCCTAAGATTTAATCCCATTGTTTGCCACTGCTTAAGCATTCAAGACATGAAGTAATGATGGTCTCTTATGTTGGATGCACGAAATAAACCTTTTCACATAATAGCAAGTACATATACGTAGCATTTAGGAAAACATTTGGGTGTACCTGGAATCATTTGAAAACCAAGTGATAATGTCTATCCTATTATGGATAAATTTGATTTTAATGGGAGGAATCCATACAATACATCTCTCTATTTGGATTGTGTTTAAGTGAAAATCTCGTTATCTAAATTGGAGCTTGAGTTCGAGCTGATCGTCTTCCTCTTCCATATTGATCTTTTGATTATATTAGAATGATTGAACCCAAAATACATCTAATCCTACAAATATATTGGGAGCATATCCAATAAAATCCTTTTTTAAGTTAGTTTAAGAGTCGATGCATCAACAATACGTTAAGAATGGTAAGCCAAAAATACTAATAGGATGTTACACTTTCTAAGGAATATATATGATAGAGGTTTTTATAGTATGACCTTGGGATCATTATACTCATGGACATGAATTAATGTCGGATATGTATATTTCTTAGCTTAGGTGAAGTTGTATTTCATTAAATCCAATAAACATATAATAAACATGATATAATCATTAACATTTGGAGATCATAGCTACATCAACCATATTTGACAGAAGTGACGTTAAGGTGTCATCTTTCTGACATCGATATGTAGGTTATCTGACTCCCAAGTGTTTGTCATCTGATTATGAGGTATATATCATTTGATTATAGAGTGTCAGCCATCTCATGTTGATGTGTTGATTATGTTATTATTATTTTATTAATTGGTTATGTCAGACCCTTCAACTATATCGACATGATTGATTTGATAAAGCTGGACAAGGTGGCCTTAAACGTCAAGAAAAGGAATAACGTCATTGTCTATTGGCACAACAATGAACGAACGCTTTGCCATTCCATCAAATACGAAAAAGGAGAATGGTCCCTGCCATCATGTAGGTTATACTAGTGACAATCTTGGTTTTTTTTTCAGATGAGGATACTGAGAAACAATAATTGTATAAGGAACTGCTGCAAATAAAAATCCACGCAATAGCATTTGACCTGAAGACTTCAAGTTTTCGGTTTGGACTCTTTTGAATCTTTACTATCGCAACGTTTTATGTAAAGTATATTACTTTATGGGTGAGTGAATGGCCGACATGAGAAAGTTGGATGTCGACATGGATGGAAATATCACGTTAGCAATGGATGCGTTTTTTTTATCATCTTCTTGTCATGGCATCAATTGCTGGCTGCTCCATCAATTGAGAATCGAAGCCACGTCCATTGTAAGCATTGATAGCAATACGCCACGGATCTCCATTATCCTGTTTGAGTCTTCAAATTGCAAATTAGTATACGGAGGTATATATTTCTTATAGGTGAATATATATTTAAAAATCCTTTCCAAGATGGTGTCAAAACACAAGAAAGCTTTTTGTTTGAACAGAGTCTTTGAGTAAATATTTTCCTATAAGATATAAAAAAAATATTAGAAATCCTCTAATGACCCTCTGACATAAGTTTCTCATAGATGAATGACACTTAACATTAATTATTATTTTCTAAATAAAAAATAAGTGATAAAAGCATGATTCAAAGATTTGGATCTTATGATGATCTATCAAAATTTTATTCAGCTAAACTGATGAGAAAGTGACATCTCATTTAGGGCCAATCGATTGATTGTCCTTTTTGCACCTATGGCATAGAAGATTGTTTTTCATTCCAAATTAGGATTAAAGTCGGATATGAAAGATGCCGATGATGTGTGTTGCACGACTAATATGATATATTTCTCTTATCGTATAATAAAATAATATCCTTTTATTTTCATTGGTCTTTCATGTCAACAAAGTTATCCTTGGCTTAATTCACCACAAACAAGCTATCATTGACCATTGCCACCATCGGTCATGTGGCTTCATATACTTATAAGTAGCGCCATTGCAGCAACGCTTCTCCTCCACAGCCACATGCAAGATGGGTTCCCAGCATCTTCTATCCTCGATGCTTCTACTTCTCCTTTCAGGCTTCATCCAAATGGCAACACTTGGACGTATACCATCATCGACCAAGGTCCATGAGCGTCTCTCTATCATCTTAACATTTGATGTCCATGGACTAACATCTCAATGGTCTCTTCCGTGCAGCTGCTGTATATAGTGTACATGGGAGAGAGGCAACACGAAGATCCAGACCTTGTGACTGCGTCGCACCATGATATGCTGTCTTCCGTACTGGGGAGGTGTGCATTTTTGCACCATATATAGTTTGTCTTCCTTTGATCTTTCTGTCATATATGCTCGATTACAGGTTATTCTAATTGGTGATTCAGCAAGGAGGAAGCCGTGAGTTCAATTGTCTACAGCTATAAGCATGGCTTCTCGGGCTTTGCAGCCATGCTTACAGAATCTCAAGCAGACCAAATTGCAGGTTCTTCCTTCTTCAATTTCAGGCCTATTTTACCAGTGACAATGGAAGCAAGTTCTAATATGATTAACAGCACAACTGATGAGAACAATCCAAAAGATACATGCAAGAATATATCTGACATTTGAAGGGACGATATTGATCCAGATACATCAATATGTGAAAATAAAATCTAAATCACAATAGTTTTGTGCTTAATTACGGGAGATCAAAAGATAGATATACTCCTGAGAGTCGGCTTATGTGTTGAGGCCACTAAAACAAAAAATTGGAAGACTTTATCTCGACCTTTCATGTGACATCATGGTATTAATCTAAGTTATGCCCTTGATTGCATGAAGAGTAATAATTTTATATTTTGTGATTACTTTGGAATCAAGATCAGAAAGTAGGATTGAGGTGGGTCTTCGAACTCATCTTTTCTTATTGAGCTGAATGCCGGGTCATTATTAACCTCTTGAATCGACAGGCTGCTTAAGATAAGGTTGGTGCCTTGAGAGAGAGAGAGAGAGAGAGAGAGAGAGAGAGAGAGAGAGAGAGAGAGAGAGAGAGTCCATCACGTTTTTAGTAAATTACATCATATTTGTACGTATACATAATCTTTTAAGCAACAAGATCATATTGCCCATTTCTTTTCTTGTTAGAAATGCCGGAAGTGGTCAGTGTCGATCCAAGCCGCAGGGTTCCAGTGCTTACAACGCGAAGCTGGGACTACCTTGATCTTGGTTATGAACAACCCCAACCCACAGGACTCCTCGTGAGAAGCAACTTCGGCGATGGGATCATCATCGGCGTCGTCGACACAGGCAAGCAATCATTACCTTATCGTCATTGAGCTTGCCCTGTCCCACAAAATTTCCTTTTATAGGCATTTGGCCGGAATCGAGAAGCTTTGATGACCATGGTTACGGCCCCGTCCCATCCCGTTGGAAAGGAACGTGTGAAGTAGGTCAAAACTTCACCGTCAACCACTGCAACCGCAAGATCATCGGTGCAAGATGGTACGCCGGAGGCGTCGACCCTTCTCTCATCGAAGGAGACTACCAGTCTCCCCGGGATTCCGAGGGCCACGGAACGCACACGGCTTCCACGGCAGCAGGCTCGTTGGTGAGTGATGCGAGTTTCCATGGTCTGGGCGCCGGCACAGCGAGAGGAGGAGCTCCTCGTGCCCGGCTAGCAATCTACAAGGCATGCTGGGCAAAAGCAGGGTGCCCCGACGCTGCTGTGCTGAAGGCCATAGATGATGCTATCCATGATGGTGTGGACATCTTGTCACTCTCACTTGGGGGCTTACTTCAACCATACTTGACTTCCATACATGCGGTAGCAAAGGGGATAACTGTGATCTTCGCTGGAGGCAACGATGGACCCGTTACCCAGACCATTTCTAATGACCTGCCGTGGGTGATCACCGTCGCAGCCAGCACCATCGATCGCTCTTTTCCTACCCTCCTAACCCTCGGAGACAATCAAACAGTGGTGGTATGGGGGATTGTATAGTTCATCAGAAACATGTAACGTCCACATAAGGCGAGTTACTCATGGTTCCGCACTCGAAATTCTGTTGCAGGGACAATCCATCCTCTATGAATCCATGGATGAAGGATTCACGAAGCTAGCATACGGGGGGAGGTAAGTGCGAAGATGAATCAAATCGTTTTGTCCAAATGTTCGTTCATTAAAAGAAGGCATACTATTACTACAGTTGCTCGCGCGACGTTCTGAATTCGAGTGATGTAGTCGGAAAGATTGTGCTCTGTTACCAACTTGCCATCGCCTCAAGGTCACCACCCAAGCGAAAATTTCCACAGGCTGCCATTGATGTTCAGGAAGCAGGAGGGAAGGGCA
The DNA here is from genome assembly GCA_024322285.1 of Musa beccarii. Classification (NCBI taxonomy): domain Eukaryota; kingdom Viridiplantae; phylum Streptophyta; class Magnoliopsida; order Zingiberales; family Musaceae; genus Musa; species Musa beccarii. The sequence continues at coordinate 3,678,014 of CM044397.1, read as the reverse complement.
TTATCTTTGCACAGTACTCCGCCAGCATCCTCCACTACATCGACGACATTTGCAACGGCACCGTATGCGTCTTTGTAGATTACGAGATCGGAAAACAAATAACAGATTATGTAACGAACACAAGGTCTGCTCAGCTCGAGTTCAGTTTTCCTAAACAGATCAGAATTTTCTTTTCGGGAATAATAACCACGAAAGGAAATTGGCAGATCCCCGCTGGTGAAGGTGAGCCAAACGCAGGATATGGTCGGGAGTGGAGTTATGTCGCCCAGGGTCGCAGCTTTCTCGTCGAGAGGGCCGAGTATATTGTTCCCAGATCTAGTCAAGGTAGGTACAATTTCTATTATCTACTAGAAGTTCACATTTTTGGTTCTTTTCGATGAACTGGTGTGCTCACCGTCACTGCCTTTGGACAGCCCGATATCACAGCTCCCGGATTCCTTATCCTGGCCGCTGTGAAAGATTCTTATAAGTTTGAATCCGGAACTTCCATGGCTTGCCCCCATGTCTCTGGCGTAGCAGCTCTTCTTAAAGCAGCACATCCCCGGTGGTCTCCTGCTGCCATCAAATCAGCACTCGTGACAACTGGTAAGTAGATTTACCATCCTGCTTCTGCATCGTTCATGAATTCTTCTCTGTCTGCTTTCCTGATGTTAAAAGTACATGACAAACTCTGTTTTAAGCTCGTACGGCCAATGCATACGGCTTCCCCATAGAAGCAGAGGGAGTTCCTCGAAAGCACGCTGATCCCTTCGACTTTGGCGGCGGTCACATCGATCCTAACAAAGCCGCTGATCCCGGGCTTATTTATGACGTCGATCCCGAAGACTACTTCAAGTTCTTCAACTGTACTTACGGTCCGTCGACCACTTGTGACTTGGTGGACAGTCGGCTGTATCGCCTGAACCTGCCCTCCATCTCCATTCCCGACCTGAAGAAGACACCACTGACGGTGTGGAGAACCGTGACCAATGTGGGGTACACGGATTCCATTTACAGGGCAATGGTGGAGTCTCCTCCGGGTGTCAACATGGTGATCGAGCCTTCTGTTCTCCAGTTCAATGCTTCCACGACGACGCACACCTTCGCGGTGACGTTCACGCCGCTTCATATGGTCCAAGGGGACTTCAACTTCGGTAGCTTGACATGGTTTGATGATGGGAAGCACGCAGTAAGAATTCCTATCGCAGTTCGAGTGATCATTCAGGATTTCTTCTCTGATACCTCCTAAGGCTTGTGGAGGCATCCGCTTTATGTCGAGTACTATCGCAATAAGTTAAATGTTGAAGTCGTACTGGGAATAAAACTTACGTGTTACGTTGCTTCTGTTATCCAACAATTGATGCTGCTTTTGGTTTAGGCTGTTCTTTTTGTATATTTAGCATAGATGAAGGAATGCGAAAGAAGAGTAAGACAAGTTAAGATATTTTATCTTTTACTCAAAATTCTTTACAACTTTAAAACTCTGTGTTTTATGATCCATATGAGGTTTATATGGTCAAAATGAATCAAAATTCTTCCAAGAGTTAATAGTCAATTTGGTTTATCCTTCCATTTAATATATTTCTCCTCTTGATGTAATAAATTTTTCTCTTGATACAATGAATCTTTATTTTGATGAAATTAATCTCTTTATGATACTTTAATAAATTTAATTTAAACATTCTTCCTCCTTAAATTTGTTCTATCTAACATGTCAAGTATTTTTTGAAGTTATTGAAATATTTTAAATTTAAAATTTTTATAAGTATATAGACTAGTTATTCACTTGTCTTGATAAGATGTAGCTCAAATTCTTTGTATTTGATATGATCTCTTATAAAATAAAATCTTATGTCGATATGTTTTGATCTTTCATAGTAGACTGGATTCTTAACTAAGGCAATAGCTGATTTGTTTTCAATATAAATCTTGGTTGACTTCTCTTGTAACATATGAAGTTTCTAGAGTAATCTTTTTAGTTATATTACATGATAAATATAAGAAGATACTATTATATATTCTGCTTCACAATTTGACAGAGTAATAATATGTTATTTTTTTGAAGATCACGTGAATGTAATTTTACTAAAATAAAATACAAATCTAGTTGTACTCTTTCAATTATCATAACTTTTGGTCCAATTACTATCATTATATCTAAGAACTCTAACCTTTTAGATGATAATAAAATATTTTATACTTAATTATTCCTTTAATATATCATAAAATGCTTTTTACGATATTTAAATGAGATGTCTTAGGAGCTTCAATATATCTACTTATTAAACTAACTCTAAATAGTATATCAGGTCGAGTGCATGTCAAATACCTTAAACATCAAATTAGACTTTATAATAAGTTGAATTAATGTATTTACCTTTGCCTTCCTTAGTCAATTTGGTATCATATTCTATAGGCAGGATGATAATCTTCTTTATAAAACTTCTTTAGAACCTTATTTGCATAATTTTTTTGTGGGATAAAAATTCCTTTATTATCTTGTATAACTTCGATATCAAGAAAATAATTCATTAGGCCCAAGTTAGTCATTTCAAACTTCTTCTTCATAGAGTGCTTAAAATCTTTAATCATAGAGCTACTATTGCCTATAAAAATTAAATCATCTATATACAGGCATACAAACAAGATATTTCTATCAGAGTTCAATTTCGTATAGAAAGCATATTCATGTGGATACTTAGAAAACCCATTTTGAATAAAATAAGCATCTATCTGAGAATTACATACTCGTAAGGCTTGTTTAAGCCCATAAAGTGCTCTCTTTAGTATATACTCTTCTTCATGAATAATAAAATTAGGAGATTGTTGAATATATACCTCTTCTTCAAAACCTCCATTAAGAAATATTGATTTGACACCCATTTATAAAATTTTCTATTTTATTTTAGTTGATAAGGAGATAAGTAATCTTATTATCTTCAGTCGAATAATTGGTGTAAATACTTCTTCATAGTAGATCCCATATTGTTGTTTGTATCAATTTGCAACTAATTAAGCCTTGTATTTCTCCACCTCCCCTTTTGTATTTTTTTTTATTTTGAAGATCCACTTAATATCGATTGCTTGGTGGTCTTCTAAAACTATGGTAAATTCCCATGTATTATTTTTGTTAATAGCATGAATCTCCTCATTAATAGCTTGTTGTAATTTTTCTTCTCTATAAACTTCTTCAAAGATTAATGGATCATATCCTACAAAAAGATAAAATAAAAAAGTTCATTATTGTTAATATTAATCATTCGAGTCATATCATATAACTCATGAATTGGTCTTGTCTTTTTTATAATTAGACTTCTTAAATCATATGACCTAGTTGATTTAGGTAATAGATTCCAACAAAACCTCTTCGGCATTTATTTATCTTATATCATCCTCTTATAAAACTATAATTTTCTTATGCTACTCATCACTTTTCTAGTTTCAAATTTGTTATTAATTAAACTCAATATCTCTTGACATCACAACTTTATTTGTTATAGAATTGTAGAGTTTGTAATCACTAGAATTCTCAGTATAATCTAACAAGATATATTTATGACTTTTATTCTTAAGTTTTATTCTCTTTTCTTCTAGTATCTTAGCAAATTTAATACTTTCGAAAATTCTTAAATGATCGGCTCTTAGTTTTTGTCAGCTCTATACTTATTTTGGAATAATATAACCAATTCGTCTTATCGAAAATTTGTTAAGCAAATAAATTACTCGAACAACAACATCTCCTCAAAATTCTTTAAGAATTCTTCTTTTCTTTAACATGCATCAGACTATATTAAGTATTATCTTATTTTTTTCTTTCTAAGACACCATTTTGTTGAGACGTGTATGACATAGTAAATCGATATAAAATTTTATTATTTTTACAAAACTTTTAAATTCATTTGATATATATTCACCATTGTTCTTAAACATTAAATCTTATAACTTCTTTGTCTTTCGATTAAATCCTTAAATTCTTTAAATTTGCTTAAAATTTCTTTTTTTTCCCTTTAACATGTAAACTCAAGTTTTGTCACTATGATTATCAGTAAAGGCAAGAAAATATCAACTTCCTTTGAGTGATACTAGACTAATAGGGCCACAAACATTTGAGTACACCAGATTAAATCAATGTCACACTCTTTTTGTTCTTCTGACTTTGAAAGACTTTCTTTCTTACTTACCCATGATACATACTTCACATAATTTTGATAGGCGATGATTAATTCTTGGTATTTCTATCACTATATTATACTTCTTTAGAAAATTTAAAGTCTCAAAATTTAAGTGAGCATATCTAATGTCATAATATAGAAATGTCCTTAATATGAGTTTTAAAATAACTTGACTAATTAAAAATATATACATGCAAAGAAAACATTTTGTTCTTCACCATTTTCATATGTGATATTAATGTTATATTTTTATCATGAATTAAAAGAGTCATATCTTTCATCTCAATATCATAACATTTTTCAAGTAATTACCTAAGCTTATAATATTATTTATCATATTATGGACATAATAAACATCTAAAATACATAATTAGTTACCATTATTAAGTCCAAGAAAAATGTTATCTTTACCTCTTACTAGTCTTTGAGATATATCACAAAATGTAATATTTTTGAAATAATATATAATTTCTGAAAATAGCTCTTTGATGCTCATGCATATGATTTGAGGTTACTATATCTAGATACCATGTCATAGACTAATTTTCTTTTAAATTATCATAAGTCATTAACAAAACTTGATTTTTATTTTTTCTTTCTCAATAAAATTTATATTATCACATTGATTGTTAGGATTATAATAATATTCATAGTAGTGCTCATACCTTTTATAAACACAGTATTGTATTTTAGACTTTTTAGAATTTCTATCACGTCCATGACCTCGACCACGTTCTCGATTATAACCTCAACCTATTTGACTAGAGTTTTCTCTATCACTTTCATTGTTTTGAGATTCTTGGTTGGTACGATTTCTATCATCTCTTCCTCTTGTTAGTTATAGGTGTCATACAAGCTAATCATGCAAGTGATGGTACTTATAACATGTTGTGTCAATCTCTTTACTTATAATTATTGGTATTTTATCATATATTATTTAGATGTATATTATGATTCCTTGGATCTATGCAATGAGAATCATATCATGATGAGATCATGATAATGAGACTGATTCATTTTTAAATATAGACCATAAATCATCCCGATCATAGGTTACTCGAGAAAGGATATCGAGATAACCAAATAGACCAGTGCATTGTATACTCGTCCATATGATGGAGGTGACTAATTTCATAGTCGCTCGTGTGGGGACACTAGAGGTACCATGTAGGTACTCATTGGAGAATGAGTTCATTGATTGATCCGCTTACGAAATACTAGATGGTTAATAATACCTGATGTCAGACAGTGATTCCATAGTTCCAATTATGTGTCTGGTCCTTAGACTTAAGATACTATACAAGACTTTATTCTTTGATGTTGGATTTACAAATTTGGAAGTTCTAGATCTAGTACAACCGATTCTCGAGAATAATGGCTAACCTTACGAAATTAATTGAGTATCAATAAAGGATCATCCACTCTTGGTATTGTGAGAGAAATATCCCACTTGTACTCACACAAACTAAAATCTATGGCTAAGGTCATTCGGATTGAGAGAGGAGTTCTCTAGGAGAATCCGATTAGAGCGAGATTCAAACAGGATTCTGTATAAGCCTGATATTATCATGCCCAATCTACGGTCTCCAAGATATTAAATGGATGAGGGACTATAGATATATAGTAACTGAAGATAGACAGATCTGATGGATTAGATTCCTTATACCGTTTGGGGACTATGGCGTAGTGGCCTAGTACATCCATAGTCGATGAGTCGAGTAAATTATTATATAGATAATACTTCACTATATCAGAAGGAGTTCTGAGTCACAAGGAACTCTAACAAGAGCAACTCATAGTTAGCTCAGTATCGGGTCTAGAGAGTCATACACATATGGTGGATGTTGTAACGAGTAGAGATGCAGATATAAGATATCCACGAAACCCCTAGTTTGGATCCTACAGATAAAATCCAATTGGATAATTGGATAGAGATTTAATAAGGATATGATCTATTAATGGTTAAGTTGCTTGTACCTCTATAAATAGGAGAAATCTTATGGTTTATAGGCTAGAATTTCTAGTTGTTGCCCCTCCTATTCTCCTCGGCCTCCTATCCTCCTCCTTAACTTCGATAGCCTTGTAGTGCACATGGAGACGGAGATCCCGTAAAGATCTAAGGAGTGTCATCGTTATGTCCGCTATATGAATCACCACTAGAGAGGAGTACGCGAGTTCTCCTTCATCCTTTTCATCGGATCTGAAATTTTCAAGGATATACGATCTTCCTAAGTAATACTTTTTACATGATATATGTAGTTTTTTCGGATTTACGATTTTTTTTCGCACTAATTATTGTATAACGACTAAGTACTTGACTATGAGAAATTTGATTTTTTTTATTTTTCACTATGCATGAGATGTCAACCCATGATTTCCCAACACCTCTTTATCCATGTCCTATTCCTCTTTGAGATTTTGATTCATCTTTGTTTTTAAGAGTAAGCTTAATTTGTAGTATTTGCTCCATATTTTTTTCTTCTCATCTTTTTGTAAGCTTTTGTTTATAAACTTGAAGACAATCCATTAATTGTTCTAAAGACATTTGTTCTAAATATTTAGACTCTTCAATCGCTACAATAATAAAATCAAACTTTTGATCTAGAGATCTTAGTATTTTTTTCATTACTCTTTGATCACTAATTTGTTCACCATTTGTCTCATTTGATGAATAATAAAAATAATTTTTAAGAAATAATTAGAAATATATTAAGAAGTACTTTACTATAATTTTTTAAACTTAGCTCGTAAAACTTGTAAGCGAAGCTTTTTTACCTTATCCACACCATCGAATGCTTTTTAAAGCATTTCCCAAGCCTCTTTTAAAGTATATACTGGAGCAATGATCTCGAACATTGTATTATTAAGCTCTTAGTAGATCGTGAACAAAGCTTTTTTTTCTCTTTTTTTTTAATCTTTGAAATATTTTTTTGCTTCTGCATTCATTGCTCTTTCTATTGGACTTGGTGGTTTAACAAATCCATCTTCTATAAACTCCCATATATCTTAGGAGCCTAAAAGAATCTTTATTTGGATGCAATATATATATATATATTATCAATCTAAGGATTTGGAGTTAGATGGTACTTAGGGAAGAGACCATAGCTTAACTTGGATTCTGATACTAAATATTAAACTTGATAGAAAGAAGGGATATAGTTATCATACAAAGGAAGAGTAAGATAAGGCAAGATATTCTATCTTTCACTCAAAATTTTTTATAAATTAAAACTATATATGTTTCATATCCTAAGGTTTATATAGTCCTCAAAGATACATTATATTAATTATATTCAAAATAAATTACTTTCTTTTAAGAAATTTTTTCAAGAACCATTAGTTAATTTGGCTTATCCTTCCATAAACATTTAATCTATTTCTCCTCTTGATGTAATGAACCTCTCTCTTTATATAATGAATCTTTTTTTAATAAAATTAATCTATTTAAGATACTTTAACAAGTTTAATTCCAACACAATATAGATGAGATTCAATTTTTTCATAATAACTTATAATTTTAAAATTGATCTTCTCAAAATAATTTAACTGCCAACAACTTAATAAAATGTATGAAACTATTTTAGAAGGGAATAATTTAAATGAGAGCATGATGAAATTAAGATATGATAAAAGTATTATAAACATGTAAATATTTAATGAGAAAAACATAAACAAAGCTATGATTAGCACTATCATCTTTATGACATATATAAAAAAAATCCATATCATCTTTATGTCATATCCACTTATGATGAAGAATGTTGCTCATATTAATTCTTAATTGATGTCTTGATGGAAGACATCAAGACATTTGACCATGGTCCTGCGCCATCCATATATCAGAATAAGATATTTACATTAATCACATATGCCAAAGTACATGATTTAAGGGAGAGAAACCAAAATTCTACTTGTCTGAGTTATCTTTCAGGAAATTTAGATTTTCTCAAAAGATAAAATTTAAGACATTTTTCGATGGATCAGGATATTTCAATTAAAGTTTTTTTTCATGAAATTAACTAATTCTAGTTTACTATGATGTTTCATTTTGTACATGAATAAAAATTGTTTATATGTGGTATCAGAGCTAGGATTTTAGACTTATGATTTTTATTATCAATTAAAATTATGATTATGATATTTTATGTTAATTTCAATTATAATTTAAGTATTAGCAATTGAATTTAACTTTGTTTAAATTATACCGATCATGAAACTCATGATTCACTCATTTTTTTTAATGAAATGGATGACTATAAGTCATATTATGGTAATGAATTAGATTATAACAGTATAGTTTTATTTCATATATTATGAGTTAAAATCATGAGTAATTTAATATTTATGTATTAAGTGGTTTGTTAGTCAGCAAAGTGGCCAAAGATTGTGATTACATAAATATCAGTTAAATAAAGTTCATAAATATACTCTCCATGATTTGTGGCTGCTTATGAATGATATGATGGTATACTTTCTAATTATTATATTGATATTCATTGTTTATAAGTACTTTTAGGATCACCCAAAGGTTGACCTATTATTTTTATAACTCGTGAATATAAATATAATAATTAACATATTCAACTAGATTTTTTTATATATTTAAATATAGTAAATATATCTTACTTGAATATATCCAATTATCAAATCAAGTGAGATATACAGAAGCATTATTATGATTATATATCTTTGTTTCGCCCACAGGATGACTTTGATATTTATTTACGAAGTGGCCCAAAGGATGACTTCTTAATTTATAAGATAATGTTTAAACTCGAAGCATTAAAGTGAGAGTATTTATCATGTATTATGTAGTGTGTCATTCTGTCATTTTATTCGTATGCTTCGTTTGTTACTTCATTTAACAAATTAAATTTCTTTGATTGGTGTGAAAAAGTCTAGTTTTACCTTAGGTGTTTTGAACTTTTGACTGGTTGAACCGATTTAATTATATGAGCTAGTTTATTAAAATGATGGAGAGAAAAGATAATAATTATTAAGAAAATTACAAATTGTTAGAGAGTTGCTTTTATCAATTTAAAAATTAGGAGCTCTATGTGGAAATTCCCCCCCATCATATTTATGCCGCTCCTTCACCTATATATAATCACACTGAAAAGCGAAGAAAATTTTATTGTTATTAATGAAGGTATGATATTATTATTGATCTTGTTGATGATGATGTTGATGATGATGATGATGATGATGATGATGATGTGCTTATTATAAATATTGTGAAAGCGGCACTTTGGATGCCAACAAAATTTCCAGAGGAAGCATCTCTGTCAGGTTTGGTAACTGTTGGGCTCGATGAGACTAGCAAAGTTCCTTGCGTCTACTATGGTGTAATAATGCATCACGGTTCCCATCATCGTAGTGGAATACGCACGGCATCTTGCTTACTTAATCAATACAATTCTTCTACGTGAAATCATGTGGTGAATAGGCGACCTGAAACATGAGATGAATGCTCTATCCAATCCAAAAACATCATCTACTCGTCACGTCAGTTGGATCGAAGCACAATCTAGTCCATCTCTTCCAATCCAAAACCGTCGATAGCTGCTCCGTCCATGAACTTTTCCTGTGCTCCAGGTTGCTGAGATGTTGGGAGAGTCCTTTTACCTACGTTGTGAGGTGACGTCCTTTGTAATCACTGAGAACGAAACCAGAATGTCTCTCTAAAAACCTCTCACCATCATATGTGGTCCTCGCAAAACGAACATTTTTGTGAATGCGTGGTGCGAATGGTCAAAGGCTCAACACGTCAGACACCAACTGGTCACCTTTGACTTAGCATGCCTATTAAGACATCTATCACACGAGATGTTGCCTCACTTGGTAATTATTTCGCAACCATTCGCACTATCTGTTTCGTCACTCCTATCGTCTGGAAGCTAACGCTCATTTAAAAAGTCAAAAATGGGCTACTATCATCTTTTTTTTTGTTGCTATATCGTATTATCAAATTGCAGATTGATATTACTCGTATCATGTTTACTTGTCGAAGAAGATTTTGAACTAGTCCATTTTGGATGACTCGTTAATGCAGCTTCTCCATATCCAAAGCAAGACGAGTTCTCAATATATACTATCCTCTATCTTTCTGCTTCTCTTCCTCGCCAACTCCCTCTGAATGGCGATGGTTGTTGTAAGAAAAGAAACAATCAAGGTAGGGGTCACTTTGGGTTGGGTCTCAACGTAAAGGAGCGATGCTTTAAATTATATTAACATAAAAAATATAATCATGTTTCTATCATGTAAAATTTTTTTATGCCAATAACTAAAATCAAATAATCATATATCGAATTTAGGTGTATATATCTTTCGATGTTATACAAAAAAATCTTTATCTGCATCGATACAGATCTGAATAAGACTTCAACTAGCCCATTTTGGATTACTCGTTAATGCAACTTCTCCATATCGATCATCACCACCGTCGGTCATGTGGTTTCATATGCTTATAAGTAGAGCCATTGCAACAACGCTGCTCCTCCACAGCCACATGCAAGATGGGTTCCCAACATTTTCTATCCTCAATGCTTCTACTTCTCTTCCTTTCAAGCTTCATCCAAATGGCAGCACTTGAACGTACACCATCATCGACCAAGGTTCATGAGTGTCTCTCTACCATCTTAACATTTGATGTCCACGGACTAACATCTCAATGGTCTGTTCTGTGTAGCTGCTGTACATAGTGTACATGGGAGAGAGGCAACACGAAGATCCAGACCTTGTGACTGCATCGCACCATGATATGATGTCTTCCGTACTGGGGTGGTTTGCATTTTTGCACCATATATAGTTTGTGTTCCTTTCATCTTTCTGTCATATATGCTCGATTACAGGTTATTCTAATTGGTGATTCAGCAAGGAGGAAGCTGTGAGTTCAATTGTCTACAGCTATAAACATGGCTTCTCGGGCTTTGCTGCCATGCTTACAGAATCTCAAGCAGACCAAATTGCAGGTTCTTCCTTCTTCAAGTTCTAATATGATTAACCGCACAACTGATCAGAACAATCCATCGCACGTTGGCGTCTTGAGAGAGAGAGAGAGAGAGAGAGAGAGAGTCCATCGCTTTGAATGATATACACATCTTCAGTTACAATTCCAAAACAGCATGTTTATAGTGAATAAATCATGTCTCCTTTGTTGGTTTAAACATGTAAATGGATCATGAATAGGAGAATTGATGTTCGTGAAAAGTTGAGAAAAAAAATCGTATTTATACATACACATAATTCTCAATGAAGATGAGTAAGCGCCTTGATCATATTGCCCTTTTCTTTTATTGGTAGAATTGCTGGAGGTGATCAGCGTCAATCCAAGCCGCAGTGTTCCGCTGCATACTACACGAAGCTGGGACTACCTTGGTCTTGGTTATGAACAACCCCAACCCAGAGGACTCCTTCGAAGAGGCAACTTCGGCGATGGCATCATCATCGGAGTTGTCGACTCAGTCAAGCGTTATATATTTCGTTACTGGCATCGAGCTTGTTGATTTGACCGTGTCATGTGAACTTTGTTTGCATAGGCATTTGGTCGGAATCGAGAAGCTTCGACGACCATGGTTACGGCCCCGTCCCATCCCGTTGGAAAGGAACGTGTGAAGTAGGTCAAAACTTCACCGTCAACCACTGCAACCGCAAGATCATCGGTGCAAGATGGTATGCTAGAGGCGTCGACGATTCCGACATCAGCGTAGACTACCGTTCTCCCCGAGATTTTCAGGGCCACGGAACCCACACGGCTTCCACCGCGGCCGGTTCATTCGTGGGTAACGCGAGCTTCCATGGCCTCGGTGCCGGCGTAGCAAGAGGAGGCGCTCCTCGTGCCCGGCTCGCAATATACAAGGCGTGCTGGGGAAGCAACATAAGGTGCCCGGATGCCGCCCTTCTAAAAGCGATAGACGATGCAGTGCAGGGTGTGGACATCTTATCACTCTCACTTGGGGGCATACTTGGACCCGGTCATTGTTGAAAATAAATTTATTTAAATACCATAAAGAGATTTATTTAAATAAAAAAAGATTCATTGAAATGGGAGATTCATTCTATTAAAAAGAAAAAATAGATTAGATGTCTATGAAAGAACAAGTCAAAATGACTATTGATTCTTGAAGAGATTTATGAAAGAAAATGATTCATTCTAAATACAATAAATGTAATGTATTTTTGATGACTATATAAATCTCATATGTTAGATCATGAAACATAGAGTTTATGAAATTGTAAAGAGTTTTTTTGAAAGAAAAATAGAAAAATAGAAGGTGAAGCTTGTCCTACTCTTCCTCTGTTTCATAACTCTATCCCTTTTTCCTATCAAGTTTTTAACATTTGAGTATCAGAGCATAGGTTAAGCTATGGCCTTTTCTCCAAGTACCATCAAAATTCAGATTCTTAGATTGACAAAAGAAAATTATAACATCTGGTGCATCCAAATGAAGATTCTTCTAGGCTCCCAAGATGTATGGGAGTTTGTAGAATATGGATTTGTTGAGCCAAGTCCAACAGAAGAGGGAGCAATGAATGCATAAGTAAGAAAACAAATCAAAGATAGAAGGAAGAAGAAGAAAAAAGCTTTGTTCATGATCTACCAAGGACTTGACGATACTATGTTCGAGATCATCGCTCTAGCAAATAGTTCAAAGGAGGCTTAGGAAATGCTTCAAAAAGCATTTGGTGGTGTTGATAAGGTAAAAAAACTTCATCTACAAGTTTTACGAAACGAGTTTGAAAAATTACAACAAGAACAACTTATGGGTTCCCTTCAAGTTCATGAACAAAGAATTACAAAAAGAGAAGAAGACAAAACTTTGGAGCAAGCACTACAAACTAAGCTTATTCTTGAAAACAAAAGTGAATCAAATTTTCAAAGAGGAAGAGGTCGTGGATAAAGAGGAAGAGAAGACAAAAATCAGACCACTCAGGAATCTCCAAACAATGAAGGTGGTGGAAAAAATTTTAACCAAAGAGGCCGAGGTTATGGTCGAGGATGTGGCTGAGGCCATGGACATAGCAGAAATTTTAAAAGGTCTGAAATACAATATTATATTTACAAAAGGTATGGACATTACTCTTATGAATATTATTATAATCCTAACAATCATGATGATATGACAAATTTTATTAAAAAAGAAAAGAATAAAAAATAAGTTTCGCTGATGACATATAATAAATCGATAGAAGATCAATCTATGACATGGTATATAGATACTGGAGCTTCAAATTACATGTGTGGTATTAAAGATTTATTTTCAGAAATAGATACAAGTTATTATGGAAATATTATATTTGGTGATATATCGTAGAGACCAATAAGAGGCAAAGGTAAAATTTTCCTTGAAGTTAATAATGACAAAGAGTTATTGATTTCAGATGTTTATTAAGTTCCTGATATGAAAAATAATATTTTAAGGTTGAGATAATTATTTGAAAAAGGTTATAATATTGAGATGAAAGATATGGTTCTTTCAATTCATGACAAGAATAAAACATTGATATCACTTGTGAAAATGGCAAAGAATAGAATGTTTCCTCTGCATTTATGTATTTTGATTGATCAAATTATTTTAAGACTGATATTGAGGATATTTCTACACTATGGCATCTTAGATATGCTCATTTAAATTTTGAGGCTTTGAAACGTCTAGAGAAATATAATATGGTGACAAGAATGCCAAGAATTGATCGCCCATCAAAATTATGTGACGTATTAGGGGTAAGCAAGAAAGAAAGCCTTTCAAAGTCAGAAGAACAAAACAAGCATGACATCAACTTAATCTAATACATTCAGATGTTTGTGGCCCTATCAATCCAGTATCATTAGAAGGAAGTATATATTTTCTTATATTTACTGATGATCATAGTGGCAAAGCTTGGGTTTACATATTAAAAGAAAAGAAAGAAGTTTTCATAAAATTCAAAGAATTTAAGGAGTTGGTTGAAAGGCAAAGTGGTTATAGGATTAAATGTTTAAGAATAGATAGAGGTGGTGAATATACATCAAATAAATTTGAAAGTTTTTTTTAGAAATAATGAGATTTACATCAATTCACTATGCCATACATACCTCAACAAAATGGTGTCTCATAAAAAAAAATAGGACTATATTTAATATGGTCTGATGCATGTTAAAGGAAAAAAGAATTCCTAAAGAATTTTAGGAAGATGCTGTTGCTAGTGCAATTTATTTGCTTAACAGATTTCTAACAAAGCGAATTAGTAATGTTATGCCAAAAGAAGCATAGAGCTTACAGAAACCAAGAGTTAATCATTTGAGAATTTTTGGAAGTGTTACATTTACTAAGATACTAGAAGAAAGAGAACAAAACTGGAGGATAAAAGTAAGAAATGCATTTTGTTAGGTTATGCTGATAATTCCAATGGTTACAAACTCTACAATCCTATCACAAATAAAGTTGTGATGTTAAGAGATGTTGAGTTTAATGAACAACAGATTTGGAACTGAAAAAGTGATGAGTAACATAAGAAAGTCATAGTTTCAGAAGAAAATAATATAATATAAACAAACACCGAAGAAGCTTTACCAGAATCATCACCTATATCAACTAGGTCACATGATTCACGAAGTTCGATTATAAGAAGGACAAGACCGATTCAGGAACTCTATGATGTGACTCGAAGGATTGATATTAACAATGATGAACTTTCTTTATTTTATCTTTTTACAGGATATGATCCATTAACCTTCGAAGAAGCTTATAGAGAAGAAAAATGACGATAAGCAATGAATGAAGAGATTCGTGCAATTAACAAAAATGATACATGAGGGCTTACTACACTTCCAGAAGACCACCAAGCAATCGGTGCTAAGTGGATCTTCAAAATAAAAAGAAATGCATAAGGAGAGGTGGAGAAATACAAAGCACGATGGGTGCAAAGGGATACAAACAACAATATGTGATCGACTATGAAGAAGTATTTGCATCAGTTGCTCGACTGGAAACAATAAGATTACTTATCTCCGTAGCTGCTCAAATAAAATGAAAAATTTTATAAATAGATGTCAAATTAGTATTTCTTAATGGAGTTCTTGAAGAAGAGGTATATATTCAACAACTTCAAAAGAAACTTGGTATTTCATATGAAACAAGTTTAAGGGGAGAGAATGTTGAAAATAAACTTATTTAAATATCATAAAGAGACTTATTTCAACAAAGAAAGGTTCATTGTATCAAGAGGGAGATTTATTCTATCAAGAAAAAAAAATAGATTAGATGTCTATGGAAGGACAAGTCAAAATGACTATTGGTTCTTGAAGAGGTTTCATTGAAGAGAATGATTTATTTTGAATACAATAAATGTAATGTATCTTTGAGGACTATATAAACTCCATATGTTGTATCATGAAACATAAAGTTTGTGAAATTATGAAGAGTTTTTTTTAGAGAAAAATAGAAAGTGAAGCTTGTCCTACTCTTCCTTTAATTGATAACTCTATCCCTTCTTCCTATCAAGTTTTCAACATTTGAGTATCAGAGCCTAGGTTAAGCTATGGTTTTTTCCCCAAGTACCATCCAAATTTAGATCCCTAGATTGACAAAATAAAATTATGACATCTGGTGCATCCAAATAAAGGTTCTTCTAGGCTCCCAAGATGTATGAGAGTTTGTAGAAGATGGATTTGTTGAGCCAAGTCCAACAGAAGAGGGAGCAATGAATGCAGAAGTAAGAAAACAACTCAAAGATAGAAGGAAGAAGGAGAAAAATGCTTTGTTCATGATCTACCAAGGACTTGACAATACTATGTTTGAGATCATCGCTCCAGCAAATACTTCAAAGGAGGCTTGGGAAATGCTTCAAAAAGCATTTGGTGGTGTTGATAAGGTAAAGAAACTTTGTCTACAAGTTTTACGAGCCGAGTTTGAAAAGTTATAACAAGAACAACTTATGGGTTCCCTTTAAGTTCATGAACAAAGGATTACAAAAAGAGAAGACAAAACTTTGGAGCAAGCACTACAAACCAAGCTTACTCTTGAAAACAAAGGTGAATCCAATTTTCAAAGAGGAAGAGATCATGGACAAAAAGGAAGAGGAGGCAGAAATCAAACTAATTAGGAATCTTCAAACAATAAAGTTGGTGGAGAAAATTCTAGCCAAAGAGGCCGAGGTTATGGTCGAGGATGTGGTCGAGGCCGTGAACATGGTAGAAATTTAAAAAGGTCTGAAATACAATGCTATATTTGCAAAAGGTATGGACATTACTCTTATGAATGTTATTATAATCCTAACAATCATAGTGATATGGCAAATTTTATTAAGAAATAAAAGAATGAAAATCAAGTTTTGCTAATGACATATAATAAATTGATAGAAGATCAATCTATGACATGGTATTTAGATTCTGAACCTTCAAATCACGTGTGGTATTAAAGATTTATTTTTAGAAATAGATACAAGTTATCTTGAAAATATTACGTTTGGTGATATGTCTCAGAGATCAGTAAGAGGCAAAGGTAAAATTCTCCTTGAAGTTAATAATGGCAAAGAGTTATGCATTTCAGATGTTTATTATGTTCCTGATATGAAAAATAATATTTTGAGTTTGGGACAATTACTTGAAAAAGGTTATAATATTAAGATGAAAGATATGACTCTTTCAATTTGTGATAAGAATAAAACATTGATATCACATGTGAAAATAGCAAAGAATAGAATGTTTCATCTGTATTTATATATTTTTGATCGATTAAATTATTTTAAGACTAATATTGAAGATATTTCTATATTATGACATCTTAGATATGCTCATTTAAATTTTGAAGCTTTGAAACTTCTAGAGAAGTATAATATGGTGACATGAATACCAAAATTTGATCACCCATCAAAATTATGTAAAGTATGTGTTATGGACAAGCAAGAAAGAAAACATTTCAAAGTCAGAAGAGCAAAAAGAGTATGGCATCGACTTGATCTAGTACATTCAGATGTTTGTGGCCCTATCAGTCCAGTATCACTTAGAGGAAACAAGTATTTTCTTACATTTACGGATGATCATAGTGGCAAAACTTGGGTTTACATATTAAAAGAAAAGAAAAAAGTTTTCAGTAAATTCAAAGAATTTAAGGAGTTGGTTGAAAGACAAAGTGGTTATAGGATTAAATGTTTAAAAACAGATAGAGGTGATGAATATACATCAAATGAATTTGAAAGTTTTTGTAAAAATAATGAGATTTACATCAATTCACTATGCCATACACACATCAACAAAATGGTGTCTCATAAAGAAAAAATAGGACTATACTTAATATGGTCCGATGTATGTTAAAGGAAAGAAGAATTTCTAAAGAATTTTGGGGAGATGCTGTTGCTAGTGCAGTTTATTTGCTTAATAGATTTCCAACAAAGTGAATTGGTAATGTTACACCATAAGAAGCATGGAGCTTATAAAAATCAAAAGTTAATCATTTGAGAATTTTTGGATGTGTAACATTTACTAAGATACTAGAAGAAAGAAAACAAAACTGGAGGATAAAATCCAAAAATATATTTTGTTAGGTTATGCTGCTAATTCCAATGGTTACAAACTCTACAATCCTATCACAAATAAAGTTGTGATGTCAAGAGATGTTGAGTTTGATGAACAACAGATTTAGAATTGAAAAAGTAATGAGTAGCATAAGAAAGTCATAGTTTCAGAAGAAGATAATATAATATAAGCAAACACCGAAGAAGCTTTGCTAGAATCATCACCTAGATCAACTAGGTCACATGATTCACGAAGTCCGATTATAAGAAGGACAAGACCGATTCAGAAACTCTATGATGTGACTCGCAGGATTGATACTAACAATGATAAACTTTCTTTATTTTATCTTTTTGCAGGATATGATCTATTAACCTTCGAAGAAGCTTGTAGAGAAGAAAAAAGGTGATAAGCAATGAATGAAGAGATTCGTGCAATTAACAAAAATGATACATAGGGGCTTACTACACTTCCAGAAGGCCACCAAGCAATCGGTGTTAAGTAGATCTTCAAAACAAAAAAAAATGCACAAGAAGAGGTGAAGAAATACAAAGTATGATTGGTTGCAAAGGGATACAAATAACAATATGTGATCGACTATGAAGAAATATTTGCATCAGTTGCTCGATTGGAAACAATAAGATTACTTATCTCCCTAGTAGCTCAAATAAAATGAAAAATTTTACAAATGGATGTCAAATCAGTATTTCTTAATAGAGTTCTTGAAGAAGAGGTATATATTCAACAACATCAAAAGAAACTTAGCATTTCAGATGAAACAAGTTTAAGGGGAGAGAATGTTGGAAATTAACTTGTTCAAATATCATAAAGAAACTTATTTCAACAAAGAAAGGTTTATTATATCAAGAGGGAGATTCATTCTATTAAGAAGAAAAAATAGATTAAATGTCTATGGAAGGACAAGTCAAAATGACTATTGGTTTTTGAAGAGGTTTCATTAAAGAGAATGATTAATACAATAAATGTAATGTATCTTTAAGGACTATATAAACCCCATATGTTGGATTATGAAACATAGAGTTTATGAAATTGTGAAGAGTTTTTTTGAGAGAAAAATAGAAAGTGAACTTGTCCTACTCTTCCTTTGTTTGATAACTCTATCCCTTCTTCCTATCAAGTTTTTAACATTTGAGTATCAGAGCCTAGGTTAAGCTATGGCCTTTTCCCCAAGTAGCATCCAAATTCAGATCCCTAGATTGACAAAAGAAAATTATGACATCTGGTGCATCCAAATAAAGGTTCTTCTATGCTCCCAAGATGTGTGGGAGTTTGTAGAAAATGAATTTGTTGAGTTAAGTCCAGCAGAAGAGGGAGCAATGAATGCAGAAGTAAGAAAACAACTCAAAGATAGAAGGAAGAAGGAGAAAAAGCTTTGTTCATGATCTACCAAGGACTTGACGATACTATGTTCGAGATCATCGCTCCAGCAAATACTTCAAAGGAGGCTTGGGAAATGCTTCAAAAAGTATTTGGTGGTATTGATAAGGTAAAGAAACTTCGTCTACAAGGTTTACGAGCTGAGTTTGAAAAATTACAACAAGAACAACTTATGGGTTCCCTTCAAGTTCATGAACAAAGGATTATAAAAAGAAGAGAAGACAAAACTTTAGAGCAAGTACTACAAACCAAGCTTACTCTTGAAAACAGAGGTGAATCAAATTTTCAAAATGGAAGAGGTCGTGGACAAAAAGGAAGAGGAGGCAGAAATCAGACCAATCAGAAATCTCCAAACAATGAAGGTGGTGGAGAAAATTCTAGCTAACGAGGCCGAGGTTATGATCGAGGACGTGGCCGAGGCCGTGAACATGGTAGAAATTTTAAAAGGTCTGAAATATAATACTATATTTACAAAATGTATAGACATTACTCTTATGAATGTTATTATAATCCTAACAATCATGGTGATATGGCAAATTTTATTGAAAAATAAAAGAATGAAAATTAAGTTTTGCTAATGACATATGATAAATTAATAGAAGATCAATCTATAACATGGTATTTAGATACTGGAGCTTCAAATCACATGTGTGGTATTAAAGATTTATTTTTAGAAATAGATATAAGTTATTCTGGAAATATTATATTTGGTGATATGTCTTAGAGACCAGTAAGAGGCAAAGGTAAAATTCTCCTTGAAGTTAATAATGGCAAAGAGTTATGCATTTCAAATGTTTATTATATTCCTGATATGAAAAATAATATTTTGAGTTTGAGACAATTACTTGAAAAAGGTTATAATATTGAGATGAAAGATATGGCTCTTTCAATTCGTGACAAGAATAAAACATTGATATCACATATAAAAATAGCAAAGAATAGAATGTTTCATTTGTATTTATATATTTATGATCAATTAAATTATTTTAAGACTAATATTGGGGATATTTCTATACTATGGCATCTTAGATATGCTCATTTAAATTTTGAGGCTTTGAAATTTCTAGATAAGTATAATATGGTGACAAGAATGCTAAGATTTGATCACCCATCAAAATTATGTAAAGTATGTGTTATGGGCAAGCAAGAAAGAAAACCTTTCAAAGTCAGATGAACAAAAAGAGCATGGCGT
Organism: Musa beccarii; assembly: GCA_024322285.1. Taxonomy (NCBI): domain Eukaryota; kingdom Viridiplantae; phylum Streptophyta; class Magnoliopsida; order Zingiberales; family Musaceae; genus Musa; species Musa beccarii. The sequence goes on along the minus strand of CM044397.1, from coordinate 3,657,781 downwards.
CAACTTGATCTAGTACATTCAGATGTTTGTAGCCCTATCAGTCCAGTATCACTTGGAGGAAGCAGGTATTTTCTTACATTTACTGATGATCATAGTGGCAAAACTTGAGTTTACATATTAAAAGAAAATAAAGAAGTTTTCAGTAAATTCAAAGAATTTAAGGAGTTGGTTGAAAGACAAAATGTTTGTATGATTAAATGTATAAGAACAGAGAGAGGTGGTGAATATACATTAAATGAATTTGAATGTTTTTGTAAAAATAATGAGATTTACATCAATTCACTATGCCATACACACCTCAACAAAATGGTATCTCAGAAAGAAAAAATTGGACTATACTTAATATGGTCCGATGCATATTAAAGGAAAGAAGAATTCCTAAAAAATTTTAGGGAGATGCTATTGCTTGTGCAGTTTATTTGCTTAACAGATTTCCAACAAAGCATATTGGTAATGTTATGCCAGAAGAAGCATGGAGCTTACAAAAACCAAGAGTCGATCATTTGAGAATTTTTGAAAGTGTTACATTTGCTAAGATACTAGATGAAAAGAGAACAAAACTGGAGGATAAAAGTTAGAAATACATTTTGTTATGTTATGCTGATAATTCCAATGATTAGAATCTCTACAATCATATTACAAATAAAGTTGTAATATCAAGAGATATTGAGTTTGATGAACAACATATTTGGAACTAAAAAAATGATGAGCAGCATAAGAAGGTCATAGCTTTAGAAGAAGATGATATAATACAAGCAAACACCGAAGAAACTTTACCAGAATCATCACCTATATCACCTAGGTCATATGATTCATGAAGTCCAATCATAAGAAGGACAAGATCGATTCAGGAACTCTATGATGTGACTCGAAGGATTGATACTAACAATGATGAACTTTCTTTATTTTGTTTTTTTGTAGAATATGATCCGTTAACCTTCGAAGGGATAACTCTATCCCTTTTTCCTATCATGAAATATAGAGTTCGCGGTGACGTTCACGCCGCTTCAGATGGTGCAAGGGGCCTTCAACTTCGGAAGCTTGACATGGTTTGATGATGGGAAGCACGCAGTAAGAACTCCTATCGCAGTTCGAGTGATCATCCATGATTCCTTCTTTGATACTTCCTAAGGCTTCTGCTCTATGTTGAATACAATGGCAATAAGTTAAATGTTGAAGTTGTATGGGGAATAAAAACTAAGGTGTGTAAAATGCTACCCAAATATTGATGTCGGCTTTTGGTTCAGTCAATTCGTTCATTTATAGGCTTGTGTGAGCTATTTTTGTCCAGATGCGTGAACGTCGACATATGTTGTCAGGAAATAATATAGCTTTCAAGGACACAATTTTTTCATAAACTATGTCAAAATAATTCAATTTCCAAGATATAATAAAATAGCTTGGTACTATTTTACAAGGGAATAATTAAAAAAAGAGCTTCGTGAAATTAAGTATAATAAAAATATTAAAAACTATAAATATTTAATGAGAAAAAAAATGTGAGCTAAGCTATAATGAGCAAAATCATTGTTATTACATATTAGAAAAAAAAATACAAGCTTTCAATATCCAACGTTATGACATCAAACTAAGCTTGCTAATTTAATTCCCAAAAATTTGCCTACAGCCTTAATTAAAATAGACGTCCACACACTAATAGAAAATTATATACTCACATAAGCTTGTTTTTGTTTTTCATAATTTGATATTTTTATTTTAAATTCATGAACAAGCACCTTTCATATATATATATATATATATATATATATATATATATATATATATATATATATATATATATATATATATATATATACCATTAAAATTAGGCATGTGACTTAAATGTGATTATATCTATTTTCCACGTAATGAAGGAGTGCATTTTAGACTGTTAGGGTCAAATGTTGGCCCTCTCAACTACATGATTGACTTATAAAACTAGTTAAGATAGGCTTCACACGAGAATAAACAATAATATCATCTATGTGCTTAATAGGGAGAAAGGGAGATGTTGCCCTCTATCGTATAGGATAAGTTGTGATACTCTTGATGCTTCTGAAATAAGTACTGTGATTATAATAATTGCAAACATATTGATTTTGATTAGTGTTATCCAAATTTAATTATGATGTAGGTTTGAAGTTAATCAAGAATCTATTTCATGTCTATTTCTTTTCAGTGTTCGGGATAACTAAATCCTAAATATATCTATATAAAATTATATCGGAGATATGCCTGACAAAATTTCTCTATACTTATGTTAGTTTTAGAGTAAGAATGTTACTAACATCGGAAGGTTGAAAGCATCAATTGAATTGAATGAGAGCACTTCTATGTCCAAAAATATATGTAACAGGTAAAGACTTTTATAGTGTGTCACTCATATTATTACGCTTGTAGATGTACATTATTGTCAAAGATAATTTCATACATCTTATGGGCCTCATGAAATCACGAGGTATCGAATCCAACGAACGTACGATAGGGATGACTTGATCAATAATCTCTTAAATATCATATTGTATTAGTTATGTACAATTAAAAATATTAAAGATATGACGTCAAAATATCAATCATATGTCATCGAAGTATCAATCATGCATGACTTAGATATTGATCGTATGAGATTAGAGTGTCGATAAGATGATGATGAAGTATCGGCCACATGACATGGATGCATCAAGTTATTATTTTCCTATGAATTAAAAAAATTAAGATTACTCAATCCCAAAAAATAAATTTATTTGATTTTGATTATCTCCCAATTGCTGAAAAGATGGACACAGTTGGTTTAATTATATAAAAAAACAAAAGGTAACAGTTGATAAAACAAAGGAGAGAGAGTTCATTTGTAAATATACTCTTATGTGGAGACAACATAAGGTTTAATATAATATTATAACATTTTCACTAAATTAATTTTTTTGAAAAGTAATATGTAAAGTTAAGAAACTTATCACTATCTCTATCCATCTTGTTACAATATGTGACAATATTTGCTTTGTGTTAGTTACATTTGTCAAATTTCTTGAATCAATCTCAAATCGGGTATAAATAATTTTATTTATCTCTATAGAAAATTATCTTCATGAGGAGGAGTTTGTGATTGGAAGCCATTGCATTTATCAAAAGGATTGAAATAATGAAGAGAGAGAGAGAGAGAGAGAGAGAGAGAGAGAGAAAGAGAGGAAATCCTCAATATTTGAGGCACGTTCAAATTACAAGTATTATTTTCATCTTTCATGTATTTGAGGTCAAATTGAATATATGTACCTTCAAAATAAATTGTTTTCATATTTATTCCTCCAAAGGGTATCATCTGGCTATTATTCTAAATGATATTAATATCTTTTAAGAAATATAATGATTATAAAAAAAATTAGAAATAATTTAAATACTTAAATATTTTTAGTCTAAAATAATTAATGATAAGTATTGTTAGCTTTCATCAACATGAGCTTTTAGATGCATGTTTACAATCTTAATATTTGGAGGAGTGTGTATATCATATCAAAATTTAAATTGGTGGATAGGTAAAGCATTATAGTTAATTTCGTCTTCAACTCTTTTTTTTGTCATGATTCGATATTATGGAATATTTGATTTGTTAATCTAGTTGAACTTGAACTATACTTAAATTGAAATTAATAATAATATATCTATTTATGATATAAGTCTAAATCGAAATAGTATATTTTTAATAAATTTTCTTGTAATTTATTTATAACCCTCCACTCATGAGTGTCAATCACCTAAGTCAAAAGGTAGTAAAATAAACGTTTGAATGGAAAACGTCACCTTAATTATAATTAGACTATTAAGTCCCCAACCGAGACATCGTTGGGCCTCCGTTTGTGAACGGAGATGATCACGTCAATTACAAGTATTCTCTCCTTAACATTTGTGAACATAAATATATGAAATTTTAGGTTGTATGTTTAGCTTCATTGATCCGAGAAAGAAGAGATGATAGTAGGAGATCAGAAAAGTACTTTCAATTTACAGTGATTCGAATTTATCTAAAAATATTTACTTATATTAGTCAAAATATAAAATATAAATTTTTATCCGAACCGCTGTGAGAGATTGGTATGTATTCTTGTCAGGAACTTCAATGGCACTTTGCATCCCGATTAGTCTCCAGCTGCCATCAAATCAGCACTTGTTACCACCGGTGCGTAGAATTAGATCATATCATCTTACTTCTTCCTCTCCGCTGATGAGTTAGCTTTATCTGCTCATTTGCCCTCGTTGACTCTGATAAATGTTTGCTTCCGTCTCAAGCATGTACGACCGATGCGTACGACTTCCCAGTAGAATCAGAGGCGACTCCTCGAAAGTTCACCGGTCCTTTCGACTGTGGTGGCGGTCACGTCGATCCTAATAGAGCTGCAGATCCTGGACATCAATTTCTTTCGCTACATAAACGCTGCATCAAACACTAGGGCCTCGGTTGATCACGAAGGCCTGGAGCTGTCCTCGGGCGCCATTGCTGACCTCTGGAACTCCGGAGTGGGAGACAAATGTGTGTATGAACTGAATCTTCCCTCCATCTCCATTCCCGACCTGAACGAGACTTCTGTGACGGTGTCGAGAACCGTTACCAATGTGGGCGACCCGAATTCCACTTGCAGGGCAGCAGTGCAGTCTCCAGAAGTTGTAAACATTGATGTGGAGCCGTCTGAAAGGAGGCTTCACCTTCGGAAGCTTGACTCGGGTAGATGATAGTGGGAAGAATTACGGTCAGGATTCCGATCGCGGTTAAGGTGATCATATATGATTTCTTCTCTCACGTCTCCTAAGATCTAATTCATGTGAGATTTGGTTGGTTTTCTCTAAGGCATTCAAGACGTCAAACAATGGAGTTGGGTGTCGAGATATATTGGGGTATATATATATGCACTTCTTTTGTGTGCGTCGTAAGGAATAAAAGGACCTCCGTTTTGTCGCTCGTGTAGGCTGATCGCAAGTAAAAGACTTCCACACGAAAATTGCGGTGACACTTCCATACGATACTTCATAAAGGACTCGAAGTCCATGAATTATTATTATTGACCAGAAGACAAATGATTGGGCTCTCAAATTGTTTGTTTAATGGCAATAACGCCAAGTGGAGTGTGGTACGAAATGGTGCCGTGTGAGACCATGTAATCTCCTCCCGAGTGTGCATAAGACCGGAGGAGTTGACCAATTGATGCCAAATGGGAAAAGAAAATAACAGATACTTCCAAGTCAAGAATAATTATCTTTACAACCATATTCAAAATCGAAAGAAATTGTTGACTTCAAAATCATGAGAAAGTGATCGGTTTGATGTTAAAAATCACATCGATTCTATGCTTTGCTAATTTAATTTAATTCACAGAAGATTAGACACATCATGACCTCAATGGAATATGGAAGAAAAGATTAGATCAAAACAAGTCCTCAAAAGAGTGGCTCATCATTTAAATCAATAATAGAGAACACAGTATGCTACATAATAAAGAAGAAGACTCAAATTCATTTATGAGAAAGAAAATGGTTGATGACATTTGGAAATCTTATTATATTCTCCAAGCAAAAGCACTTGCTCCGAACCCGTCAGCCCAAGTAAAAATAAGAGCATGATGAAATTAAGATATAATACAAATATTAAGCATTATAAATACTTAATGAAAAAAAATGTGAGCTAATCTAAAATTAGCAATATCATTTTAATGACATATTAAAAAATACAAGCTTTTACAATCCAACGTTATGACGTCAAGCTAAACTTGCTAATTTAATTCCCAAATATTTGCTTACAACCTTAATTATAATAGACATGAAAAAATTAGGGTGAATTCTTGAAAAATGTTTCTAGCTTTTGAATTTTTTTTTCTCGATAGAACATCCTAAGTTCGAAAAATTTTCTATATAAAAAGTCTCTTTTACCCTTATAATATTAAAAATTTACCTATAGCCTTAGTCCTAGTTATGCCTCTATCCGTGCCTAACCGATCGGCCTGTTAGCTTTCATTGTGGTCATCCATGGCTCTTGTGCAAGGTAAGAGGGAATGCGAGGTTTATGATGACCTTCACGGATCCCATTGACTTTCTCCTTTCATGGACTTATGCATTGCCTTCTCTCTCTTTGTACTCATCTTCTTCCTCCCTTGTTAATGATTATAAGCACTGACAACTATGCGAGGGCCAACAAGTAATCCCTCTTTCATAGTGTAAGAGCTATGGTCGACCATGACAAGAGTGGAGGGTGGTAGTTGGTGAGGTTGGTGAGGTTGAGATACAAGCAAAGGAAAGACGAAGTATGATAACTAACAAAGATAAAATGATTATTTATATATAAAAAAGACACTCTACCAAAAGTTTTAAAGCTTGAGGTGTTCTATGAAAAAACCCAAAGTTATAGGATTTTTTTCATGAATTTATCCAAAAAATATATATATTTTTATATTCTTTATTTGTTTCAAAATTTAAAATTTTTATTTTAAATTCATTTACAAGAACTTTTCCTCTTGATAATATAAGATATTCATGTGACTCACATCCTATGAAAATTAAGCATACGTTAGTATCTATTTTCCACAAAACGAAAGATCTCTAGCGGCGCATTTTGGATCGTTAGGTCAAATGGACTCCTCAATTGCAACTACGTGATTGACTTGACAAACTAGTCAAGATGGCCGGCCTTACGAGGTCAAATGGACTTAATAAACATGGCATAACAATAAACGCTTTATTGTGATTTCCATCATTGAAGTGGAACACCTCAGATACAGAAAAGGGAACATTGTCCCTTTTAGACTTGTTGAAAGTTAAATTAAATCTTATATTCCATGCAATTTGATTTTGAGTCTTATTATAATTAAAAGTTTTATTAAGTTAAATTAGGACATGTTCTTTATATAAGTTTTACAGATGTGCTGGAGAATATTTATATCGATGATGAATATAAATGGATTGGAGATTAGTCCGATATTACCGAACCATCAAAAGAGACGGATGATGAATTCGATCCACAGTTTTGATGAGATCATCCCCTCACGACCTCGAGACTGGCATTATTAATAAGAATATGTGAATTAATAAGACCACATTATTATTGACTCTAAGGATATAACAATAGGAAGACTAAGCATTTAAGCAATTGGAAACCTCTTTAAAAAGACCACATATTATTATTGACTCTAGAAATATAATAATAGGAAGACTAAACACTTAAAGAATTGAAGACGCCACTTTAAAAATAATTTAAAAAATATATAGTTATAATTCTTTTTTTATTTTAAACTATTAAGTACCGAACAGAAAATTAACTAACATTATCACATAATGTGAACTGAGAAGGCTACGTCAATAAGAAATATTATTTTCATTTGGACTGGTCAACGTGCCCATATGAATAGTTGTAAGTTTGATTCAACCTAATGGGAAACGTTGTTTTATGTGTTCTATCCCTTGGGTTTTTTTTTTAATTAAAAGATATTATGCTCACATATGAACCTCAATTTGACATCTATCACTACACTAACCAATCTTAATATATTATAATAAATGAACTTCCAACTTGCATTAACCTATCAGATGGTATAAAGTGTATGTCATTGATAAAAAAAAATTATTATTTATTTCTTTAAAATCTTAATCAATTTCTCTATCTTCAAGCCATGCAATAATAGTATAAATGACTATTTTATTATTTTAGTCATCAAGTTCCAAATCTACAAGCAAAACAAATTATAATCATGTCTAAATATGTATGTCACGGGTAATTAAGGTAGCTCCAAAGGAACCTTACAACTATGCCCACAATCTTATTATTCTTGTTTGACTTTGATCTGTGGGTTCCTTTCACGTAGTCGAACCATCACCTTCGTCTTTATCCTGTTAGCTTATAAATAGCGCCCACCGTTCGAATGCTGTCACCCCATAGCCGAAGATGGCCTCCCTTCTAATTCTATCCTCCATGTCTCTGGTAATCTTGCTTCTCATTTGGAGCTACTTCCAAAGGGTACCACTCGGAGATAACCCATCAACCAAGGCGAGTGTCTCTCTGCCCTCCACTATTGCGAAGCTGTACATTGTGGATCTTGGAGAAAGACGATACGAAGATCCAAAGCTTGTGACTGCTTCCCACCATGATATGCTGTCTTCCGTACTGGGAAGGTATAAGTTCTCCGTCACAATTCGCCGCCCCTCCTATTCTCTAAGCTTTCCTTTGCGCGCTAAAATTTGGTTGGTCGGTGCACTTTGCGTTGTTTCAGCAAGGAAAAGGCTCTCGATTCAATTGTTTACAGCTACAAACATTGCTTCTCGGGCTTTGCGGCCACGCTCACGCCATCTCAAGCACACCAAATTGCAGGTCCTTAGCATGCATTCTCGTACCGAAATCAGGAAAAAACTTGAATGAATCACAAGAGCTAGATAATAACTTTTAGTATTATGGGTAACCTTGAAATCAAGATCATGAAGGATTGATATCAAGCTTTCAAAAGCTTCTATTATCGGTAGAGAAAAAAGCAAAGCACTACTCTGTATGATATGCATAGTTACAGTAATAATTCCATTTGTACTGTCGTTTCGGTGTTAGAATTGGCGGAGGTGATCAGTGTCAGTCCAAGCCGCACTTTTCCTCTGCATACCACGCGAAGCTGGGACTACCTCGGCCTACGGTATAGCCATCAGCAACCCACAGGACTACTTGAGAAAGGCAAGGAAGGCGATGGGATCATCATCGGAGTTGTCGACACAGGCAATTAAGCCGCATCTGTTCAGTAGTGATCGCCTAATTATATATCACTGAGCATGTCAATGGGAGTTTTTCTTAAATAGGCATCTGGCCGGAATCGAGAAGCTTCAACGACGATGGTTATGGCCCCGTCCCATCCCGTTGGAAAGGAACTTGTGAAATAGGCGTAGAACACCCCATCAGATGCAACCGCAAGATCATCGGTGCAAGATACTACAGTAAAGACGCCGACCCGTCTGAGGTCGGGCAAGACTACGACTCCCCCCGTGACGCCAATGGCCATGGAACACACACCGCTTCCACCGCAGCAGGTTCTCTGGTAACCAATGCAAGCTTCCACGGTCTCGGTACCGGTACAGCAAGAGGAGGCGCTCCTCGCGCGCGGCTAGCAATCTACAAGGTGTGCTGGGGATCAGGAAGCTGCGGGGAAGCCGACGTACTACAAGCCATAGATGACGCGGTGGATGATGGTGTGGACATCTTGTCACTGTCAATCAGTGGGTATGGCTACCTTCCATCTTCACTAGGCGCGGTAAGAAGTGGCATGACGGTGATCTTCTCCGGCGGCAATGATGGTCCCGTCACTCAAACATTAAACAACGACGTTCCATGGGTCATCACCGTGGCTGCCAGCACCATCGATCGCTCTTTTCCGACGGTCATAACCCTCGGAGACAAACAAACTGTGGTGGTATGCTTCGCAGATGTGTTGCATGCTCAAATTAAGGCTTGGCAACTTGGTCAAGTCATTGTTAATTGGTTTGCTGACGAAAAGCCTGTTGCAGGGACAATCTCTGTTCTATGACTCAGCGGATGTAGGATTCAAAGACCTAGTAGTGCCTGCAAGGTAGATACTGTCAATCACAAATCTGTTTCTCCCCTTTATTTATGTTCAGATGTTAATTCCGTCGTCCATTGTAGTTGCTCTGCAGAGGACATACATTCGAGAGATGTAGTAGGCAAGATTGTGCTGTGCGCTGACAGTGGGCCTGCTGGGAACTTCGACGACGTTTTAGGAATCCTGCAGGGAACCGAAGCCGCCGGTGTGATCTTTGGACGATTCCCACGCAGCAACCTCCTACCTTGCGAACGCTTCATATGTGTCCTGGTAGACAAAGATGTACACGAGCAAATATGGATATATAGTGAAAAGACGACAAGGTTTGCTTCCTAGATTTCTATTCCCGTTAACGCGTTGCAGCTAATTAACCACGGGTGGGTTAGCACTGGCAGTTCTCCGGTGGTGAAGGTGAGCCCAGCCTTAACCTCGGCCGGGATTCCAATCACGTCGCCCAGGGTGGCAGCTTTCTCCTCCAGGGGGCCGAGTATATCTTATCCAGACCTGGGCAAGGTGCGCCCACCCCGCATCCATGATCTCATTCTTGCATATATCTTCAGCTATGACCAACAAAGAAACGTGCTAGCTTATTGTTGTTTACGTCCTTCGGTCAGCCCGATATCACAGCTCCGGGAGTCAGTATCTTGGCCGCAGTGGAAGATTCTTATGAATTCATGTCCGGGACTTCAATGGCCTGTCCTCATGTATCTGGAGTTGCAGCTCTTCTCAAAGTAGTGCATCCGGAATGGTCTCATGCGGCTATCAAATCAGCACTTGTCACCACCGGTGAGTAAATATCATGATGTTACTATTTCTACTCCATCCTTTAATTGTATGCTCATGTCCGATTGCCTCTGTTTGAAGCATATACGACCGATGCGTACGACTTCCCAGTAGAGGCAGAGGCGATTCCTCGGAAGCTGGCCGATGCTTTCGACTATGGCGGAGGTCACATCGATCCTAATAAAGCCGCAGATCCTGGACTTGTTTATGATATCCATCCAGATGATTACTGCACCTACTTCCCGTGCACAAACCGTGCCTTGAGTCGGCCCTCGGACGACATTCCCGGCCTCAGGACATCCGGAAAACGTATGTATGACCTGAACCTGCCCTCCATCTCCATTCCCGACCTGAAGGAGACACCTGTGACGGTCGGGAGGACCGTTACTAATGTGGGCGACAAGAAATCCAAATACAAGGCAGTAGTGCGTTCTCCACCAGGTGTCAACATGGTTGTGGAGCCGTCCGTTCTGGAGTTCAAGGCTTCGAAGGAGAAGCTTCCCTTTAAGGTGACCTTCACGTCGCTTCACAAGGTGCAAGGAGGCTTCACTTTCGGAAGCTTGACTTGGGTGGATGATGGTGGGAAGCATACCGTCAGGATTCCGATCGCGGTTCGGGTGATCATCGTAGATTCCTTTTCTGACACCTCCTAGGGTCTATGTTATAAGCTCTGGTCTGAGCATTCGAGACGAGAAGTAATAATGGAGCTGAGTTATATGTTGCTGTAGCAGTCAGTTCGATGTTAAGATGTCTCGAGGAATAAAAGGATATATGTTACGTTGCTCTCGTATGATGATGGTGTGTAAAAGTCATTCTATAGATTTTTATGTGAGAAGACGAAATCAGATCCAATCCTATAGATTTTTCTGTAAGAATAATTTTCGGAAAATATTTATCTTATAATTCAATCAATAATCAATTCACCCATATGATATTTAATGACTCTCTAAAGATTCATAATATATCAGTCGAAATAACATATATATATATATATCAATATCAATATATTAATTGTATAATTCAATTAACAATCGATTCATCATGTTTTTGATGCGTGACTCTAAAAAAATAAAAAATAATTATATAGGCAACCATAGTTCAGTAAGCACTGTGAGTCATATGCTAATCAAAATTTATCATAAATAAGCATTTTATTAAAATAAATAATTTTTATTCATTTAATAAATGCTTTCGAAATACATATAAATATCAAATACTTTGTTCGTGCTTACAAAGTTTGCAAAATATGATTTTTATATGAATTTCAATTCATAACCTAGCTAACAATATTTTTAAATATAAAATATAATTAAATGTATTTCATAATAAAAATATAAATATAGCTAATGAGCATAAATCATTATAGTAAGATCATTAACTTTTCATAAATAATCATAAATATAACTAGGGTTTGTAAATATAAATACAATATGATCGTACATGACTGAACATAATTCGTAATAGTATCAATAGCAACGACTACGTTATATTCTCGTGACTGGACCTAAAATTATGTTTAACACCCATAGTATATGTAGCATATATCTTCTTATATCAAATATATATATTTCCCATTTATAGAGTTCACATTATAGCCATACTTATCAGACAACTATCATTATAGTAAAATTAATATATCAATAATGTTTAAAAAAATTAATAAATCTTTTTATATATTATTTAATTATCTAAAAACATCATGATTCATCCATCTATAATCCAAAACACAAATCTAATTAATGAGATTACAAGAGAATTTAAAATCATACCTAATATAGTTTTGTTAGACTTATTGAATCCATTTGGTCTCAAAACAGAACCTCCATAATTTCTCTTATTTTTCTTCTTTCTCGGTTTCTTTTTTCTTTCTTTTCTCTCACTGTTCTTTCTCTCCTGCTTGCGCGAATCCCATTTTTTTTTTCTCTTTCCCGTCTTTGTTCTTTTTCTCTCTCTCATCTTCCTTCCCTTCTATTCTCCTCCCCCCTTGTTTTTTTTTTTGTCCTTTCTTCCCCGACTCTGTTCTCAGCGATGCCTCCCTATCTTCTCTCTCTCCTCTTCTTTCTCTCCTTTCTGCCTTTCTTCTCCCTTTCTCTTTCTTCCCTCCTCCCTCTCTCTTGTTTTCTTTCTTTTTTTTCTTCTCTTTTCTTCTTCTCCGATCCCCTCTGGTTCTCTCTCTCTCTCCCACACGCTCCCATGCCACCGCAGCCTCTGTTTTACCCGAGAGAGAGAGAGAGAGAGAGAGAGAGAGAGAGAGAGAGAGAGAGAGGCCGTGGGAAGCTGTGGGGTGTTTAACCAACCAACCAATGCCGCCGCTGCCTTTTTTTGCAATTTAAGGTCCTCAGAAAAAATTAGGGCACTTCCATAAAATACTTTATGGAGGATTCAGACAAATGTTTCAATGTAGCATAGCAAATCTGCAACTAGATGTGTTCTATTATATCATGATAAAGGACCTTACGGATCTGGAAACTTAGCATAACAAAATCCCAGACTAGACATTCTATTATATTAACTAAAGCTCGACCAACAATGATATATGCAAGTTTTTAGATTTTAAATAACAATATATATGCTAAACTTAAATTTAAAGAGAGAAATATAAATGAAGCTCGTGCAACGTTAAAAGTCACAAAATGATGACAACGTAGATACTCAAAATAACTTTTATTTCCATAAAAACTATGTTAACTTATTAACGATATCACTTTGATGCGAGTGCTTTGACACAACTTAATCCACAAGCAAGAATCCTCAACCGCTTAATGTCATGTCCTCAAGTCTACAGAAATTGGTCGGCAGACATATATTGCATGCAACAACATATAACAGATCAACCAAGGAATCTCTAAACTAGGGATGCGATTTCAACCCTGCATTCGAAGTTTTCCTTTGAACAAAAAGAACCTGACGACATGACCTCAAAAGAATCCGAAAGATGGGAGTAAAACGGACTAGTTAATCCAAACAAATTCCCGAAACAGTATTCGACATTCAAATAATTAATACATATTACGGTTTGTTGCACAACTAAATGCAGTCATTCATTAAAGAAGAAACTTCCATCAATTATGAGAAAGGGGAAGCTCAAGGACATTTCAAAATTTTATTGCAGGTTAAAGGCAAGGTTTCAATCTACTACGCAAGGTTCCTTTGCCCTAGAGAATTCTCAAACTGACACTCAAATCTAAATTCTCCTTGTGATCACGACAGAGCTTACCTCACAGAGATTTGGCTGCTGCAACAATACTCTCTGCTGTTATACCAAACTCCTTGTATATTCTCCCAGCAGGAGCACTTGCTCCAAACCGGTCAATCCCGATCGCCTTGCCTTTGCTTCCAACATACTTCTCCCATCCAAGCGTGACCCCTGCTTCGATACTAATCCTTGCAGTGACAGCAGCAGGGAAGACACTCTCCTTGTATTCATCTGGTTGCTCATCAAACAACTCCCAGCAAACAAGAGATACGACACGTACTGTTTTCCCCTCCTTCCTTAGCTCATCTGCGGCCTTCGCTGCAATCTCCAATTCTGATCCAGTGCCGATCAAAATCAGATCTGGTTTGTTACTAGTAGAATTATCAGAAATGATATATCCTCCCTTCTCAACACCTTCAATTGATGTTCCTGGAAGTTGTGGAAGCTTCTGTCGTGAGAGAGCAAGGATTGACGGTCTCTTCCTGTTGAGCACTGCAACCTTGTAGGCCCCAGCAGTCTCGTTCCCATCAGCAGGCCTGAGCATCAGAATGTTGGGCATGGCTCGAAAGCTTATCAAATGCTCAATTGGCTGATGGGTAGGGCCATCTTCCCCAAGACCAATTGAATCATGTGTCATCACATAGATGACTCCTGCCTCAGACAAGGCCGAGATCCTCATGGCAGCTCTCATGTAGTCAGTGAAAACAAAGAAAGTAGCACAGTAAGGGAGAAGACCAGGGCTGTGAAGGGCAATGCCGTTGCAGATGGCACCCATACCATGTTCCCTAACCCCGAAACGAACATTCCGCTCCTCAGGTGTGCCCTTTTGGAAGTTACCAAACATCTTCAACAATGTCATGTTGGAGGATGCAAGGTCCGCACTACCACCAAGAAGCCCAGGTAGTACTTTTGCAAGTGCATTCAGGTTCTGCTGCGATAAATTTCTAGTTGCATCTGCAGGACTTTCAGGAGTATATGTCTGGAAAAGCAGCAAAGAAGTTAATTTCTAGTATAATCCATCTCACAACGTAAATGTAACTATAATAACAGATATTGCAAGAAGAACGGAAGGTGAAGGATCAATAGAGGTGGTCACCGGAAGGGCTTTCTCCCATCCAGCAGGCAATTCTCCTGATATGATAGCTTTCAGCTCTGCAGCATCCTCCCTGTACTTCTCTTCATACTCCACAAATCTGGCATTCCACTCAGCTTCAAGAGCAGCACCTTCAGGGACATGGCGGCTCCAGTGACTGAAGCATAAAACCAGTGCATATACTCACATAACAAAAAAAATATTATTTTTATTCGACAATTATAGTAGGAATTACATAGTTGCTGACCTCTTTACATCCTCAGGCACATAGAAAGGTTCATATGGCCATTCGAGACTTTGCCTAGTTGCATCAACTTCCTTGGCACCCAATGCACTTCCATGTACGCTGTATGTGTTTGCCTTGTTTGGTGATCCATATCCAATGGTCGTAGTGACCTGCAAGAATTCAGCATTTCATCAAAATTCTGACACTCCCAAAGCAAATGCAACCAGTTGCCCATGTCCTTGGTGCCCAAAAGGCAATTCTGGAAACAAACCTTGATAAGAGTCGGTTTGTCTTTCACTGCCTTTGCTTCCTTAATGGCAGCACGAATATCATCATACCCGGTGTTTCCATTCTTCACCCAGATGGTATGCCATCCAAGAGCCTCAAAACGATCAATAACATCTTCTGTAAATGCAATCTCTGTGTCACCATCAATAGAGATGTGGTTGTCATCGTAAAAAGCAATAAGTTTCCCTAGACCCCAGTGCCCAGCAAGAGAACAAGCTTCATTTGCGATGCCCTCCATTTGGCAACCATCCCCAAGCATCACATATCTACACCATCAAAATCAAGCTAGTTTTATGCACAAAATGCAGCACACAAATATGAGCAAGAAAGAATTGGGTAATCGTGAAGAGAACTTACGTGTAATGGTCAATAATATCATTGTCAGGCTTATTGAAACGGGCAGCTAGGTGCCGTTCAGCGAGTGCCAAACCAACAGCATTAGCAACACCTTGACCGAGCGGACCTGCAACATTTTGTGAAAATTGATTGATATCTCAAATTCCCTAATAGCCAACCTTCAATAGAAAGCAAGAACAGGACATCCGGACAGAGCAAGCAATCAAATACGTGAATCATAAAATGATATAGGAACGAACCAGTAGTGACTTCAATTCCTAGTGTCTCGAAGTTCTCAGGATGACCAGGAGTTTTGCTTCCCCACTGACGGAATTGCTTCAAGTCTTCCATCTAAAATCATATTACAATCATCAAAACTACTTCAGTCTGATACAAATCAAAGCTTGACCACTGAACACTGAGCTCTCATTCACATAATCAAGGTGATGAAATGCAAGATTTCAATTATATCTAGGAATCTGCAACCCATGAAGTGTGGTGCACTAATATGAGCTTTTCACGACGGGCCAAAGCTAAAGAGATTGGTTAACATAGAGATGCCTGAATGAGCCGTTCAAATGAGAAGTTCTCCCACTTTAGAGACTCTATAACTCCAACAAAATAAACATAGATATCCCCACGATTAAGAACAAAGAAGAAGTTAGATGGACTACCATATCTATCAAATTCTCTACTTGTTAGGCTGAGAAATATGTCAAGAAGCAGAAGACTTCGCGATAGAATAGATCAAGAAATCTAAGATTTAGCCACGCAAAAGCGGCCAAACAGAACTTCTCATAAACCACAGATAAGATCAAAGTATATGGGTAATAGAAGAAGAAGAACGATCCAAATCTCTGAAGATAAAGATGACAAAAGTAAGATCACCATCAAGTTCCCAATATTCTTGGAAAGACCATCGTCGAATCTGGAAATAACTCTCGGGACAGATCGGAGGCCGTACCTTGACGCTATCGTAGCCAGAAAGATGGAGTAGGGCGTATTGGAGCATGCATCCATGGCCGGCGGAGAGCACAAACCGGTCGCGGTTGAACCAGAAGGGGTTCTTGGGGTTGTATTTCATGACCTCGTCGTACAAGATGTGGCCCATGGGCGCGCACCCCATGGGGAGGCCCGGGTGGCCTGAGTTGGCCTTCTCGACGGCGTCGATGGCGAGGAACCGGATGGTGTTAACGGACTTCTCCACGAGGGCATCCGTGGCGGCGGCCTCGAGGGTCTCCACCGCGGCGGCCCTGGCGGGCGCTGCGCGGCGAGAGGAGCAGGGCTTCGGCAATTGGCGAGAGGCGCACTGCTGGAAGCGGGGGGATGGGGAGGACGTGAGTGACCAGGCGGCGAGGGAGCTGAAGGCGGATCCGCCGGCCGGGAGGGCGACGCGGTCGGGGCGGGCGTTGGAAGATGAGCCATGGTCGTAGACGGCAAGGCCCACGAGGGCTCGGGCGGCGTTCACGGAGGAGGAAGCAGCCATGGGCTCTCAGTCTACTGCTACGTTAGATCCGCCACTCTTCCCCTCTCCCTGAGATTTGGTTCGGCTTAAGAAAGATGTGAGTTGAAGAATACAAAAGGTAAAAAGGCGAGGCTTGATCACATAGCTGGCTGTGGGCCCAGCTTGTCTCTTTGACCAAAAGTTCCTCTGTTTTATTTCTTTTAATTTCGAGTTATTGGATTCCAAAGCAAATGCCTGTAATTAGTTCCCCCTCCTACCGTGTTGAGGACGGAATGGGTAGGTTGGATGCGTGACTGGTGATCACAACAGTCTGATTTCATTGGACAAGTGCTATTGTCACGTTACCAAACCCTTACCACCATAATCTTTTTCTTTTAATGTTGTTCTTTATATTGACTTCCATAGAGTCGTAGACAATTACGTATTCACTTAGAATATGATGATCCAACGAAAAGGGAATGTAAAACAAGGCTGCGGTCTCGTACGAGTGCTGAGAAGCCAACTTGGTTTTAGTAGATGTGGCTCACCTACCTCTTCCGATTCAGATTTGAGGAAGAAAAGTCAAATTGATAGGCTCGACTTTGAAGATCGAGGCATTTAAATCATTTGCTTTTGGTCTCGCGTCTTACGACAAACAAAAGAGGCTTGGGTAGCTGATTGGGCCAAATCGAAATGCTGTACATTTGAATTGGGCTTCGCCCATCGATTGGCATGGGATTAAATTTTATTTAGGTGAGTCCATTACTTGGGCATGGATGAATCTTCTTGCAAATTACTTTTGATCAAGGCTTGTTTAATGGATTTAGCCAGGTCGAAGCTTCTTCTTCTCTTTCAAAAGGATCTTAGTGGATTTGATGTGTATTCTATTTATAATCACTACCAATTTGGGGATTCGAAGGAGACGTCCGTGACCGGAATGATTTAAACGCCGAACAAACTCGGACGGGCGGTGGAGCGAGTGGTAGATGCACGCATTACCACCACCATCTAACCCCATCATTGCGCTTCGGCACAGCCGTGTACTCGCCACTCGCTCGTAGTGCCGCTGTATAAAGAGTACGCATTTGCAGACCCCACCAACTGTTTGCGACAATGTCCCCGAGAGAAATAAAAGAGGCCCTCGTGTCGTGCGTCAGATGGCGCCCCATCGATTCACTCCGTGATTGAGGACGGGGCTGCCTCTCCCGATGCATCAATATCTCCTGGGATTCAACCCCGCGAGGTGGCCGAGCGTTCTTATATTTACAGCATGAGGCGGAGTATGGAGGATAATAATCGTACAAGGGGAGCACCACTCCTGTCTTCCGCGGGGTTGGGCCCGAAAGCGATGTGCTCCTCTCTCCCCACCCCCCCCCGAATTATTATCTCCTCCCTAGACGCCGGACTGGTTGGGTCCCGGATGGTTTGTCGCCGTCTGCGTACAAAGGGGAGCGAGAGCACCGGACGCGAGCCTCTGCGATCGCCGAGTTTCCCTGGTTAGCACTGCCACGGGACCCACACCGCGAGGTGATACGCACTGCTCTTCTCGCAAGTCCTTCTGTTCTCCTGATACGATTGAGAACGGCGACATTGGATTGGGGATGCGTTCGCAGGCAGGTGGGGACAGCCCTGACAGCCAGACACACACAGCTTCCAACCTGTCTGCCACTGTTCAACCCCCGCCACTTGATGGCGCGCTTTTGTACTCTCGTTCAGAACCGTTCATCGCACTAGTTCCTTTAATCTCAACCGTCCGTCTGACTTGTCTGCTCCAATAGGAAGAGCGAGATGTTCGTATGCAATCCCTCCGCACATTTCTCGTCCTCGGAATTAGGCAACAAAAGCCAGCAGCTATTTAGAAGACACCCCTCCCCCCTTCCTCTGTTCACCTCACCACCACTGAGAGCTGGCGCGTTTCTTTGTAGGCTCTTCTCCTAGAATGTGTATTACAAGCTCCCGCTTCTTGCTCGTCACCCTTGTAGGCTTGGCGATTGCCTTGCCGCTCGGCGTCGCGGCATGGCGCCCGTGGCCGCACCACTTCCTTGGCAACGCCACGGCCAACACCACGAGCGTCGGTGGCGGTGGGAGCGGAACCACCGCCGCCGCCGCTGCCGGGATCGGGGCGTCGAAGAAGTACGAGGGGTCATCGGAATTCGTGAAGCTGCGTTACCACATGGGCCCCGTGCTCGCCGCCAACATCACCGTCCACCCCATCTGGTACGGCGCGTGGGCGCCCGCCCAGAAGCACATCCTCCGCGCCTTCCTTCGTTCCATCTCCGCCCCCTCCTCCCCCCACCCCTCCGTCGCTGCCTGGTGGCGCACCGTCCGGTTGTACACCGACCAGACCGGCGCCAACGTCTCCGCCACAGTGCTCCTTGGTGCAGAGCGGTCCGATCGCCGCTACTCCCACGGGCGCGCCCTCTCCCGCCTCGCTATCCAGTCCGTCATCCGCGACGCCGTGAACTCCCCCCGCCGTCCCCTCCCCGTCAACCCCCGGGGTGGCCTCTACCTCGTCCTCACCTCCTCGGACGTCGCCGTCCAAGACTTCTGCGTCCAGGCTTGCGGCTTCCACTACTTCACCTTCCCGGCCATCGTTGGCTACACCCTCCCCTACGCCTGGATCGGCAACTCCGCCACCCAGTGCCCCGGAATCTGCGCCTACCCTTTCGCCGTGCCGCCATTCGCCCTCGGGCCGCGGACGGCAGACCGCCCGCCCAACGGCGACGTCGGGGTCGACGGTATGGTCAGCGTGGTGGCCCACGAGCTAGCGGAGATGGCGTCCAACCCCCTGATCAACGCGTGGTACGCCGGGGAGGACCCCTGCTTCCCCACCGAGATCGCCGACCTCTGTGAGGGCATCTACGGCACCGGCGGGGGCGGGGCCTACACGGGGCAGATGCTGCTCGACGACCACAGCGGCGCCACCTACAACATGAACGGGCTGGGCGACCGCAAGTTTTTGGTGCAGTGGATTTGGAATCCCTACTTGAGCTACTGTAGCGGACCCAACGCGCTTGATCACTAGCCGTCTTATGCCGCTCTTCATTAATATTAGCAGCAGCAGTAGCCAGCCATCACGCACTAGATGAAGAGAGAATAGAAAACCAGTAAAAGAAGATCTCTTGTTTCTTGTTTGTGTGCATGATGTCTGAGGCCGCTTCAAGGCCCTCTACTTATCTATCTAGCTGAATAAGAAGAGAGGATAGGGCTGAAGAGGAAGAGGAAGTAAGCTAGTAGTGCTTGTGAAGTGTGTACAGAGAGAGAGAGAGAGAGAGAGCGCGCGCGCAGCAGGCCCACGCTCTTGATGCTGCCGTTGGTGATTATAATGTCTTGGGGTTTAGTGATTGCTTCTGTGCTGTTCCTTCTCCTTACGCCATTCCTTGTTCCCCCCTCCAAACTTTTTTGCTGCTTTCAATGTGGTCTGCATTCAGGTCACAAGAACATCGAGCAGGAGGTGCTGTTGTAGTCCGGTGATGGAGAGGGAGAAGAAGTGGTCCACAGTGGCTGGTGCTGCCGATCGATGATTAGGTTGCTTCTGGGGCATGTGAAAAGACCGTGAGACGTCGATCCTTGTCCAAAGGCGTCAGCAATCGATTTAGGCCCGAACTAGTTGGAGCAACAGGAGGGATTCAGAACAATGTCGCATTTGCTGAGCGATTCTGAACATGAACTCCAATAATCACAATAATCCAAGAGCATGAGTGCGGAGTAGGTCCATCGCTCGTTGAATCATTCGATTGTCCAACTTGCAAGAACAGAGTTATTGGAGCAGTGCCCCACCTTCTTCCCAGGAACGAGAAGACAGCATGGATCTCTGCAGTCCTCATATTTCAACTGCTTGTCGATGCGAATTCGAGATGATTGCAGAAAAGCACAATACTTCCCTGTGTCGGACACTGGATTCGGACAAGAACGATCGTCCGTGACACCAGTGACTCCACCTTGGAGTGGATGGGGAAGCTGCGGTGCAGTGTTCATATCCGCCAGATGCGGAGCCTATCAAGAGTAGCTTGTGAGAGAGGTGTTAGACTATTAGCAAAGCTCCTCTTTTTCTAGGGAATCATGCCATCCTTTAGGTGATGACACCGGTCAATGGTCGGGTCTGCGAGTTTTCAAGCCCCCAGTCTTTGTTGGGGACCAATCAACCATTAAAGCATCTCAAAATGAGCTCCACTGCAGTAGCTTTTGGAACGAATAGAATGAGGCCATTGTTCTGTGCGACTGCTGGGGGTGCAAGCATGTGCAGTGGAGATGTACACTTTTGTCAATGAGGCCATATGCTCATTGAAAACGGAGACCACAAAGTAATAAATACTTAGAAGAAACAATTGGCAGACAAACACCGCTGGTAATTGGCGTTCGAGACTGGTGATCGGTTTACAATTACCCAGATAAAAGGAGTACAAGCCAAGAATTATTCTCAGAAATAGCTTCTTGAGACTTTCTTTTTTTGTCCCAAGCAGGCTGTAAATCGTCATATTTCAAACCTTCATGTTGGTTTCTCAAACCATCTCCTCAAATAAAGTTTTGGGCAAATTGATGAAAAAAAGTCGTATGAAAAAGCTCAAAAAGATAGAGAGTTTTCTCCGAATTCTGCGCTAAAATGTCCTCCTTCATATTCTTAGTATTCTGATTGAGAGATGTAAGCGAGAAGAGTACGCATGTATTGCTCTGGTGCACACTGTATTAAAAGAAGCAATCCAAGACAAAAGATACGGGCTCCAAGGTTCTAAATCAAAGCCCGAGTTGTCGCTATCCCCTTTCAAACACAGATGAAGCAGCTTTGTGCTGCTTACAGGGACTCTGCTAATCCCTCTGCGGCTCATCCACTGTTCCGAATTCGACTGTTGCTGCTAAAAGCATGGAGCAAAACTATGATTACTCCCCGTAATCTCTGCTTGTGTTGTGCAGCAGAAAGCCGGTGCTAGTTGTTAGTTCTTGGCTTGGTGACAACTCATGTCGCTCAAGATCTTGTTCTTTGGAGTGGTTTCGATCATGATTCCCAAATCATCGGTTCAGTTTGGAATAGTTGGTTTCGATTTTATCAAGTCTATAAAGTTTTAAAACAGGTTCAAAATCAAATCAAAACCATTAATTTTTAGTTTTTGTTCTAATATCTAAGAATCAAAATTGATATGTTCCTAACTATTTTTTTACTTCCTTGATGTGCTCATAAATATAAGTGAAGAGAGAAATGCAACCAACCGCAACGTAAATAATCATATAATATTAAGTTTAACACCCATATATGGATATCTTATAAGCTGATCAATCCAAGATAGGATTTACAAAGTCCAGCTATTATACCATTGCTCTCAATACAGCTTTCCTCTATCCTGCCCATAGTTTTCAAGCATGAGACAAAAGAAAAGTTTGCAGTCACAAGACTCCATTCCTGTCTGATTCTTCAACAAAATGTGGCCCCAAAGAAAAAGCCAAAGTCAACTGCCTTCTGCTGGAGATTAAATAGAACTTAGAAGTTGATTACCGTGAGGATTGAGGTTTTTGTCGATTAGCAGTAGAATTAGTGCATGAAAATCTTCCAAGAAAAAACAATATATATATATATTTTATTCTTAAACATGATAGGATGATGACATCCTGTCCAAGAAGGGTTCAAATACAATAAGAAAATGGATAAAAGAAATCACCATCTTATTTGTTGAATAAAAAAAAATAAAAATAAAAATAAATTCATCATAAATTAATAATAAAAAAAGTATATTAAAAATTATTTAAATGGGTTGATAACTCTTATCTACATCAATAAATAATTTTTTAATATATGAGATTAATTATAAGATCCTTGAGTTATCCCACTTAAGCAAGAATTTTTTTGAAAAATCTATATCTTTTCTCTCATTATCTCTAGAAAAATGGATAGAAGAAATCACTATCTTATCTAATAGGAGAGAAAAAAAATTTAAAAACTAAAAAATCCACCATAAATTAAAAATTAAAATATTATATTAAAATTTATTTAATGTAGGTTGATAATTCTTGTTTACATCTATAAAGTAAACTAACATTTTTAATATATGATTACAAGACCCTTGAGATGTCTCACTTAAACACGAATTTTCTTGCACACCTCTCTAGTAAATTTGAAGAATTTATATCTTTTCTTACGTTATCTCTAAAAATCCTAAATAAGACTCTTCCTAGATACCCTAGAGAGAAACCTAGGAGTGTCAAAAGTATTCCTTATATCTTGTCTATCCTCCTCTCCATCAAAACCTAGAAATATATGAAATATTTTATAAAATAATTAAAATATAATTATTATGGTTTTTTTTTCACAAGAACTCATTCTTATTCTCAGACTACTTATTTTATTAGGACACTAACTTTAAAAACCTTAAAATACTTGTATATCTAAATAATCACTTTAGGTTAGTATTTTATCCATTTTCTTATCTTTAAAAAGAAAATACTTTTGCTCTACATTCCTTCAAATTTTCATTGTTTATCTTTATTGAATCTTTAACCACTAAATCTCTTGGGCTCTCATATCAGGGAGAGAGAGGAAGAAAAAATCAAAAATAAAAGGAAATCTATAAAAAATTTACAATCAAAATAACATACCAAAAATTATTGTAAGATTTAACATGGTTTGACAACTCTCATTTGTATTTACATAAAAAAATTAATTATTTAATATATAAGATTAATTATAAAATCTTTAAGTTATTTTCAATAGAAATTCCCTTACATACATATCACATAAACTCGAAGAATTTATATAATTTTTTCATCCTCTTTAGACATCATAAATAAAAACCTATAAGTATTAAAAGTGTTTCTAGTATCTTGCTTATCTCATCAAAATCTAGAGACACATAAAATATTTATAAAAGAATCAAATCTAAATTACTAAATTATCTTCCTTCACAACAACTCCTCGTTATATTAGGATTCTTTATAAGACATTAGTCTAAGAAATTTCAAAATACTTAACAAGCTTATATTTCAATCCACACGCATACACTTCGATGCATGTGTTCTGACTTCGCTCTCTATTTCATATTTCAAGACACATGGCTTAATATATTAATCACAACTATCCCTGTTATAGCAAACTAGACGTTTAATTGATTCTCGACAAAAGTCTTCGAAAGATAATAGTCAATACCTATTTATAGATAATCCTACTTAAATGCTTATGGTGGAAGTACAGGCGAGTACTTGGAGCTTTTGAGAGAGACATCGGAGCTGCAGTCTCCTACCTCGTCTGCAACCTGAGGTACTCATCTAATTTTATAACGATTTGTATTCCTTTTTTTCCTCTCTTTCGCATGCCAAAACGTAATGTGCGATGCATATTATAAACGAATGGAGCTGTGAAACTTCATGTGATTGAATTCGTCATGCATTGCTTATACAGAATACTTTTTCTAATCCCACTTTTTAACATATCAAACTGCAAATTGATGATGAATCATCATACTAGTTTATGATCTTATTACTCAGGCAAATCAGTTTCGTTGTCCGAAGCATCAATCCTTGAATTAGTCGATGGTGGCAGGTGAGACAATGCGATGTTTTGTATTCATCTTTCAAGTTGGTAAACCTTCTGCCATGGGCCATTCATGCTTCTAAGTAGAGCCATGATATGAGCTCTCTCCTCCATTACCAAACTAAGATGGCTTCCCTGCATTTCCTATCCTCCATATGTCTCCTCCTCCTCATCACGTTGAACTCCTTCCCATTGGAAGCGTTTGGAGATAAACCATCAACGAAGGTGGAAGTCCATTTGCTATGATATTGTTGGTCGATTACTTGGTAAATTCGAGTAAACGTGTCTTTATTTTTCAGCTGTACATTGTGTACCTCGGAGAGAGACGACATGAAGATCCAGACCTTGTGACTGCGTCGCACCATGATTTGTTGTCTTCACTGCTGGGGAGGTACATCTGCATGACTGATTACTTCTCTTTCCTCTTTTCTTCCTTATGCTTACGAAGGACTGGAATTGGTGTTTCAGCAAGGAGGAAGCTATGAATTCTATCGTCTACAGCTATAGACATGGCTTCTCGGGTTTTGCGGCCATGCTCACAGAATCTCTAGCAGACCAAATCGCAGGTTTTTAACCAATCATTCTACGCTTTTTTTTGTTTTATTTTATGATAACAAAAACGATCAAATAAAAGATGGAGACATATGCCGGTATTGTTGTTAGTGCAACTCAGGAGCACCAGTGGATTTTTACTTTCTACTTTCTTTTTCTTTTTTCTTTTGTAATTGCACTTCATAATAGAAAGAGAGATTTAGTGAAAAAATGGATCGTATTGCTTACTATATTTTTAATTAAAAAAAGGATAAGTTACTTAGAAAAACTCCTGCAAATTAGTTTTTATCAAATAGTGTCCCTCTAGGAAGAATTTACCAAGAGGTGTTCCTTTTTACGATGATTGGCAAGTATGCCTTTGTTTGATTTTTGATGAGTTTGAGTATGAACCTCAACACGAACCGAATTACTATAGTTTAATTTTTTTCCTACAATATTTTTTTTCTTCTCTCTATTCTATGTCGATAGAAAAGAATAAAAAATAGAAAAAAAGAAGATGGAAAAAATGAAAGAGACGAAAGAGATAGAGTAAGAGTGATGTCGGAACCAGAAGAGAATACATACATACATATATATATATATATATATATATATATATATATATATATATATATATATAAAGAGAATTCTTCTTGGTTTGACTTGCATATTAAATATTTTAACCATCGCCTATCCTAATCAATGATCACAAGTTACAGATCACGTTGAGAAAAAAAATTTGATGATACTTTGTGAGTTGACTTGAACTTTACTTTGGTTTGGAACTAGATAGGAAAATCTAGATAGGAAAAAAGGGATAGAGTTTTCAAAGAAATGAAGAGTAGAAGAAGAGTAACTTTCTGTTTTTCTCTAAAAAAAAACTCTTTACAATTTCACAAACTCTATTCTCTCATGAACCAACATATGGGGTTTATATAGTCCCCAAAGATATATTATATTTATTGTATTCAGAATGAATCATTCTATTTTAAGGAACCTCTTCAAGAACCAATGGTCATTTTGACTTGTCCTTCCATAGACATCTAATTTATCTTTTCTTCTTCTTGATAGAATGAATCTCCCTCTTGATACCATGAACCTTTCTCTTATTGAAATTAAACTCTTTATGATATTAGAACAAGTTTATTTCCAACATTATCCCCTCTTAAACTTGTTCTATCTGTCATCCCAAGTTTCCTTCAAAGTTGTTGAAATATCTCAAATTTGAGAGGTTTTGTAAGAATGTCAGCCACTTGTTCGTTTGTCTTGACATGATGTAGCTCCACTTCTTTATTTTTGATATGATCTCTTATAAAATGAAATCTTGTGTCAATATGTTTCGATCTTTCATGGTAGATTGGATTCTTGGCTAAGGCAATAGCTGATTTATTGTCAACATAAATCTTGGTTGACTTCTCTTGTGGGATATGAAGTTCTTGGAGTAATCTTCTTAGCCAAATTGCATGACAAACACAAGAAGATGCTGCTATATATTCTGCTTCACAACTTGATAGAGCAACAATCTGTTGCTTCTTTGAAGACCAAGTAAATGTAGTTTCACCAAAATAAAATATAAATCCAGTTGTACTTTTCCGATCATCATAGCTTCCGGCCCAATCACTGTCACTATATCCAATAAGCTCCAGCCTTTTAGATGATGAATAAAACATCCTATATTTAATTGTTCCTTTGACATATCGTAAAATTCTTTTGACGACGTTTAAATGAGATGTCTTAGGAGTTTCCATATATCTACTTATTAAACCAACTCCAAATAATATGTCAGGTCGAGTGCATGTCAAATACCTTAAACATCCAACTAAACTTTTGTAATAAGTTGGATTAATATATTTACCTTCACCTTCCTTAGTCAACTTGGTGCCATATTCAATAGGTGTATCTACAGGGAGACAATCTTTCATAGAAAACTTCTTTAGAACCTCCTTTGTATAATTTTCTTGTGAGATAAAAATTCCTCCATTGTCTTGTATAACTTCGATACCAAGAAAATAAGTCATTAGGCCCAAGTCAGTCATCTCAAATTCCTTCTTCATGGAGTATTTAAAATCTTCAATCATAGAGCTACTATTGCCTCTAAATATTAAATCATCTACATACAAGCATATAAATAAGATATCTCCATCAGAGTTAGATTTCGTATAGAGAGCATGCTCATGTGGGCATTTAGAAAAACCATTTTGAATAAAATATGCATCTATCCGAGAATTCCATGCTCGTGGGGCTTGTTTAAGCCCATAAAGAGCTCTCTTTAACTTGTATACTTTGTCTTCTTGCTCATGAATAATAAAACCAAGAGGTTGTTGAATATATACCTCTTCTTCAAGAACTCCATTAAGAAATGCTGACTTGACATCCATTTGTAAAATTTTCTATTTCATTTGAGCTGCTAAGGAGATAAGTAATCTTACTATTTCCAATCGAGCAACTTGTGCAAATACTTCTTCATAGTCGATCCCATATTGCTGTTTGTAACCCTTTGCAACCAATCATGCTTTGTATTTATCTATCTTCTCTTGTGCATTTCTTTTTGTTTTGAAGATCCACTTAACACCGATCGCTTGGTGGTCTTCTGGAAGTGTAGTAAGCTCTCATGTATTATTTTTGTTAATTGCACGAATCTCTTCATTCATTGCTTGTCGCCATTTTTCTTCATTACAAGCTTCTTCGAAGGTTAATGGATCATATCCTGCAAAAAGACAAAATAAAGAAAGTTCATCGTTGTTAGTATCAATCCTTCGAGTCACATCATAGAGCTCCTGAACTAGTCTTGTCCTTCTTATAATCGAACTTCTTGAATCATGTGACCTAGCTGATCTAGGTGATGATTTCGGTAAAGCGTCTTCGGTGTTTCCTTGTATTATATCATCTTCTTCTGAAGTTATGACTTTCTTATGCTGCTCATCACTTTTCCAATTCCAAATCTATTGTTCATCAAACTCAACATCTCTTGACATCACAACTTTATTTGTGATAGGATTGTAGAGTTTGTAACCACTAGAATTTTCAGCATAACCTAACAAAATACATTTCGACCTTTATCCTCCGGTTTGTTTTCTTTTCCTCACGGTATCTTAGCAAATGCAATACTTTCAAAAATTCTCAAATGATCAACTCTTGGTTTCACGTAAGCTCCATGCTTCTTACGGTGTAACATTTTCAATTAAGCTTTTGTTGGAAACTCATTAAGCAAATAAACTGCAGAGGCAACAGCATCTCCCTAAAATTCTTTAGGAATTCTTCTTTCCTTTAACATGCATCGGACCATATTAAGTATAGTCCTATTTTTTCTTTCTGAGACACCATTTTGTTAAGGTGTGTATGGCATAGTAAATTGATGTAAAATCCCATTATTTTTACAAAAGCTTTCAAATTCATTTGATGTATATTCACCACCTCTATATGTTCTTAAACATTTAATCATACAACCACTTTGTCTTTCAACCAACTCCTTAAATTCTTTGAATTTACTGAAAACTTTTTTCTTTTCTTTTAATATATAAACCCAAGTTTTTCCACTATGATCATCAGTGAATGTAAGAAAATACCTGCTTCCTCCAAATGATACTGGACTGATAGGACCACAAACATCTGAGTGTACCAAATCAAGCCGATGTCATGCTCTTCTTATTCTTCTGACTTTGAAAGGCTTTCTTTCTTGCTTACCCATAACACATACTTCACATAGTTTTGATGGGTGATCAATTCTTGGCATTCCTATCACCATATTATATTTCTCTAAAAGTTTCAAAGCCTCAAAATTTAAATGAACATATCTAAGATGCCATAATGTAGAAATATCCTCAATATCAGTCT
Organism: Musa beccarii; assembly: GCA_024322285.1. Lineage (NCBI taxonomy): Eukaryota > Viridiplantae > Streptophyta > Magnoliopsida > Zingiberales > Musaceae > Musa > Musa beccarii. Next base: position 3,628,965 of record CM044397.1, on the reverse strand, counting down.
TAAAACAATTTGATTGATCAAAAATACATAAATGCAGATGAAACATTCTGTTCTTTGCCATTTTCACATGTGATATCAATATTCTATTTTTGTCACGAATTGAAAGAGTCATATCTTTCATCTCAATATTATAACATTTTTCAAGTAATTGTCCCAAACTCAAAATATTATTTTTCATATCAGGAACATAATAAACATCTGAAATACATAACTCTTTACCATTATTTAGTTCAAGGAGAATTTGACCTTTGCCTCTTCTGCGGTCTCGAGACATATCACCAAATGTAATATTTCCAGAATAACTTGTATCTATTTCTGAAAATAAATCTTTAATACCACACATATGATTTGAAGCTCCAGTATCTAAGTACCATGTCATAGATTGATCTTCTTTTAGTTTATCATATGTCATCAGCAAAACTTGATTTTTATTCTTTTCTTTCTCAACAAAATTTGTCTTATCACCTTAGTTATTAGGATTGTAATAACATTCAAGAGAGTAATGTCCATACCTTTTGCAAATATAGCATTGTATCTCAGACCTTTTAAAATTTCTGCCACGTCCACGGCCTCGACCACGTCCTCGACTATAACCTCAGCCTCTTTGGCTAGAATTTTCTCCACCACCTTCATTGTTTGGAGATTCTGATTGTCCGATTTACGCCTCCTCTTCCTCTTTGTCCACGACCTCTTCCTCTTTGAAATTTTGATTCACCTATGTTTTCAAGAGTAAGCTTGGTTTGTAGTGCTTGCTCCAAAGTTTTGTCTTCTCCTGTTTTTGTAATCCTTTGTTCATGAACTTGAAGAGAACCCATAAGTTGTTCTAAAGATATTTTTTCCAAATCTTTAGATTCTTCAATCATAATGAAGAATAAAATCAAATTTTGGATCTAAAGATCTCAATATTTTTCTATTACTCTTTGATCACTTATTTGTTCACCATTTCGTCTCATTTGATGAACAATAGAGATGATCTTTGAGAAGTAATCAGAAATAGTTTCAGAAGTACCTTGTTGTAATTTTTCAAAGTCGGCTCGTAAAACTTGCAAATGAAGTTTCTTTACCTTATCAACACTACCAAATGCTTTTTGAAGCATTTCCCAAGCCTCTTTTGAAGTATTTGCTAGAGCGATGATCTCGAACATTGTATCGTCAAGTCCTTGGTAGATCGTGAACAAAGCCTTTTTCTCCTTCTTCCTTCTATCTTCGAGTTGTTTTCTTGCTTCTGCATTCATTGCTCCTTCTGCTGGACTTGGCTCAACAAATCCATCTTCTACAAACTCCCATACATCTTGGGAGCCTAGAAGAACCTTCATTTGGATGCACCATATATCATAATTTTCCTTTGTCAATCTAGGGATCTGAATTTGGATGGTACTTGGGGAAGAGGCCATTGCTCAACATATGCTCTGATACCAAATGTTGAAAATCTAGATAGGAAAAAAGGGATAGAGTTTTCAAACAGAGGAAGAGTAGGAGAAGAGTAACTTTCTATTTTTCTCTAAAAAAAAACTCTTTACAATTTCACAAACTCTATTCTCTCATGAACCAACATATGGGGTTTATATAGTCCCCAAAGATACATCATATTTATTGTATTCAGAATGAATCACTCTCTTTCAAGGAACCTCTTCAAGAACCAATGGTCATTTTGACTTGTCCTTAATTTATCTTTTCTTCTTTTTGATAGAATGAATCTCCCTCTTGATACCATGAACCTTTCTCTTATTGAAATTAACCTCTTTATGATATTAGAACAAGTTTATTTCCAATAACGACTTGATGGCTTGAATGATTATTATTATTATTTATTATAATCGCATTCTCTAATACAACCATCTCATTCACTAATCCAAACTGGTCTAGTAGACCGGTTCAAAAATTTGGAAAAAAAATGGATTAGAATAGGAAGATCAAACCAAAATTTAGAAAAAGAGAGCCCCTCTATCTAGCAAAAAAAGTTAATTAGCAAGGACATTTCTAGGTGAATTTCCCTAACAAAGCTGAATACATCCTATCTCCTTTTGTTGGTTTAATCTTTTAAATAGGTAATTCCATCGAGATCATAATGATAATGAAGATAATATACCGCAATTTTCATGTCAGAATTGCCGGAAGTGATCAGTGTCAAGCCAAGCCGCAGCGTTCCCATACATACTACGCGAAGCTGGGAATTCCTCGGCCTGAATTATAACCAACACCAACCCACAGGCCTCCTTCGACAAAGCAACTTCGGAGATGGAGTCATCATTGGTGATGTAGACACAGGTAAGCATCGGCCATCCGAGTAATGTACTGTCGACAAGCTTGCTAATTTGACATCGTCATGCAATATTTCAACGACGACGCAGGCATTTGGCCAGAATCCAAAAGCTTCGACGACCATGGTTATGGCCCCGTGCCAACTCGTTGGAAAGGAATATGCCAAACAGGCGAACTGTTCAGCATCCATAGCTGCAACCGCAAGATCATCGGCGCAAGATGGTATGCCGGAGGCATCGACCCTCCGCTGCTGGCGGGAGAGTACAAGTCTCCCCGAGACTCCCAAGGCCACGGGACGCACACGGCTTCCACCGCAGCAGGCTCGTTCGTGAGTAATGTGAGTTTCCATGGTCTGGGTTCCGGCACCGCGAGAGGAGCTCCTCGTGCTCGGCTAGCAATCTACAAGGCGTGCTGGGTCAATGTAGGGTGTCTCGACGCCACTGTGCTGAAGGCGATAGATGACGCTATACATGATGGTGTGGACATCTTATCACTGTACCTCGGTGGGCAGCTTAACCCATACTATGCTTCTATACACGCGGCCGCAAAGGGGATACCGGTGGTCTTCGCCGGCGGCAACGATGGCCCCGTCCCTCAGACCATTGCTAATGACCTCCCGTGGGTGATCACCGTCGCAGCCAGCAGCATCGATCGCTCTTTTCCTACCGCCCTAACCTTCGGAGACAATCAAGCTTTGGTAGCATGAGTTTCATCTTTATTACTACTGATCAACTCGAAAATTTCGCATCTACTCGTGATCAATTGCTGACTAAATTCTGTTGCAAGGACAATCTAAGCATGACTGATCCATAGAGCTGATAGATGGTGGGAGGTAACTACCGTGCTTTGTCTTTTGGTTAGGATATCAGAAAAGGACAGATATCAACCTATACTCCGTCCATTGTAGTTGCTCGGCGGAGTCCATAAACTGCACGAATGTAGCAGGAAAGATTGTATTGTGCTATGATAGCGAGCCTCCTGCCCGCGCTGTCGCTGCCGATGGCTGCCTCCATGACGTGGCAAAGAGGTTGAACGAAGCCAAAGCAGCGGGTGTTATTGTCGCACGACCCCCACTCGGCCTCCTCGCAACTTGCCAAGTTTTGTGCGTCAATGTAGATAAAGGAAGACGCGCGAAAATATTGGGATATGTGAGGAGCTCCAGGTTTGCGAGCTTCTCTCTCGTCTTGGATATTCTCGAACGCCGGGAAGCCAATGTTCCAATCTAACATCAGTTGATTTGGCAGTTCCCCAGTGGTGAGGGTGAGCCCGGCATCAACATTGTGGGGAGCGAAGTGATGGCGCCCAGGGTGGCAGCTTTCTCCTCCAGAGGGCCGAGCTTACTGTTCCCCGAACTAATTAAGGTATCATCATCTTCTTTCACCGAAAAATAACAGCCTTGTTTTTCTTCAATGGCTTGACGTTTACCTTCTGGCCAGCCTGATATCACAGCTCCGGGAGTTAGTATTATTGGCAGCGGTGAGAGATTCGTACGAATTCCTGTCCGGTACTTCAATGGCTTGTCCTCTCATGTATCTGGAGTTGCAGCTGTTCTCAAAGCAGTGCATCCCCATTGGTCTCCTGCTGCTATCAAATCCGCACTCGTAACAACCGGTGATAATCTGCTACGTGCGTGCAACTCTTTGCCCTCTCATGATCCTTCGCTGACGTGACATATGAACGCCTGTGTTTAAAACTCACACAACCACCGCGAACGGCTTCCCAATAGAAGCAAACGGCGGCGTGCGGAAGCTGGCCGATCCTTTCGACTTCGGCGGAGGTCAAATCGATCCCAACAGAGCCTCAGATCCTGGGCTTATTTACGATGTCGATCCTAAAGATTACTTCAAGTACTTCCACTGCAGCGATGATGCACTCGGCTCTTGTGACTTGGTGGACCACCATCTGTATCACCTGAATCTGCCCTCCATCTCCATTCCCGACCTGAAGACCTCCGTGACGGTGTTCAGAACCGTCACCAATGTGGGCGACACGAATTCCACTTATAAGACGGTGGTGCAGTCTCCTCCAGGCGTTAAGGTGACCGTCGAGCCGTCTCTTCTCCGGTTTGATTGTACCCAGACGGTGCACACCTTTACGGTCAAGTTCACATCGCTTCAGATGGTGCAAGGGGCCTTCACGTTCGGAAGCTTGACATGGGTTGATGGTGGGAAGCACTCGGTAAGAATTCCTCTTGCAGTTCGGATGATCATTCAAGATGAGTTCTCAGAAACCTCCCAAGATATGTCTTTGGATTGGCTGCCTTTAAAGCACGCAAGATTACGATAGTATGTAGTCCAGTGATGGATTGTCGTGTCAAGCGGCTTCTACTTTCCTTCTTTCTTCAAAATAAACGTGTTCTTAGATGCACGAGGAATAAAAGCCAATCTATCCTATTTATGCCCCTTGATGGCATGGTCAGCGTGGTGGCCCACGAGCTACGGGAGAAGGCATCAACTGCCCGATATATTATTTTTTAGTCAAATCAAAAATAATATATCGTACATAAGAACGGATCCGAATATTTTAAAATTTTAATGAAAGCTTTGAATTTGATCCACAGAAATAGTTTATGATTTTTTTATTTTTCTTCATATTTTTTATTTTCATCAAAACATGATATATTTATGTAATACTTTTTGATATTTGATATTTTAGATAGTTGGACAACTTATTGTAAAAGTTTGATTAAAAAAAGTCAATTCTTGATATATGGTACACAATTTTTTAAGATCAAACTAAAAATAATATATCACATATAAAGATTAGTCCAAATGCTCTAAAACTTTAAAAAGAGTTTCGAATTATACTTATATAGACATCTATCCCTTTTTATTTATTTATTTAGAATATTAATAGTTTTTTTTCTTGTTTTTTTATTTTTACTAAAATATGGTATATCCATGTAATATTTTTTAACATTTAAGATTCACAAACATAGTAAAATTTTAGTAAACAAAAATAAACCTTGATACTTCATAGTTTTTTGGGATCAAACCAAATAACAGTGTGTCACATACAAAGGCTAGTCCAAATCATTGAATTTTTTAAGAAAATATTTCATTGTACTTAGATTGACGTCTATCATCTTGTTTTTTCTAATTTATTTTTTTTTAATATTTTTCTGATTTATTCAAAGTCTAAACAGTTTGTGATTTTTTTTTTATTTTCTGTAAGTTTTTTCATTTCCATCGAAATATATTATATCCAAATAATATTTTTTTAATATCTGAGCTTCTAAATAGATGGACAACTTATGGTAAATATTTGGTCTAAACTAAAAACTAGTCTATCATATATAAGAATAGGTCCAAGTGCTTTGAAATTTTTATCAAAGCTTTGAATTGGACCTAGATGGATATTTATCAAAGTTTTTCTATTTTAATATTTTTTTAATATTATTCTGATTTATTCAGAATTTTAACAATATATATTTTTTATTTTCTTTATTTTTTATTTCTACCAAATATGATGGATCCATATAATTTTTTAATATTTGAGCTTCTAAATAAATGCACAATCTATGGTAAAAATTTAATCTAAAAAATTAAGTCATGATATATGATACTTTATTTTTGGGATCAAATAAAAAATAATGTACTGCATAGAATGACTGGTTCAAATGCTCTAAAATTTTTAAGAAAATATTGCATTGCACCTAGATGGACATTTATCACTCTTTTTTTATTTTCACCAAAGCATGATGGATTCATGCATTATTTTTTCATATTTGAGCTTCTAAATAGATGGACAACCTATGATAAAAATTTGATCTAAAAATATTAAACCTTGATATCCAATATACCATTTTTAGAAGTGACACTTTGGATGGATCCATATCTTACAATCCAAAACCATCCATAGTTGCTTCGTCCTTAGAGTATTCAGACTGAGAGTCTTTTTGACTTGGACTTTTATTGGCCACGATGTCAAATAATGTCTATTGTAATAACTGATAATAAAACAAAATCGAAAGATCTCCCTTAAAACCTTATTAGATTATATGATCCTATTTAATTAGATAAAATATATTAATTTTAAGAGATTAACTTAATGGTAAAAACTCTTCTAAGTATTTTTTTCAAGATCCTTTGTTATCACCTATATATAAGCAAGATCTTCTAGAAATCATATATTGATCATAGAATTTTTTTCTTATCTTTTGATAGGTTCAATTACAATGGTCCTAAAAATAAGTTTAACTTCTTTCATATGCAGATTAATAAGGTATGCAAATCGTCATAACACGTTGCTTCATGATCATTTTAGATATCCTACTAATTATCATGATCAAAAGATATGCACCTTCTGTCTTAATCTATGATATTTAATTTTAATTATGATGTTAAATTTTTATATTATAAATTAATTTTTTATAATTAATATCACAATCATATCATTGAAATCTAAGTTATTATAGATCGTTAATATTTTGATTACATTGAATTACTGTTTCTATTTCGATCGAATAGCGCTTTCACTCTAAGATCCTGCATCATTCACGTATTCGGATTATACTTGTATTCCCCTTTGTGTCGTTCATGTATCCGGAACATAAAAGGAGGGGAAGTTGCTATCTTTAAGCATTGGAAAGGATGCTACCAGTTTTTGGTCAATAGTAGCTTTACTATTGGTAGCCACTATGGTTGTTGGCTCTTTTATGGGCAATAATTGCATTGGGCTACAAAGGGCAGCCATCAATAGTTTACTGTTGATAATGCCCCTGCTATGATGGTTGCTGGCTCTGCCATGGGCAACGAGGCTATAACAGCTTGTTGGGTCTAATCCATAGATGGGTTTGGACCAGATGATCCTGGCATTCAGCCTAACACTAGCGTGCAAACGAAACAGCGACGACGGTGCAGAGAATATAGAAAGAGAAAAATGAGAATAAAAAATTAAGATTTGAGACTTTTTGCTAGACGATCAAGCGGTAAAACTTCATCGATTTTGGACCAAATTTTATGTGAAAAATTTTACCAACAAGTTTTACAATCCTAACGGTGCCGATTTATCATTTGTCTTTTCTGAGATGATTTTTTTCTATATTCACTTGGTGAGTTCTAAACTTTTTCTTTCATGAAATCAATTTATGGAACGATTATGATATGTTAATGTTGAGCCAAAATCTATATTCTTAATGTTATTATGATCTTCTAATTATTTTGAAGAAGATTTATTATAAATCTATTATCATTATTTGTGATAGTAGAGATTTGAAGTGGACTACGGTCTCATGATTTTTTTTATTAGATTTTTCATATAAAAAATTCGATATCTCACTTTATGATTGATTCATTGTTGTATTATTTATACTATTCTGGTTAATATTTACTATTGATAATAAGTTGATATCTTGATAAAAAAACTTATTTTGATACAAAGAGAAAAAAATAATTATTCCGTTATGATAATTTTTTCTGAACATATAGGATTGTCATGCGACAACACTGGGTTATCGGTAGGTTGCGGCAAGAAAGGGCTATGCAGAGAGGCAATGTCGATGGGTTCTCAGTCTCTACCCTCGATCGACGACGATGAGGGTTGTGAGGGTGCCTACGACATCTGTAGTGTTGTGTGTGGTTTAGGGCGGCAACCTTAACTTGGGCTGCATTGACGTGAGCTGTGGGTGGTAGTGATGATGGCGCAAGCTATGACGAATAGCCAACAGCGGTGTTGTGTCATCGTGAGGTGGTTGTGCATGACAGAGATGTCGATGAATCTCGTCGCATTATGATGGTAACAAGTGGTGGACGGTTGCACATCACGGCAATTGAGAGGGAAAAAAAATGAATTTTCACCTATTAAATTACTGTTTTGTCCTTCTAAATTCTTGATAGTTTTGCCTAATCAAATATGTCCAACATATGTTGTGAAAAATTGATGTGTGTAAATATTTATGATTTACATGAATTATAAGTCATTTTATTATCTAAAAAATTATAAAAGAATTTATATGTTGACGATTTGGAAAAGCATATATTTTAAATAGCTATCTGTACGTTACAAGTATTTATTGATTTATGTTATTTAATTTAAATGAAAATATTTAATCAGTATCATATTTTAAAAAAATTTAAAAATATATAGCGTTTAAAAAAGATTAACAAGAAGGGAAAAAAAATGAGCAGGAAAGGAGCAGATGAAAAGAAAATAGAAGAAAAATAAAAAGAAAAATTATGGAGGATTTGTTTTGATACCAAATTACATGAGGTATGGTTTTGGTTTCTCCTGCATTCCCATTAATTAGATTTACTAATTAGATTTACGTTTTAGATTATGGATTGATGAACCATGATATTTTTAATTAATTGAATATTTGTATTATGAAGGAAATAAAAAGAGAAAAATGATTTTTTAAGAAAAATAAGAAAGGTGAGGAAAAACCGGACCTATATGGTTGTATCGAGAATATAGGATGAGATGTTATTTTTGATATATGATAGTTTTTAGTGAGTATGACTATCTTTTGGATCTATCAATTGGGTTTTGTTATGGCCAAGTCAGCACTAATTCATCCCCCCCAACCCTCTTAACGTCTACTCAATCTTAATAGTTAGTATCAGAGCTTGACATTAGACGGTGTCATCGCCCAGACTTCAGTCTGAGAGGTCGAGCCTTAGGTGGTTCTACCGTCAACCTTAGTTATAAATCACTGTTTAGACTATTAATTTGGCCCAAATCAATCCTAATTTGGACAGAATTAGTCTCTAACTGAGTTAGTGAGATTACCTCCTAATCTTAACTTAAGCTAAGTCCTAACTATAATAATTAAGATATTAACTAAGTATTTTATGTTCGATATGTCAATTGTTCTTTCGATGAAATCTTGGCAAGCTTTCGGCTTCTGGTAGATTCTCGACGGACTCTTGGCAAGCTCTCGATGATCTTCTTAGCAAACTCCTAATGAACTTCTTGATAAGCTCCCGACGAACTTCTCTGCGAGCTCCGACGAACTCCCGGCATACTTCTCGATAAGCTTCTTGACGAACTTCCAATAAACTCTCGATAAACTTTCAATGAATCATCCAATCTTTGACTCCGGCCCATCATTTGTTTTATGTCTTATTCATGATCGTAGTTAATCATGTAATATTTTTCTTAACATATTGATTAGATTAATAATTTATCAATTGATTTCATCATCACAATCCAAGATTCAACATATTTAAGCATTAGTATTTGTTTAGAAATTAGGATTTTTTGGATTCTGGAGAAATATTTTATAAATATTATGGGGGTAAGCATGATTCTATATTTTGTCACAGAAATATAACGTGATAGAAGCCATTAATACTACTACGACTTCTATTCTTACATTGTATATTGTGACTGTATTTATCAGCCTTAGTTATATTTATGCTTATTTGTAAAAAGTTAATGATAGTCTTTATAGTATAAATATTTATAGTTTGATATGAGACATTAGTCATAAATTATGCTTTTATTTTAAAAATATAGTTAAATATATTTTACTTTGAACAGTATTGTTAAGAAACCATAATTTGAAATGTATATGAAATTGATGTTTTGTAGACGATATATGCACGATAAAAGATTTGGTGTTGGAGCATTTTATGTTAATAAGTTATGATTTTAAAATGCATATTTTCTAAAGCATATTTTCAAAATATATCCATGCATAACGAAAGTATTTATTTGATATCCATGCATATTTTCAAAATATATTTTGAATATATAAAAAATATTGATTTATAATAAATTTTTAACTAGCATGTTAGTCATAGTGTTTCATGAGCCATGATTTACTCATATGATTATCTCTTAAAAATTTTAGAGTTACGCAATGGAAACACGAAAGATCAATTAATAATTAAATTATATAATTAATCCATTGAGGTTCTTATAAATTAAGATTATTATTATTATTGTCATTATAATATATATGTATATATATATATATGTTATTTGGATTGAAATGTAATGAATTTTTAAAGAGATTTGAATCTGTTAAATATGTGAGTGAATTAATTATTGGTAAATTATATGATAAATATTCTCTTCAAGTTATTTGCTTAGGTTTTAGCCTTGCATTTTTATACCGTCCTCAATTTTCCGATGGATTGGGAACGTTACATATTTACGATCTCAATCGCAAAGATCACATCAAGCTCTTCTACCACCGTGCATCAGCCAATTGTGACAGTGGATCACGAGCGAGTGCATCACCTGAATCTGCCCGCGATCTCCATTCCCGACCTCAAGAACACACCAGTGACGGTGTGGAGAACCGTTGCCAATGTGGGCGACATGAATTCCAGTAATCCACTTACACGGCAATAATAGTACAGCCACCTCCAGGTGTGAACATTGGCTATGGAGAAGTCTCTTCTCCGGCTCAATGCTTCCCGGACAACCCACGCCCTTGCGGTGACCTTCACCCGGTTCAGATGGTGCAAGGGGGCTTCTTGGTGTGATGTTGGGAATCACTCCGTACGTATTCCTGTTGCAGTCCGGGTGGTCATTTAGGATTCCTTCTGTGACATCAAGCATGGAAGATGTGAAACAATGGACACCCGGTCATATATTATCTTACAAAAGATGGAAATCTATCACCAGTCCTGTATACATCTTGCACTATTCTTATATAATTAGGAGTCACTATTAATATCTTGCTCCCAAGATTCTCAAGTCCGAGGAACTTAATTTAGTTGTTTAAAAGCTGTGGTCGCCGACATTTATGCAGTTGACCGAACCATCAAAAGAACTAAAGTCAATGCCTCAATCAATGTAGAACACTTGCAGGTGCGATGTCATGCTACCCCAAGAAGGAACCGAAGTACAACAAGAGGGGGAAGATTACAGAAGAAATCACAGTCCTTTCTAGAAGAACATAAAACTGTGGGTGCAGCTGTTCTGACTTCACCATTTCCTTCTTAGCATCACATTTTGATCCATATGCATCAATACTTTAATTCCACTTGTTGTAATAGAAGTTATGCACAAGTCAAATTTACAGGCCATTCGACTGCTCAATTCATTTCCTATCTGTACTTGAAATTTTGCATTATCTCATTCTTTAAGACAAGCAATTCATTATCTCATTCTTTAAGACTAGCAAACTTATTAACAAATGGAAAAATTTTCATTCCATCAAATATTTCCAGAGTGGCACGATTCAATTGGTCATATGGAGGGATCAATATATACAATAGCAGCAGGGGTGTTCAAATTAAATTAAAAAATTAAATTGAAAATCGATTTGGTTCGAATCTATTTGTCAATGTTTCAATTTTAAAGACTATAAACAATCATGACTTGAGATTATTTTTTGATTCGATTAACCAATTCAAATCAATTTTAATTTAATGATTCTCAATCCAATAAAGTTTATTATTCTAGGCCCTTAATCGATTTAAATTGATAAATTAAATCGATCAAAAGCTCATTTTACAAATGACGTGAGCTTAATTTCATAAATCTTTTTAAGTCGTTCAATTTGATCGGGATTCTGGTTCGGTTCAATTAAATTGAATTGATTAATTTAAATATATATATATATATTTAAATTATTTAAAATTATAAATCAATTAATCGAATCAGATTAACCGATTTTGAATCGATTCTGGTTCAAACTATCCTTTTTTATAATAACAATATATTACTTAAAGAGAATGGATATAGTCGGTAGCATTCAAAAAGAGGATAAAAAGATCCTTAATTAACTGGCTCATCAATCTATTTGAACGATCTTATTTTAATCAAATCGAATAAAAAGATTTGACCCTTGACGATTTGATTCGATCGATTTGAATACCTCTAACAGAGTACTCTCGTAACGTAGAGAAAGTCTAAACAAAATATAGAATTAAAAAAATATATATTCCAATTCAGATCTAAGGAATTAAAATATTGTAACATTGCGATGGCAGCTCAAATCAGTCTTATCAGTTAAGATATTGTGTAAATCACGTGTAATTGTCAGAAGCAAGTTTATGGGTTTGATTCATCTTTCACATTTCGGAAGAAAATTATCCACGTTCATGAACATTTTGCCGTAGCCCCCATCCCTGATCTGGTGGCTTAAGATGCTTATATATAGTGCCATAGCGTGAACAGTCTCCCCTCCATAGCCATACTAAGATGGGCTCCTTCCGTGTTCCATCCTCTATGTTGCTGCTTCTCTTTGCTTTGGCTTCGACCCAAATCGTAGCAAACGGAAGTAAACCATCAACCAAGGTGAGAAGAGTCATTTTCCGTGATCCACTGAAGACTACTTGCTAATTTCCAGTAATTAACATTCTTGCATTTCAGCTGTACATTGTGTACCTCGGAGAGAGGCAACATGAAGATCCAGACCATGTAACCGCGTCGCACCACCATCTGTTATCTTCGCTACTTGGGAGGTGTATATTTGAACGATTATTTTGTGCTCTTTTCTCTTTTCTTTCTTTCGCTCACGGGTTACTGTAATCGGTGCTTCAGCCAGGAAGATGCTGCGAATTCAATCGTCTACAGCTACAAACATGACTTCTCGGGCTTTGCGGCCATGCTCACACAATCTCAAGCACACCAAATTGCAGGTTGTTTACCCACGCATCCATTCTTCTGTTTTAGATATTAGAATGAGAGGATTGTTTTTCACTTTGAATTATATTTATAATGTCAAAAAACCATCTTTTTCGTGTTAGAATTGCCGGAGGTGATCAGTATACAGCCAAGCCGCAGCGTTCCGCTGCATACCACGCGAAGCTGGGACTATCTCGGACCGGGTTATGAGCAACACCGACATCAACACCAACCCATAGGGTTGCTTCGGAGAAGCAATCACGGAGATGATGTCATCATCGGCGTTGTCGACACAGGCACGCATCATCGGTTCTCAAGTTGTTATCGAGCTTGTTAATGAACAGCGCTATCCAATTTGTCTTACATAGGCATCTGGCCGGAATCCAGAAGCTTTGATGATCGCGGTTATGGCCCCGTGCCGTCCCGTTGGAGAGGAACGTGTCAAGTAGGCGAAGAATTCAGCATCCACAACTGCAACCGAAAGATCGTCGGTGCAAGATGGTACGCTAAAGGCGTCGACCGCCCTTGGCTCATGGACGGAGAGTATATGTCTCCCCGGGATTCCATCGGCCACGGAACCCACACGGCCTCCACCGCAGCGGGCTCGTTCGTGGGGAACGCGAGTTTCCACGGGCTCGGTGCCGGCACCGCAAGAGGCGGAGCTCCGCGTGCCCGGCTAGCGATCTACAAGGTGTGCTGGCGCACAGCAGGGTGTCCGGACGCCGCTGTGCTGAAGGCAATTGATGATGCCGTGGATGAAGGTGTGGATGTCTTATCACTCTCTATCAGCGGGCTGCTTAGCCCATACTTTGCTTCGATACACGCGGTTGCAAACGGTGGTCTTCTCCGGAGGCAATGACGGTCCCATCCCTTATTCAGTTCATAATGACCTCCCGTGGGTGATCACGGTGGCAGCCAGCTCCATCGATCGCTCTTTTCCCACAGTCATAACCCTCGGAGACAATCAAACCGTGGTGGTACGCCCCCATTCTTCTCGAGCTGTTCTTAGTATGTTGCTGACTAAAAGTCTGTTGCAGGGACAATCTATGTTCTACGGATCCAAGGATGAAGGATTCAAAGAGCTCGCGTTTAGTTTTAGGCGAGTGAGCACTGTCAATTGCTGTTTCCTTTATTCTCTTCTATGTTGTGTTCAGATGGTAAGGAGATGGCTGATAGTTACTGCATGTGATCCATCGTAGTTGTGCCGCAGCCGATCTAAATTCCACAGATGTAGCAGGAAAGATGGCACTCTGCGCTGATAGAACGGTTCCTGGCGGCTCCGTTGCTGCCGACCAAAACTTATCCTCCGTGGTAAGGAACTTGAGGCAACTCAAAGCAGCAGGTGTCCTCGCACCTTGCGAAGGCTTAATATGTGTCCTCGTAGATTACGACGTAGGCCTACATATATCGAACTATGCGCAACGCGAAGGTTCAAGGTTTGATTCCTGCATATGCATTCTTGCGAACACCTTACGGCTATTTCTGAAGAACCGATGGTGTTAACAGTGGCAGATCCGCCATGGTGAAGGTGAGTCCAGCATCCACCACCGTGGGAAGCACAGTGATGTCGCCGAGGGTGGCAGGTTTCTCGTCAAGAGGGCCCAGTTTATTGTTTCCAGAACTGGTGAAGGTACCTATTTTTCACTTCATCACTCATCACCCCAAGAAGAAAGCAAACCGACTGATGTGTTCATGGTTGTGTCGTCTGGTCAGCCTGATATCACAGCTCCGGGAGTCGGCATCTTGGCCGCAGCGAACACTTCGTATCAGTTCATGTCGGGGACTTCCATGTCTTGCCCACATGTATCGGGAGCAGCAGCTCTTCTCAAAGCACTGCATCCCCAATGGTCTCCTGCCGCCATCAAATCAGCGCTCGTAACGACTGGTGAGTAGATATGTTACCGTTTCTCTGTTCCGTTCAAGAGATGTTGCTGCTGATCACGAGATGTATGACCGCCTCCCTTTAAAGCTTACACAACCAACGCACACGGCTTCCCGATAGAAGCAGAAGGGGTTCCTCGAAAGCTCGCCGATCCCTTCGACTTTGGCGGTGGCCACATCGATCCCAACAGAGCTGCAGATCCTGGGCTTGTCTATGACGTCGATCCTAAAGATTACTTCAAGTACTTCCACTGCACTAACATTTCGTCAAAACCTTGCGAGTTGGTGAACCACCGCCTGTATCACCTGAATCTGCCGTCCATCTCCATTCCCGACCTAAAGAACACGCCGGTGACGGTGTGGAGAAGCGTTACCAACGTGGGCGACGCGAATTCCACTTACGAGGCGATAGTGCAGTCTCCTCCGGGCGTCATCATGACCGTGGAGCCGTCTCTTATCCGCTTCAACTCCTCCCGGACGACGCACACCTTTGCGGTGACCTTTGCACCGCTTCACGTGGTACAATGGGACTTCGCCTTCGGAAGCTTGACATGGTGCGATGGGGGGAAGCACACGGTACGAATTCCTATCGCAGTTCGGGTGATCATCCAAGATTTCTTCTCTGATGTCTCCAAAGTCATGGGGACAACATCTACCGAGTTTTCCTATTTGTCTTTTTGTACGGAGAGGAAATGAAATAATCTACTGAAACTTGTGTCGTCAGAAATGAAATGTGACGCGCACGAGGAACAAAAACGATTGTTAAGTATTTCTAGTAACGTCCATTATACCTTGAAATTAAGGTGACATATCCGTGCCTCATCTAACTCGAGGGCATTCATTCGACCAGCATCGTTTCAGATCAATTAATATCGAACTCATATCAGACTTAATCCAACCCATTTCAGGGCAAACTAATTACACAAGTCCAATGCAACATGTTGCATGACTGATACTGAAAGGTTTTCTACCCACAAAATGCTAGACCTCCCAAAACAAAACATTGTTGAGAAACCATCAAATATACGGGTGAAGAAAAAGATTCAACGGGCGTTTCTTGCTCTTTCACAATAGTAACACAAATTTAGTAGATAAAAATTCAACAAAGAGATCCAAAAATTCAAAAAGGCACTTGAATCGAAAGCTAAGTTTGTTACCGATAAAAAGTTATCATTACGTTTCTATTATGCAGTCTCGATTGTGTGTGTGTGTGTGTTATGGCTATGTTGTAGAAAACCGCAAGGCCAAAAAAATGAAAGTTCAGCTTCACGAAAGCAAAAGATGAAAAATGAGATATACTAATAACAATGAATTCAGACAACATACGTGAGACTGCATTCATTGATTTTGGTAATCGGTAGGTCCATAAGAAGAAACTGTGTTATGCTTGTCTTCTTGTTTCATTTGGTTTGATGTATACTCCGTGATTACTAGAATACAACCCTAAACCCTAGAGCATAATTGTGATTACTAAAATATACTTATATGAAAAGTGTCATAAAGATTTTTATCTTACATAATGATCCAATTGTACAGTCAAGATACATGGGCAAGTGGCTTTCCCTACATCCAAGAAAAGAAACTCATTGTTGGAGAGCAGTCAAACAATACTCAAGAATCTATACCACTATTGCATAGATCATATTTAGATTAATGTTGGACTGCTCAAATCTTTCTAAATTATGCCTGTAAATCATAAGAAAAAAAATGTATTTGGTGCATGGGGCACACAGACGGGGATTTAGATTTAAATTAGGTTGATCCAATGAAAGCATAATAATAAGATAAAATCAACCGCAAGTAGAAAAGAATGATAGAAGCACTTTTATGACCTACATGCATAACTTTAGAAACTCAACATTTACATAGACCAAATATTCACGAAAGCAAGTTAAAGTCTCTATTCCAACTCTGAAGATTTCCCACAAACAAGTTTCTTTACTTTGTTGAGGGAATATAAAAGTTTTATGAGATATGGAAGATACAATTATAACTTGTATAAAAGTTTTATGAGATTTAGAATATACAACAAATTGAGTCCTAGATTTATATTCAAGATCAACAATTTGTGAGTTTTGGAATGGAATGGATACATTCCACCTACCTTTGCCAAGAGCCTATAATGTATATTCAAGATCAAAATTGTGTAATTGAACTTGCACGAATTCAATGGGAACTTGAGAAGATCAACTATTTCCTAACTTTAATTACATCAAGTAAAACTTCTTCTTTAGGGAAGAATGCACTTATAGACCGAAGTATAATTATATTATTAAGAGCTTATATAAAAAAATGGTGATTAGGGTTTTTCATGTTGCATAAATTCTAATTGTATCTTCCACATACATCAACCAGATGAGAAAAGAAACTCCATATAGAGCGCAGAGAGAGTGAAAAATGAGACTTCACATCGGAAACAATACCAAAGGACCTAGATAGGTTTTGTAAGAATCATATTTAGATAAGAGTTGACTTCTAAAATCTGTATAATTAAATTATGTATGCAATTCAAAGTAAATTTTCCCAAGTCATTCTCTTTAGGATTGATTTTGTGTTACGATACTTCCAACATAAAGAGTATCTGATCTCATCATTTTCTTATTCATGGGAAAGGTTGATCAAAATCAATCCGTTAGATTGTTTGTAACCAGCCACACACCCATGTTGGCAATCATAATGTCTGAGTTGATATTCTTAAGATTAGGGCTAGCAATTCTCCTATAGTCTCTTATGAGGATTGATAAGTTGTATATGTCAATCTAATGATCATATACAACTTTAAGTAAGACATCTTCAAAGCAAATGAAAATAGAGAAGGAAGCATTATTTAGCATAATTTACCGATGCAATTCATGTTCATAGCTCAGAGAAACAAAATGAATTTAAGAACGTTAATTCACTAAAAGGAAACATTGATAACAAAGTGAACAAACCTGAAAATCCACAAGGAAATAACTCTGCCATCTCGCGTTCAACTAAGCAAACATATAAGACTCATAAAAGATTAACCAAAATAGCATTGAAGACCAGACACGATGGCGGCAACAAGTACCTAACATTCGTATCTAACAGAGGACCATAACATAGAGCTTTCTCTCTGCCTATCTAATCGAACAAGCTGAATCCCATGTCATCATCACTCTCTTCCTTGGGCTCCTCCTGCAACAACAAAGACGAAAAACATTTCAAACACTCGATCGAAACGATCTCATTACTGTGTAACATACACAAATGAAACCCCAAAAGAAGAGAATTTCGCACCTTTTTCTCTTCAGCTGCAGGAGCAGCAGGGGCCGCAGCCCCGTCCCCAGCAGCCGGCGCAGCGGAGACTGCAACCGCAGCACCACCGCCCCCTGCAAAAATATAAGAATATCACGAAAAATGAGGTTACAAAAATTGGATTTTAATCGCATGAAACGGACGAGAAGGACGAAAAGCACCGAGAACGAACCGGATCCGACGCTCAAGATAAGGTCATCGATGCTCCTTTTCTCGAGGAGCTTCGCGAAGAGGGGCGCCCAGTAGGAATCGATCGTCAATTTGGCGGCCTTCACCAGGGTCATGATCTTCTCCGACTGATCGATACACGGTGGGACGAATCAGATCGCGCGTAGGAAATCATTGAAAAATGATACACGAACGAGAGAAGGAACGCTGAAGAAAGGAACAGGGATGTAAGGGGCGGATTACCGTGATGGGGATGCCATCGTCGTGCAGGATGAGAGCAGCGTAGCAGCAGGCGAGCTCTCCGATCGAGGCCATCAGGCGGTGACCAGGAATTCTTCGCTGAATAACAGATCAAAGAGCGAGGAGGGGATCAATTCTACGAAGACTGAGGAATAGAGGGATGCAGAACGACGAGAGGGATGGAGAGATACCTGATTTGGGCGGCTAAGAAGACGCGAGCGCAGAGAAGGGCGAAGGCGCCGTGAAAACGAGGGATTTATATAGATGAACACCTAGGGTTTCACTGGAATGCCGTGTTCAGTGGATGTCAGGGTTCAGCGAACAGGAGCCGTCCTGTGGGTTGGCTTCCAGGGACCCACAGGAAATAAGGTCCTACTAGTACACAAAAATGAAGATCCTTGCTTATATATTATATTAATTAAGAATATCTCATTTGAGAATCGGAGGTTTATACCGAGACATTGTATAGATTTTCGTTTAACTAAAAGATAAAATGCATAATAAAAGTACAGAGACTGTTTCTATAATTCAGACTATGATTAGTAAAAGAACAATCTATCATTTGATGTCACAGTAAAAGATAAAAAAGTATGATATTTAAACTTATGTTGGTACCACAGAGGCATTACTAGAGTGTAATATTTTTAAAAATGATATAAAATGAGCGAAATTATATATTTATAGATATATCTCACTAAATTCCTTCATTTTGCATATCTGTTCTTGTAAACCTAAGTATGGCACAAATGTTTATACCGAATCCTAATACATATGTATATGGAATCTTACTTAATCTTTATAAATTAAATATTAGTTGAAACTCTATTTTATTCTAGTGTAATTTAAAAACATACTATATGATGCTTATACTAAAAATATTTGAAGTATTTGACGTTAAGATACATTTTTTCAACTCGAATAAACTAATGTTAGACATAGTTAGAAGAGACTGATGTAAATTCGTTTTTCATGAATGTTAGCAATGGTATGTATACATGGAGAATCATAATATTTGGATGAAGTATTAATGAATCATAATTAGAAGAGATTGATCTAAACAACAAGTAATGACGATTTTTTTTTAATTTTGCAATAATACCAAAATCATTAAGTGATAGATCATGCAAATGACCAAAGACTATCCCTTATTTTTCACGAATATATATATGTTTATCCTATCATTCCTAATAACTGCAAACTTCTATCTCATTATCCTCATTTCAGTGACTATCCCTTATTTTTCATGGGAATAAATGTTCATTCCAGCAATCAAACAGATTATAGGCATCATGAGAATAAATGTTCATTCCAGCACTCAAACAGATTATAGGCATCATTAGATGAATGGAGAGGAAAGGAAACACCCACATTTGGATAACGGCAGGGAAACTCCGTAAATGTTGCCGGTCACGGAATTCATTGACTGGTAAAAGAAGTTTTACCATCTTTTTCTTTCTTTTTTGTTTTCAATGTTTCCTCGCGTCTTTTGAACCTCGTCCATGTTGCCGTTTACCTGATAGATTGAACCTGTTGTCATAGCATAGCCAAGCATATTTCAGGTTTGGCCCCGAGGGCACCCAACCGACAGATGCCATCTCGCGGTCAGCCGCACACTTCTCTGCGCTTCTTTGGGAAGGGTCGGTTCAGATTGTACGAAATCGAGTTCGAGGTTTATCAGAGGGTTTGGAATCAGAGCTACAACAAATCCAGTGGTTGCGCTACGTGAGATCAAATGAACCATAATAGCACAAGACATAATAATAGCAGAGTTTCTACTGCTCCCCAAGAAATAACTCAAAACTTTTTTTTTTCATTTATTTCCATATACAATTTACACCAAATAATAATAAAAAATGAAACCTGTTTAAAATTCAGAGAAATTTTTTTCTTGTAGGTATCCATCCCCGGTGACTGATCTGTGTGAGGTTACAATGTTACATGAAGAACGGCGCTCCAAGGAGCATCCCAGGGTTTCCACTTTGACCCATCAACTGTTACAAACAAATGGGAATCGTTCAATCCATGGTATAAGACGAGCAAAACGTGCAATAGATCTACATAAGTTCGCTTCAGGAAGAAGGGCAAATTTCTAAGAGCTCAAGTAAAGAAATTTTAACAAGCAACACTCGCACACTGTGCGCCTACATGCTAGCATTAATGGACAGACAGAAGATGGTCGACTAGTGCTAAATGGGATGAATGTCATGTTAGTTGATTTTCTAATTCCAGTAAAAGCACTTGACAGAAAATTATGATGCACCATGCGCTGGTATATCTTTTGTGTGGCATTAAGTATGGGAGTACTCTCAAAGGGAATTATCTTCATATCTCAAATTAATGATAGTAAACAAGTCAAACGAAGATTATGTTGTCGTATTAAACCCAACAAATTCCAGTAAAGTCAATTTTTTTGCATATGCATATCACCACAACTTACCTCCAAGATGACTAAGATTTCAGGCCAATAGGAACAATCAAGGAAGATCAGGTTGTTGGACGCGTCATTGTTGACAAACCACGGCCAGAAGAAGCCATTCCATGGTGACCAACATCTACCTCCTCATCTCCTAAATCTGTCAGATGATGATAAAAGGAAATAAGAGCACAATAGAACAATCCTATGCTGTATTATAATCAAAGTTTAAAAACTGGTAGGAATGGTACATAGTGACCCATATTTACAGATGAGATCATGAACCAGCACTTTGACCAGACGATTTTGCTCAAAAAAATGTTCTTTTACTATTTAAATTTGGAGACCTGACGCTGACAGCCAAAACATCATGTCCCACAATCCAACCCTCATGTCAACAGTACAGCTCCCTACAGTTGACGATCAACAGCTATTTTGGTTGTCAACAACAGTTCCCACAATCCAATCCTCCTCTGCCTCTCCCGCCTCATCCTTCCCCCCTCTTCTCTCCCTCTTTCTCTTTGGTCCATGCTAAACTAGTACATCAATATACCATGTGTCGATACACTGAAAGATACTGAATCCATACTCCATACTAGTCCAGCCAAGAGCTGGAATGCATGTCAAAAGTCAAGATTTAAAACCTTGATTACAAGTACTCCGAAAAAAGAGATAAAGGAACCAGGTTGCAAACCGATGGTCATATATCCCCATGAGGAATCTAATGTAGGCACGTAACTGCAAGTACAGTGCCAAGTGGCTGATGCATTTTTTAAAAAAATGGCAACTACATGATAGAAGAAAAACATGCTCCCTTTGATCCTATGTTGATCCTTATGGGCATCAGAGAAACTGTTCCAGAAATGATTATGGAAAATATTTCAGAACAATATAACTCATATAAGATGCATGTCTTACCAGAAATATCTTCGCCTGCCTGGGCACCAGCGACTCCAATGCAACAAAACAAGGAAGTATCATCTACTTTCAAATGTTCATAAGCAACATATATGTCCTCAATCGTTGCAGCTTCATATAAGGAAGTTAAGTCTTTGATGCATGAGATGTCCTGTAATCCATCACAAACTGTCAGAAAAGGAAACAAGAAAGAAAAAAATCTGACTGATATGTTTTATACCAAAAGCAAAGCCAAGAGAAAAGATGAACAAAAGTGGAGAGGAAACAAAGAAACACAAGGGAGAATAAGAAAGATGGTGCACAGGACAACTTGTCACGGATATTTTGTAAATGACTTGTTCGGTGTAATGCTTATGCATGTCCGTATCCCTTTTTAGTTTGTTCCAACTTGTAAAGCTTGTAAAGGGCTCGCCAAAGACGAAACGCCCTCATTTGAGTAAGTTTGGCAGCCATTGTCGGCCTGTACAGAAAGTTTGTGTCATGTGGACACTTGTACTAAATTTTGATCTGTAGTGGACAAATTTATGCCTTTGTTGTGCAATCGTTCTGAGCTTGTAATGTCTATGGTTGGAATTTGCATTGTTTATAAAGTGTTTGCTGAAAGAGTGGCTTGTGGATCCCGTGTGAAGTGCTTTCGTTATCCCGTCTTCTCTTTTGCAGGTCCTAAGGGATCGTGGGAGGTCGGGGAGGCTGACCTTTGCGGATTGACACGCAATGGTGCCGCACGGCTTAGGCAAAACCAGCTAAGTCCGTGACAAACTGGAATTGGACTTTATTGCAACATATATGTTGCTTCCTGAATTTGCATACCTTATAAAACTACTCATAGCGACAGATGTTTTCTCCCATTATAACAATTCATAAAGACACATACAGGAAAACAAATACTTCAGTTCCAGTTCAATAAGCTGACAGCCTTTACACACAGCTAACTCATACTCAATTTGAGTATTCACTTCAAAAAAAAAAAATTAAATTAGAACATTTTGCATAATTACTTTTGCACCAAAAAAATACTTTCAACCTTTCTGTGCATTCATCACAAAAGATGATTTTCAGTAAAAACATCTCAGTTGAAATCTCAGTTAGTTCATGTTTGCCAAGTGGGCACCAGCAGATTTTATCTACAGCGTAATGGAAGATGGACACCAGGTCTCCACTGTTTTGTTGTGGGAAAGGTGATTAAAACAGAACACCCACAAATGTTGAAGTCATGGTTTTAAATATTGGTCCGATAGTAGTTTGGCACATTGATAGACCAGTACTGCCAGTACTGGTATATATTGATATCATTATAAAAAATAAAAAATAATACCGACTATAATTGAGCCATCTGATATGAAACTGGTTCTTAATCAGACTGGTAAAAACCGGCTGGTACATACCAGTCCAATGTATTATAAATCTGATAGCAACCACCAATGGAGGCCTTCTCGATCAACAAAAAGGTTCTGTAGAATAGATAAGGCCGTTTCTATACCTCAACAACCATGCAGGGTTTGTAAAATCTCACAATTATCACAAACTAGACAAACATAAAACACAGAAGAATAAAGATAAAAGAAAGAACGACAGCAACAACAGCCAGGGAAATGAAACTTAGACTTTGTTTCAACTTTCAACTGATTCTCACTTACCAATAGGTATACCTTACAACAAGAAACATCAACGAAATATGAAGCACTGAATTTACCTTCCTTGGAATGGAAGAAGATTGAAGGTGGGCCATCAATCCTAACCAGTAAGCATTTGACTTAGTTTCAGCCTCATGTCTCATCAACAGAGTCCTCTTTGCCTACGATAACAATAGTTTTGATGTTAGTGATCTCCATATTATCTATTCACGCCCAATAGTGAAATCAAAACTGTCTAAACAGTAGTAAACAATTGCACAACTTAGGCAATTATTCTGACCATTCCTACTCAAAATCATTTTAAGAAACAAGGTTACGTACCCTAAGCAACTAAACAATGCAACATGATATTGGTGGGGACTAAAAAATACTTCATAAGGTTCCATGGAGGAAGATAGAAAGTGCATTAAAATTTAAGCTTTAATTCCCTATTACATTTCATATGCCAGATTTCATCAAAACCTAATTTATCAAATTTGTAGTTGCACAGTTCCATTTCATAGATCTGGACACGTGATTCCAAATTATTAGATAAATATAACAGGCTAGATATTCACTAACCCGATCCAGCTCCCTCTGGGCAATCTTGTTACTGTGTAAACCCCTGAGAACATTCTTGCATGCATCAACAGCTTTATATACCTTGAAAAGAAATCACACAGGTTAATGCACCTGGATAGTGGAGCAAGCACATGAGATAATTCATTCAGAGGCAGATTGACCATACCTTGCTTGGAGTCGATGTCACCGATATAACATACCACCCAAGATTCAGCCAATCAAAAAGGCTTAGTTCAAATGATACATCATATGTTAATCCCAGAGAATCCCTGACTGTTGTGAAGAGCCTGGAACAGGATACACATGTATTGGCGCACGTTATGTCAGTAACCATTTGAGGAGCTTATAAGTAAAAGGACAGTCGTCGCCATGTAAACGGTTCACAAGTGTTATATAGAAAAGTTGCAAACAGAAAATGATGGTTGTGTAAGATTAGAAAAAGGGTAAATCCATTGAATCTATTATGTGATAATAAATGAATGACATGATTATAAATCACAAGATGCCAATTGCATATTGAGAAAGTAACAGGAGAAAAAAGAAGCATCCATCCACCAAGTTCCAACTAATTTAAAGGGCAAAGTTGAACCAAAGAGATAAATATCATCTGGAATTTGAATTTTTAAGTTGAAAAATGAATAGGCCAGCAAAAAAAAAGTTTCATAGTTACATCTAAAAGTCAAGTTCTAATTTAACAAATTAATCAATATTACAAAAAGTACAATATTGACATGAGCTACATATATTTACCAACCAATGACAACCCATGTACCTTGAATTTATGATCTCAGCTAACAGCCCCAAGGTTATGCTGAAGAATAGTGGATGACTGCAAATGCCTTTTTTACCATTCTTTTCAACATTTTTCTCTTCCAGGTGAATTATTTTATCTGGGTTGGACATATCATCTGCATTAAAATAATTCAATCAGTTCCAGCCAGCAGATGTAAGTCCCAAAAATAGGAATATACATAGCAAATATCAGCGTTCTAAGTTTGTCCAAACAAATATACAATTCGTTTTGATGCAGTTACTAATAAGCTTGATTCCTTTCATTTTTTTGGGGAAAAAAAAGCACTTATGGAATTGAAGTGCTATCTTTTGAGGAAATGAATTGGACTGTCTAATTAGCAAGATTTGAGACCAGATTTGTTACTGAGATGATATATATAAAAGATGACCATCCCATTTGGAATTTATCCACATCAATCATGTTTAGAATAAAATCATAAAGAACTAAGATGGATGCACATAGGAATCAAAGACAAAGGAAACCATGGAAAAGAAAAGGAGCAGCCTTTGTCAAGAGTTTCAAGCAAACATAATGTACCGTTCATATTTGATGCATTAATCAAATAAAAAAGATCTCTTCCTTCAGCAGTGAATCCCCAACGGCTTGCAGCTGGGCCTGCAATATATGCACATGCTCTCTCATCAGTGTCTTTCAGGAACACCTGCCAATGAAAATGATTTTTAGACCAACAAGCTTCAACATTTGAACACTGAAATATATGAATAAGTGAATCAATCAAATGATGAAATCCACAAAATTCTAGACATAACCCAATCATGTTGCTGCCATGAAGCAGAACTTAACAAAACAACTGCCTGGACTTCCTGCTTCCTAGCCTCTTAAGATTATCTGTCCCAAACACCTGCTAGTTATCCTTTTTTCTCAGTGACAAGAAATGAATAGAAAACATTTAAAATCATTTCACTTCACAAAAATAATTACCTAATGGTTCCCAACCAAAAAGTGCTCCTGAATACATGATAATAAAATATGTATTTAAAAAATGAAATGATACAAAAGGATATTTACATAGGAAAAAAAAATTAGGATTGCTAAGCCCTTTAAATTGCTGTCCCTCACTCTCTAAGAAAATAGAACCACTCTTTAAATATTGAACATTTACATTCTGCACTGTGTTTAAGGACAGAGAGACGGGGTGCAGTTTGACTACTGATATTGGCCTTAACATAGCTCAAATTGCTTAAAATGATCCACATAGCAGATTCCAAATAATTGGGCCCTTATGACTTGTTGGAAAGAGATGGGCTGCAAATACTGTAAGTGCACTAGTTATCTAACTCAAAATGACAGTATTATCTCTAAATAATAAGCTCGAACTCCAGAATGTTTTATGTAAATGAAGGGTGAAACATGGGCAATTCCAATGTTCATGGAAGAGTCATGATGTTAATAGTTTATTCCTATAAAGGAACAATTTTGAGCACATACTTGTTGGAAATGAACATCAGATGGGAAAGGTCGGAACATAATTGGTTCAAATGACTGCTCAATGTTAGGACTTTTTGCAGTGCTAACTGTTCCCAGATAATCGAGAATACAGGCTTCAAGGTCTTCCTCAGTAAAATCCCCAACAATGCTAACCTGTAATACCAATAGCAAATTAGTTTAACAGAGAAAGAGATGTGCAGGTAATATGAACTAGGAATCCTGTGCATGTCATGCAATCATTTAATTACCCATACCTTGTTAATCAACAAGTTAACATGAAAGAAAACATAAAGAACAAAATAATCACTGCGATCAAACAAAAAAAAAAGTCCACCTCCATATTGTCAGCAACAAACTGCTTCATTACAGCATCTTTTACTGATTGAAGTGTTAAATTTTGCAAAGACTCTGGCATTGGCTCAACAAATCTCTCATCGCTGTTTAGCATTGCAAGCATAAGTTTGAAAGCAGTAGAGCGCTCCAAGCTTTTTGGAATGGAACGGTAATATGATAAATATAGCTGCCTGGCTCTATCAAATGCATCTTCTAGCCACACACTATGCTGCAACAAGAAACTTAAACTCAATTGATCCAATATCAACTTAAGAGAAGCACACAATATGATTTAAGGGTTAATAAAAAATGAAGAATCATCTTATATTAATTTTCACTTTCTAAGTGTCGCAGCTCCAACAGTGAACCAGCTACAACAGCTACAATAGTTTGGCATCTCCAGTTGGCAAAAAATCATCATGACCAACTTAAAATGTGCTTGGTACAACTAGAATATGTAACTCAACAAATCAATGAAACAAAAAAAAAAAAAAAAAAAAAAAAAAAAGATTTGATAGGGCCAACATCAAAAGTCTTTCAAGAACTTCAAAAACAAAAATTCTAAAAATAAACTCAGCTCATGTAACTTTAACCAATCACATTCTAGATAGATGCTGGACTCCTAAAAATAAGCACAAATAGAATTCAAATTATGGACATAGACAAAGTGAAGAAGTTCAAAAGAAATATTGTTACCTCAAGTACCATATGAAGAAGTTGGAAAGCAGCACGCATTCCATTATCTCTTAAAGTAAATCGGAATTCCATAGCAATGAACTCCTCAGTGGACTCCAGGGAGCAGTTTATTAGGTGATTAACACAAAAAAGTTCTACCTAGAGAAGAGCAGAACAAGTCAACAAGTTGAGAAGCAGAGATCAAAAACTAAATACATTTCACTCCTTGTCTAATTGGTTGGGCAACACTATAAATTACCTTTTATATTGTTATTTAAGGGTTGTTTTATTTCTTTTCAGGCATATAGTTTTATTTCTTTCCACATGAACCCAACATCCTTCTTTTAATTACACATTAATCCAACATATGAATGCAATAGTTGTCATTTATTTAAGACAACACAATACTACAAGACTGCAGAATAATAGATAGAATAGTTTTACAATCCTACAGATTTCCAAATAGAATCTTTATAGAATAGGGCAGCTTGCTCCAACCAACACTCCACTTTTTGCTGTTCCTGGAGCCTATAAATCTTCAGAATCCTTAAGAAATACATCTCAAGATAAAGAACAACCACAAAATTACTACAGTAAGAGATGAAGAACAAATTCATTCAGGTCAAAAATAAACTACTCATGTGAAACTAGTTTATGGATCACAAACTTAAAAAGATTTTTAAATGCATTCTCGAATGAGAAAGTTGGAAATATTCACAAAACGTATATGAATCCCATTTTGTCTATATAAGCATGTTGCAAAAAGAAAACTGTACCTGTTCCCTGGAAAAATTACCAACACATCCACCTTCACTCAAAGTTCGGACACCCACTACAACAGCTCCTTTTGATACAGAAGTTTCAGTTGCTCTTCCACCACACACAATGAGGCGCATGACACCGCACCGAGCTTCATTTTTTGTTATCTGTTCATAAAAAAACACAGAAAAGTAAAAGAAAGAAAAATCAAGCAACTGAAGATAATGATTTTTTTATCTATATCTAACAATTAAACACATTGAGGAAAAGGTAAAATAAGAGTAAATAATTCCATTAAACATAACTTGAAAAGGAAATACCCTGGTAAGGGAGAATGATGTACCGGACCGATATGCACCAATCAGTACCTATGTAGTATGTACCAACACATGGTACACTAGTATGTACTAGTGACTCAAAGAGGAAGGAGGAGAGAACAAGAAGAGGAGACAGTGGACGAAGAGAAAGGAACAAGAGGCGGCAATGGAGGAAGAGGAGCACAAGGCAAAAGGGCTGACATTCAAGCGAAGAGGGCTCATGAATGCAAGCTCTAAAGCATGTTTATATATATATGTATATATATATGTATGTATACATATATGTGTATATGTATATGTATACATATATATATGTATATGTATATATATATATTTATATATGTACATATATATACAGGGTATGCATTACCGTACCGTACCGGAGTTTCGACGTTTCTGCACGATGCGATGCGGTGCATACATACCTAACGGTACGCTTTCGACGTGCACGTTCGGTATATATATATTTAGAATTATAAATATTATATATATATATATATAAATAGATATATATTTTTTCTTTCCTCGGCGACGTTGCACTCGGCAACGCCGCCGAGATAAACAATGGCGACGCCGCTCCCGAGGCGACGTCGTCCGAAAAAGTAAAAAAATCTATTAAAAATAGCCTCGGCGACGTCACCCGAGGCTTCGGCAACGCCGCCGAGCCTCGGGGGCGACGCCGAGTCTTCGGCGACGCCGCCGAGCCTCGAGGGCGTCGCCGAGCCTCGAGGGCGCCGCCGAGCCTCGGGACGACGCCGAGCCTTCGGCGACGCCGCCGAGCCTTTCAGCGACGCCACCCGAGCCTCGGGGCGTCGCTGAGTATTAAAAAATTAATTTTTATTTAAAAATAAAAAAATTCATACCGACAGTGTAGCGGGCGGTCCGCGTCACGGTATCCTGTCGGACAGACGTATCGCCCTGCATCTGGGCAGATACTGCTCGTATTGCATACCTTGTATATATATACATATGTATATATATATATGTACATATATATATATATGCATATATGTATATGTATGTATACATATATATACAGCACCATGCAAAATAATGGTTTGGACCAGACCACCCAAAACGGGGGCGGTCCAATTCACACCCAAAGCCACACATACCGCTTGTTTTGTACCGATCCGAACAAAACGTGAAACGTTGGGTGACATGGATAGGGCATGTTTACACACTACAATGGCACAGGCCACCATGCATATTAAGAAGATATAATACAAACCTTTAACAATAATTGGTAACCGACAACAAATTAGCATAGCACGGCCATGCAGTATGCATTGTTCTATACTGGGTATTCACTTGACTACCATCTTTATCCTATATGCACAATGTTCCGTTTTTTAAATAAATGGCAGCATCTTCAGATAAGTGATTCCAGAAGATAATAATTTTTGGGTGCTCTTTTAGGCAATCAGTTCTTGTTCATCCACAAAAGGTATTTCAAAATGAGCAAAAAAATGAATACAATTATATAGTTTACAGTTTATACTTTATACAGAGAAATCAGTTATTTAAAAAGACGCTTGGGAACTCGCCTAGGTGCTCGGGCGAGATGAGACGAGGCAAGGCCCAAATGCCTCATATAAGGGCCAGGCAGCACGCTTCAATAAGGCACCACCTAGGCACTTGCTCGAGCCTAAGCGCTGGGCGCTTCGGGCAAGCACCCAGTTGATATAAGATAATCGGGTTCGATTAAATGTGCGTTAGTTGGTTCAATCGAACCAACTAACACACGCAGTTACCTCAAAACCTACACGCGACTCCGACTCCCAACCCTAGCATGCGGTTTCCCCCTCTGCCTTTGCCGCCAACAATTTCCCCCTCTACGTCTACCTTCAACGATTTCTCCCTCTACGTTCACCGATGACTATTTCTCCCTCTGCCTCCATCGCCGACAATTTCTCCCGTTGCCTCTGAATCTTACTTTGTTGCCAACTAAGTCTCCTCAGCTTTCGTTGCTGTCCGTTGTCTGTCACTACTACTGTCCGTTGCTACTGCCGCTACTGTTGTTCGCAACTCTGCTGTCTCTTCTATTGTCTGCTGCCTCTTGTTGTCCATGACTCTGTTGCGCTGCTGCTGTCCGCTGCAATGGCTGTTGTCAGCTGTTTCTCTTTTGAGTTCTGACTTCTCACTGTCGGTTTCATTGGGTGATTTTTTTTTCCCCTTTTAACAGTTATACTCTTCCCTTCTAACTGCTATTAACAGTAAATAATATACTGTTAACAATAGATTATTAATTACTGTACAAAATAATATTTATTTATTAGATTAATAATATTATTTTTTTATATTTTAATATTTTAGAGCATCTCGCTTTGCTCAGGCGAGCGCCTAACGCCTCAGGGTTTTGAGGCCTTGGCGTCTTTTAAATCACTGAGAGAAATGATGAATACAACAATCATTACCAAAGATAAGTACCTTGTAGTTTACAGGAATCCCATTTGAAAGACGACACTGAGTTATGCCAGTTTCCTTATCGAATAGTTTTGTTGCATTGCCTTCCTTAGATGTGGGAACAAAAGATGGTCTTCGTTGGACCCTCAACTCCTCCAGCACTGCATGACTTATAAGTTCTTTTGGCACCTCAAGCTGCAGAAAAAAGATATGATAGACAGTTCAAAATCTACATGAGTATGTACAACTTGATTCAAGAATTCCTCCCATAAATTTGCCATAGATTTTATCCTCTTTTTCTCCTATAGGAACTGATAACTCTCACAGACAATATAATTCACATACTAAAAGAGAGATAATAAAACATAGCCCCTAAAGGCAGCTGCTCAATGACCATTGAGCTTGAGAAAATTTTGCAATTTCGAACATAATTTAACATAGAAGTCAGACAACAAGGAAAAAGAATCAGATCTTTATGTGGTGGTAGCAAGAACTAGAAAAAGCCAAAAAGGATAAACATATGGTGTTATAATTGATAGAAAGAGATTCAAAGGAAATAGACAGGGACTTGAAATTTATAAAAAAAACATTTTCCATTTATCAAAATGGTGATAGATACACTTTGATATAAGATAAAATTGGGTTTATTTAATACTAGCTAACAAATTTAACTATTATGATTTGTATGACCCCCTAAGATTTTTGTTTCTTAATTTATAATCAAATAAAATCCTATCAATTAAAAAAGTAAGTTCTTGTCAGAAATAGATATCCACCCAGTTATTTACCATTATTTTAATTCCTAAAGTTACAAGAAAAAATCAAAAATAAATAAAACAACCAAAAGTGTTAATAACATAATAAAACTATTCACTAGAAACATTTCAGTCCTTGTCATCTATAAAACCATCACATATCTTCTTTGTTTGTACATTGCACAGTTTATCATATCTAAGGTTCAAAAACCATCTGTACCATTCTATACATGCTAAAATTTACAGGTACATTAGCCAACTGGGATGAGCATGGGACGATTTTGCCTGGTTTTTTTTGGTATGGGTTGTATCATCTGGTAAGTTCATTGTACCAAGATTACTAGGCAAAATAAATCACAGCGCAAAACTATATCACCCTGTTTTTGTTGATATGGGGTGTGTCACACCATTTGCTCATTGTATCAGGCTTACCAAGTGGTAACAACCTGATGCCAAACTTACACTTGTTGCCCGATACCTGTAACCATTTTTTTTAATTATTAACAACTATTACTTACAGTTGTTTATTTTCTCTAATTCTTTTCCTTTCTTTCTCCCTTCTCTCGTTTACTCTTTATTTCTCCCCTCCTTTTCCTCCCCGCCACAAGGCCCACAACATTGTTGCTCCCTCCGTCACCCCACTGCCACCTCCAACTCCTAATTTGATTGCTGTCTCCTCCACCGCCTCTATCAGTCCACCTCTCTTCTCTCCCTCTTTCTCACTGGCTCGAGCATTACCAATCATACCAGAACTATACCAGTCTCCCACTGATCAAAATTGCACCGGACCAAGATTTTAAACATTGATCAATAACAACTACCACCAGCATTATGATTAGTGTTCATAAAGTGGACAGTAGAAACAAGCTTTAAATTTACCATTGAATCCACAAGGAAATTTGCAATTGCCATGTGCAAGAATAAAATCTAGACTACAATTATTTTTTTCTCAATGAAACAAAGAACCACATCAACTCCTAAGAATAATGTATTGGAATAAAGGGAAGACATGTAAAGAAAATATCTCAACACAATAGACATAAGTATGCACATACTGCAATGACACACTAAAGTCTACATGGTAACATATTTGAGAGGACAAACAAATACATATAACTTGATTTCAAGAGTTGAGAAGACCATACCTCAGGTTCAGCATGTATGGGTTCCTTCAAACCCACTATTATAGAATCAGTTATTTCATGTGGATAGATTTTAAACTCAGTTTCTCCCTCTCCTTCGATATGTACTTTGCTCGGAACACAGACAACGATGGCTGCAGGAAGCGATGCAGTGGGTTTTCCAAAGTCCGAAATGAATTCCAACACTTCCGCACCTATGGAGTTAACCTACAGCAGCCATAAGCAATTAACATCTAACAAAAAAATTTGTTGAGAAGACTGAATAGCACACGATCAGAAAAAGAATAGTTAAAATACGTTACTTCTTCAAGAGTGACTGTTTCAGCAACTGTGACCAAACTCTCGTGCCCCTGTCTCTGATCCATGATGGTATGACCAAGAGCATCACTTTCCATAATAAATTCTAGGTTGTCAACAGATGGAACACTATCAACCATTGCAGCCAATTGTTCACTATCTTTCAACAAAGCATCCATGTAGCGAGTTAGTTCTCCTTTTGTTACACCAAATTCCTTAAGTCTTCGAACCTGATTCCAGGACAAACATAAGTCATGGAACATCATAAATGATGAAAAGATACAAGAACCAATTTCTCATCATTTCAAGTTAGATACATGATGCTAAAAAAGAAAGGCCTTTGGAATAGGAAAGTTTGTGTACCACAATTTTAAATGTTATGTGGTGATTCACTCATATAATCTAGAAGTCATACATGTGCAGTACCACAATTTTGGTACTGTGCACCACACAGATGCACAGTACCAAAATCCGGGACTGACAATACAGCCATCAGGTACTGGAGGCACTCAGCTTAAAATATGATTTTTATAAGTTCAACGAAGAATACAGCCTTAAATAACTTGCAATAAAATAGCATATATTATGATACAACATCTGGAAACAATTAGTAATTTCATTACTGAACATGGATTGTTCCATCAATTATGGTTCAGGTATGTATCTAATCAACTGAAATGCATCTCAATGAGAAAACCAAGGTGCAAACCTCTTGTACAGCAACTTTAACAGCACTCTGCCAGTTTTTGGGTTCCGCTGTTACAGTGAGAGTAGTAACAGTGCATCCCTCTCTTCCGGAATCACTATGATCTAACTCGATTGATGTAAAAGGAGGATTTGAACTCTGCAAGGTTCCAACAACCAAATATAAATAATTGTAATTTCAACTTAAAGAAACATCTGATGCAACAAAAGGAAGTTCTAACATGAATAGGACAATATTGTTTCTTTAATTCCTTTGTTCATGATACTCTGCGAGTTACATAGTCTATATAAAGCAGCATAGTCATTTGTGAGTTACAGTTCCATAGTAATAAAATACCACTAGAAGCAAATCACCAAGTGCTCTAGAACAAGATCGAAACATAGTCTATATAAATCAGGAAAAGCAATGAAGCTTCAAAGGTGTCTGAGTGTATAAAAAGACAGCTACAAGGAAAACAAATATAACATAGTCCTGGCATAGCCAATTGCTAATTACACCAATCCCCATTCCCCTGTATGCCACCCACGACCGTGCATTACTTACGCCACCGGTTTCTTGTCTTCGCCTGTCCCGTAGTACGCATCTTTCTCTTCCTCCTTGTATTCCGCTTTGTTTCCCTCTTCTCCTTCTCCTCCTCCCCCTCGCCCTCCCCCTCCCCCTCCCCCTTCTTGATGCCAGCTGATATTGCCACCGTACCAAGCATTGATACACCAATAGATACCAGACCGGTAGCAGTACCAGTCTGGCTAAAGCCTGGTGTAGGATCCAGCGTTGAGATTTAAAACCATGGTATAAACTATAAAGTATTGCAACAACAATCGATTACTACAACAGCAATGATAAGACTTTATTCCCAAGTAATTGGGTAGGCCTACAAACTACTCTAGTTTCATTTTAGCTCTATTGAGGCAACCTCCGCAAATACTGTAATCCCATCATGTCTCACACTATTATTTCTACTTTTCTTTTTATCTCAATCTACATATGTAATTCAAATCAAGCATTGCACATGCTGAGCAGACTAATTCATGCTAGCAACATTGTGACACAAAAGAAATGGGGAATACCAACCAAGTCCAGACTTGTCCATGCTGGCTAGCATAAAGCGGCTAGCATAGAGAACGTGAACCTTGTTGGTAGTTGAAACCTTTGCTTATATTCTAGGCACACTTGATTGTTTTCTTTATGGGTCAAAGCCACACAAAACAATTTTTTCTATGATTTTTTTAATTGGTGCTACCTTCAGTTTACCATACAATGGTATGCAACAGTCTAATTTAGGACATGAAAAACTATAAATTACAGTGGCAAATGATTCAGTTGTAATGGTGATGGATTCATCCTTTGTTGCAATGCCAAAGAACCCAACAGCATTTATATCCCAATACCCAAAATTTGAGTGTCCAAGCAACACTGATTGAACATTTAAAATCAACAAGAATGAGCAGATCCACAATTGTCATCACTCAACTATCACTTTGTTGTATATTACAGAAAGGAACAAGAGATGAGAATAAAATATCTCAAAGACCAACTGTGCTCTTAAACAAAAAGCACGCTTCATGGTAGTAATTATCCTGAAAAAGGTATTGCTTCAAGAAATTATCCTCGATAACCAAAATAGCAATTACCTTATATCTAGTGTTAATCCGAAAGTGTAAAGCTGTCAAAAATATTCTTTTCATCAAGACATTACGCAGGTCTCCATATGTGCAAACTTGGCTCACAGGAATCTAAAAGAAAAGACAAGAACCATTAGAAGTACATATGTATGAAGTACAAATTTAACAGTAAGCAGAAAACACAAATTGTAGTGTCCACCATGCTGTACAGATCACAGGATGACCTTGATTGTCCAAGACAGCTTTTCAGTATAATCCATAATTAGGAGCTAGAATTGATATATATACAATGTAAGAGATCAAGCTAGGCTTATTTGTAGAAGGAACAAAAGATTATCTATTTCAGAAAATAAAAAAGGAGCCAACCAATAGTGAAGTTTTTCTTTTTTTAGAAAGTGAAAAGAAAAGAAAAGGCAAGTTTTGGGCCTTTTGGCATTCGATTCATCATTCTCATGCTTATTTCATAACCTTAATGAAATAAGTCCACGACATATTCCCAGTGTCTGGCCAGATTAAAGGCACTGTAGTATACAGGTAGCTGCATATAAGTTGTAAATGAAATATTTACATGCTCAGGACTCCATCCCACAGAAATCAAACTACACCTAGTGGGCATTTTCAGGAAATAAAAGGCCATATGTGGATGACATGACAAACATTGTGTAATGCCACTAAGCTATATATTTGATAAGATGATAAATTTTGTTCTCTTGAATCTTGCTCGCCCTTCAAGATTGCCTATTTTCCTTTTAAAGGTCAATATATGGGATTATATCTAAGTGAATGGTTAATATTCCCCACTATAACATGAACTATTATCATGTCAGGTAAGTTTTTGACACCAACAAAACAATCAGCAATCTAGTCTCCCCAACTTTAGTTCACAATGTTCTAATTTTTTGTATAAAATATTCATTATTATAGTCAAATATAAAAGCTTAAGGAACCATGACTATTATTAAGTTTTACGAGACCTACCACCCCCCTACCCGTCCCGTGGAAACTCAATGCCCAACTTTTTCACTTTAAAATCTTAAGATGTAGATTGCAACCAGTTGCATAATAGTAATACCAGTCACCAGATAGAAACTTTTTTTAAGATAAGTTATATTAAACTTGATTAACAATTCTAAAATGATGTCCCATTTATATTAGATAATTAAAGAGTGAAAAAAGGAAGGAAATGCTCGGCAACAAAATAGAGGAACAAACTGAAAAGCAATGTGAATAGATTAACAATTCACAGGCTGAAAAGCAATGTGAATTGCAGAAAGAGACCAAGGAACAAACTTATTAGCTGGCAATTATGTGTTACCTTGCAGAACATGTTGAATGAAAAATTTTGAATCAACTCATGCTGGAATATTTCCGGAGGCTTAGGATTGTGACCTAATCCTGGCAGTGACCAGTTATGTTCTACAGGAGGCCTAACAGCCTGCCTCTCCCTTCTTGTTAATTGTGGTTGATCAAATGAGATAGAAGATCTCTCATTAGACAGACTACCAGCTAGACCTCCAGGCAGCTTTGGAACAAGGAAATTTGCCATTGCACCAAATGTACTGGGAGTATGAATGTTGGCCACTTCATTCTTTGCAAGAGTCTTTCCAAAAACAAACTACATCACATCCACATTGTCAGTGAACAGCTTACATAAAGTTATTATACAGAAACAAAAAATTGAAAAGAATGTTTTAATCATACCTCAATCTGAGCCTCTGTCTTAGGAATGTCATCAATATCCCCCACTAAGTATAATGTGGCATTTGCAGGAAAATACCAGCGTTCATGAAACTTCTGGATTTTCTCTGGGTCCCATTTCTTGATTTGCTCTTCCAGTCCAATTGGGAATCTTTTGCTCAGTTTGTTTTCTGAATGCAAATGTTGTAGCAACTGCTAGAATGGAGGCATGATCAATATACTCTAAGAATTTAATAATCTATCATACAAAAAGGACCAACTGAAACTCTTGCTCACCTGACAATCAATACGATACTCTATTGTGTTCATCATTTGCAATTCTGAGAGAATTGCCCTTCTCTCCTTCTCCACACGAGATGGAAGAAACTTTGGGTGAAAAGCAATCTGAAAATAATAAGCAGTAACCATCATAAAGTGTGTACATGTGCACCAAAAATTATTTTCACACAAAAACCTAGCATGCAGCAATTCAAGTCATGTTTCTTTGAAAAAACCTAGGTAACATTTTATTCACCGTTTATGAGAAAAGCATTTATAATGGCCTTTTGCACTAAAAGAACAATAAATTATTATCAGGAGACAGCCCTTGTAAAAACTATAAAAGCTCTATATGCAAGCTGTAGAAATGCAGTCAACCAAATGTTCTTCATCTGGTGAAGATAAACAAGGAAGCTATTTACCTCATTAAGTGCATCCAATACACATGGAACTAAATCTGCATCAGAGTCCTGAAACAAAAGTCAGTTTATCACTAAAAACATGAACATCTTGCAAAAAAAGGTTAGACCAAGAAGGGACAAAAGAAGTATCAAGAAATACTACTGATAAACATTAGGTAGAGAGCATATAAACCCATTATCTCCATGCTTGCAGAATGTACAAACACGCTAGGAGGTCGTAGAAACATCTAGCTGGTAGGTGAATCTAGTAGTTCAATGAATGCATTGCTTCCCACGTATATGAATGCTAACATTCCCCGAAGAGCATTTATATACATTTTTCATGAGAAAGTAATAAAGAAAAGAAAAGTTTATCATCTTATTTTAGCACCAAAAAAAATAAAACAAACAAAAATTCTTACAATACATTTTAAATAATATAAGAACTTGTCAGGAATACTGGTGTGTGGAGCCAGTTCCCAACAATTTAATAAGCACCATCATACCCAGGGCTGATAAGTACAGAAATTGTAAAAATGTGTTTTATCCAACTGATAAGTTTACATCCAGCTTCTCAAGCTAAGTCTTGCACAAGAAGTTACATAAACACTAACCATAAGTTTAATAAACCAATAGTTGTCAAGCAGTAAATTGTCACTGACAAATACACAAGCTCCACAAACAAACTGATAAGGATCTTGAGAAACAGAACGTTCTTTAAATCGTTACATAAGAAAAGCATAGCACATGCTTCTTTTAATAACATCATCATAACCAATTATACTATAAAACCATATTACTTATATACTTGTTATCACATGATAGTCAATGTAGAATTGCTTTTCATTGTTGGCAATCAACAAATAATTATAACATAATATATAAGGGCAAAAAAGGAGGTGGTTGGATGAGTTATATGGAAAAATCCAGCAGTCAAATTTGTCAAATGCAGGGTTTTAAATTTTCTTCATATTTGTTTTTATCTTTTAGATTGTTTCTGCAACCTTAAATAGTTAAGTTCATGCACTAATTCATAGTACACAAAGACCTACCACTCAGAGACCACATACAACTGGCAGACTTTACAGTATTGTTAGTCTCAAGAAGGTCAAGTAAAACATTTTAACCTTTCTGAGAGATTGCTTGGGATCACTCATCACCCCCTCCATTAACCAATTTGATTGCCCTACTTCTTTCAACCTCTACTGTGATGGCTTCTATGACCGGATTCTTACTGACACAAGGGACAATCCAATAGTGGCAAGATGCAACAAGTTATTTTGAGCAGTCTTAAAGCAGCTCAACAGGAGCAAGTTTCTTGCATCAGAGTTTTCGCTGATTCCAAAAGCCTTGTCAATATGCTTTTGAATCCCAAAAGCATCCCAATGGCAACTACACTCTGCCATGACATTTTCCATCTTGCCAAAACTGTCAATGTTATACAATGGTCTCACATCAACAAAAACAGCAATATTTTTTGGTTGACAGAACACTTATGGATTTTGAAGAGGTGATTCACCTCCTATTGATCTGTATAATCCCATTTTGAGTTAATATACCTTTTCTTTCACCCAAAAAAAAAAAACATTTGAAGCTGCTTGTGAAAAAAACAGTCTAAAATCTCAAGAAATAGACCTTAGTACTAGTTGGAGAATGAATGTGAAACACCGTGTGGTGGAAGTCGGTATATGCGTTGGACCTTGCACCTGTACCAAGAAGTTTCTCACGCTTTTTACTTCCAAGAAATGCAACATGCTCAATCATATGTGCGATCCCCTGCTCATCTTCTTCCTCATCAATTGATCCAACATGAACTTCCATATGTGCCTCAAACCTGCAAATTCAAAATACATAGAGAGAAACGATAAGATTCTACAATTCCAACCTAATATTATTTCCAATGTAGCTAAGTAAAACTTTTACATATCAACTCAAATAAATATGATGAATAATTCGAAGAGGAATTTTATAATTAGATCCTAATTAACTTGATTAAAAAAGCAACTCTAAATGACTTAGACAAGTCGTATATGCTAACAGAAATACACTGACACAAGTCTGGATGAAAATGTATGTCGAAAGAACTCCTAGTGGATAACAACATAAGGCTAGAAGCATGGTGGGAAGGAAAATATGGTTAGAACTTCAGTGTAAGAGATTAAAAAAATAAAAAAAGATAGATATAAAGGTTGAACAATTGAAAGTAAATATAGCACAAGGATCTGGCTTTCTGTAAAATTTAAGTGAATAAGCACCACATACATTGACTAAAGGCACAAACTCATTAAAAGAGGACTGGTTTGCCACAAATATAAAGAAGCAAAATGTCAACTACTGAGTGGCATAAAAGAAAGCTGATTTATTTCCCCCAAAAGCAACTCATGTTCTTAAGCAGTTTATGGTAAAATGGTCTAAATATACCTACCATTAAATTGTGCTGCGAAACTCAAGTACAATATATCAAATATAGTAGACATTAGTCACATGACAATAATGATAACAAGTCAACAACTGAACTGAGCTACTAAGGTCAAGCACTATGTATCAAATAAGAGATGAGTCATAGAACGAAGGATTGAAATTTCGAATGATACCACCTGTAACGGGCGGTATGTACCGGTCTACCAGCAGACTGGTACACGGACTGCCCGCGATCGGGCGGTACCGTCGATTGAGGCTGTTTTCACCCGTTATTGTATGGCGGTGACCAAGGGAGAAGAAAGAAGAGGGGTGACCGAGGGACAAAAGGAAAGAAGAGGGAGAAGGGGAAGAAAGATAAGGGAAAAGAAGAGGAGAACCTGGAGATCGGTGCCGCTCTCCCTCCTCATCTGTCGGTGACTTCTCATCTGCACGGGGAGAAGAATCATCGGCGTCGTGAGGAGAAGAGAGGCGACACCTAGGCGAAAAAGGTTTTTTTTTAACTTTTACGTTGCAGATTTTTTTTTCTTTTTTTTTTTCCTGCGACGTCACCTCAGCAACACTGCCTCGCGTGGGGAGAAGAGTGGCAATGTCGCAGGATTTTTTATTTTTTTCTCTGCGACATTGCCTCGGCGACGTCGCCCCGCGTGGGGAGCGTGGGGGAGAAGAGAGGTGACATCATAGATTTTATTTTTTTTCTGCAACGTCACCTCGGCAATGCCGCCCAGCGTGGAGAGAAGAGACGCTACGTCGCCGAGGTGACATCGCAGAATTTTTTTTTATTTTTATATACACCGGGCGGTATACCGAAATATACCGCTTGGTATATAGTACCGTACCATACCAAGCGTATCTCGAAACTCTGGTATGGTATGAAATTTCAATCCTTGCATAGAACTACAGCAATAACAACATGAGGAAAAAATTAAAAACGTACAATATTTTCTTGGCACACGAATGACACCTTAAGCAGTACGATTAAGTTCCAAGCACAAAAGGATTTGTGTGGCTGCCAGCTGTGGCATAATATTGGTAAATAGTATATTGCAGGTTTATGATTATCAGTTATTCAGCTTATCTACCATCGAATTGTCATAAACAGAACTAAAAGCATCAAACTTGTGCTGATGGCATACCTGTTCGCTGGAACTTTATTTGGTAATATAATATATCGCAATCCATTTTTCAGTTGACCTCGGTGCAGTTTCGGATGAGAAAGAAGTGGAGCATTCAGAAATCCTTCTAGTTCGGTATTCTCCGCCTCTGGGTCCCAGAAAGTAGAACCTGATTTCTCAAGGACTGTATCTGACAAGGTACTTGCTACATGTGGTTCCTCAGGACCTAAAGCATGCAAAATATGAACTAGTTTCACCTGAAAAGAAACCATATAAAAATTAAGTCTCTATATGCTCCATGAGTTCAGAATAAAATAGTAAAGAGCTAAGGAACACTGGTTTTGAAGATTTGAAGGCATACAAATTCAAGATGAATTTGTAAATGGTCATCTTCCTTTATATATATTATCTAACACTTTTAAATTTAGAAAAAAATAATTGATATATTAGGGTCGTTCATCTACAATTTAACAGGGTATTGCATCAGTGCTTTGCATCGGCATCTATGTTTCACACATCAACAGCTTTTTCTCCATGTAAAGACATCATGGCATGATAATATAATGATCAGCTTCATTTCATTGAACTGCAACATCGTTGTCAATCATCTGACCAAGGGCTACTACTGACACTTTGAGAACATCTCCAGAATTCTTCAGAATCCTAAATAAATAACATGCACCTTTGGAAAGTTTTCCTGGCATGCCTAAATCTGGAAATACATATTTTCGCTGTAGAAGATGAATCAACCATAACAGAAAGCATCAACATGTCCTCATATACCATGCTGATGTTCATGGACAAAAAGTTATTAAGCTGAACATAATGCCATAAATGCAAGGTTGACTGTTGATACAGTTCAGAAGCCTATAAACAATTAGAAAGGTGGTTTACTTGTTTACTGCTACTTCATCGTATTTCCTCCACAAAGAATCAAAACTTTGCTTGAAGAGAAAACACAATCCTAGATGACTTACCTCATTAGTTTCCAAAGTGAAGTATCAAAACAACCGATACTTAGATAAGGACAATTGCAAGAACTTGGAAGATTAACTTACTGATCTACCCCCGGCTAAGTGCTTCTGAAACAGACAAGCTGATTTGTCCAGAAAGACACCAGGTGTGTATCTTGTACGATAACTCCTCGATCTATTGTGTCCTTGGAAACAAGAAACACATCCTGGATATCCTCGAGATAGCTCTTCAATGACTCTTCCATCAGTGTCATCAATATATTGCTTCGAAATACCACATGGTCGTGTGGTAATGAGTTGCTTTTCCTTTGCTCGAAAAAGTATACCTCTGTATTCATGGAAATGAAAGAGTAGAAACAGCCAATCAAAATCGAGTGGGCAAGCTTATTCCAAAGACTACGAACACCAGTGATATAGGCATCATCAGACAACAGAATGC
The DNA here is from genome assembly GCA_024322285.1 of Musa beccarii. Classification (NCBI taxonomy): domain Eukaryota; kingdom Viridiplantae; phylum Streptophyta; class Magnoliopsida; order Zingiberales; family Musaceae; genus Musa; species Musa beccarii. The sequence goes on along the minus strand of CM044397.1, from coordinate 3,586,525 downwards.
CACAAATTTGTGAGTAGAACACAGTAATCATTGCATCTGGGATAACTACAGAGTATAGGCAGAACTTCTAAGCATCCATACATGGCAACAATCAGGAAGTTGAAAAAGAAAATAAAAAGTGATTGTCAGATGACAAACCAGTGAGTTCCACAAATGGCATTAGTTTGTACCAGCAATCTTTGGATGACAAATGATAGACTTTAACTAAGATGCAATGTAGACATACACAAAACTGTGCAGAAACATGATAATTGGCCATACAAGACATGAAATCCCAACTATTCTATTGCCAACAAAGAGAAACAACAATTTGATTAAAAGCATTCTTACATGTTAGAAACCATTTTCCTTTTGTTTAACTATCATCCGTATAACACGGTAGATGCCTGAACTTAAAAGTTAAATGGTTGTACAATTCATGCAAATCTGATCAATTTATAACCTACAAAATACACCATAAACCAACAAAAGACATAAGTTAGAAATTCATGTGGAGAAAGTTATTGATAAAGTGGTATTCAACGTTGATTTGAATTCGGTTTTCGTTTTCATTAATTCTGTCATTAGCAGGACAAATAACTTTTATGCCATCGAGGCCATAGCTAATAATTAACAGAAGAAAATACCAGATAAATTTCTAGCACTATGCTGCAAAATGAAAGACGGACCAATTGACCAACAAGAAACAAGTCACAGGATGCATTCGTTTTTTGAAATAATATAATTCTTTCTTCTTTTTCGAATAAAAAAGTGCATAGCGCTTAAGATCTTCATGAACCATCCATCCTTGACAGCCGTGCAATACTTATCAGTGATTTCAAGCAAATCTGCAAGTTAGATATTACTTTCACATATGACATTACATCACTGCTGCAAATGTACAATGAAAAGAATTATTATGTAGAAAGAAACAAACAATACCAAGCCCCAAATCTTGAGGCAAGTTCGCCGAAAAATATATTGAGGCTCATGAAAGATGCTTTACAGATTGTGATAACTTTTCCATCATTTTTTTCACCTTTTTCTGCTGGACAACTTGAAGCAGGAAAGCATAGTACAATAAAATACAGAGTCATACAGCTGTGACTGTAGTTCCATTCACATTGAGGGGAGAAGTATGAACTTTAACAAGTCAACAATCATTTCTAGTCATCTACCATTAAAAAACTTCCAAAAGTTTTACCTATCTTATTTTTCACATCCAATTGCTAGTTCTACAGAATCTTCGAGTCTGTGTCATTAAGTATATCAATACTTCACAGTTCAGACTAAAAGTCTTGAAAAGCAAAAGATGTAATTTGGTGAGTGACAATTACATGAATTTGCATATTATGGCATTATCAAGTTCTGAAGAGGCATTTTTGCCTAGAGTTTTAGCCCTTGTCACCGGTTGATCATGGATTTCCACTTGTTGGGGAAATGATGGTGGTCTCATCAGATACTTTCTCAACCATCTAAATCAGGAGGAAGAAAATGATAGAATTATGTAATCCACAAAAAATATATATATGAGAGAAAAGAAACAAAAGGCCCTCAACGTTTTGCAAGGCAAGTAAGGTTCTTCTATCAGCAAACAGAGTGTGCCTGCTAACATGTAGCAAGGAGAGAAAGTTCTTGAATCAAAACTTTTCAAGAAAATTAGAAGCAAGACATTCCCAAACTATTCAGAAGAACTTTTAATTCTCTAATTCTGGAATGAAGCAACAGAGATGAAATACAAGGATTACGATGAAAATAAGCAGATGAAGACGTAGGAGAATCTTAATTTTCATATTGCAATTGCTAGGTCAATTTGTTGGAGAATGAAGATTGTGGTATCAAGAACATCAACAGACAAGGCCGTTCCTATCTTTTCAATCTTAAATTAGCAATAGATCTGATATGATGAACGGCAACCATGTGAATTTGCATATGATGACATTACCAAGTCCTGAAGAACAAGCGGTCTAAGCATTGTTGCGTGGGTTCTCAGACTTTTCCTCATCATTTAGCAATGGATTTATGCCTACTAGAAAGATGTAAACCCACAAGAAAGAAACCCGATACAAGAAATCAAGAGGACAGAAACAAAATATCCCCCGAGTCTTTCAAGGCAAGTAAACGAAAGATCCCACTGATACGCAGCTAAAGAAGAGAAATTCTTGAACCAAAACTGTTCAAGAAAACAAGAAACAAGTCATCCCTAAAACATTCCGACACACACAGTGTATCTAATCCTCCAATTCCACAGCTCGAATTGCGAATCAGGCCATGAAGACGACATAACCAAGAAAGACGATGAAAGAAGCAAATGAGAAGCAAAGGAAATTACCGCCGTTGTGGGGGAAGGGGGGAGAGGCGATAGCCAGAATGGACTAAGGGGGAAGGGCGTCGTTGGCGGCTGGCTAGGGGGCGGGCGGGGATGAAGCCCCTCGGGCGGCCGCCGCTACGATGTAGGTGCAAAGAAGGGGGGAGATACGGAGATGTGGCCGTCGTCGTCGTCGCCGCCGCCGCCGCCGCGGATAGAGGAGAGGAGGCCATGGCTTCTGCTCTGCACCCCTCGATTCTTGGACTGCGTCACGTTATATTTTGCGGTCTAGCAATCGGTCAAAAAAATCATGGGCCGAGCTGTGGAGTAGATTGAGGACGAGATGGCACTCTTTACCCAGAGGTATTGTTTTGTCCAACCCGCTTTTAGTTTCTTTGCATCAACTACCTGCTTCTCAATTGGAGAAAACTGCGGGCTCCATGGTGGGTCCTACAGGTACGGTCTATTCTCGAATCAGAAAGCTGCGGTGACCGGCCAAACTAGTTCGATTAAGTCAAGCGATTAGGTTTTCTTTTCTTTGAGAAGGATTAGCCTTTAGGATTGGGCCCGGGCCTTCAAGCCATGCTTGTGTGGGTTGGAGACTGGGCTTGGCTCAATACCGAGCTGTAGTCCCATGCGAGTCTCTCCTTTGGACCGCCGTCGCCGTAGACTGGAGAGTCATAAGAACTGGGGACCGGAGGGGAGAGGGGACGAGCCTCGAAAGCTCCACTCTCTCTCCTCCGCAGCCTTGCCGTTGATTCCTTCCTCTTCCTTTCTTCTTCGTTTGACACGGATCGGTCGATCGGATTCGTATGCTGGATGGGAAGGAGGCTAATGGTGTGGGCGGGGCGGGCGGAGCACCTGGGTGGGATCCCGCGGGCGCTTGTGTTCCTGGCGGTGGGAGCCTTCGCCAAGACCGTCACCTCCTGCCTCAACTCCACCTCCGTCCACAACCCCGAAGCCCTCCTCCACCTTGTCAAGTCCCGCCCACCTGGCGTTCCCCTCCTCACCGTCAGCAACCACATGTCAACGTGAGTCTCTTTCCCTCCCGCCCCCTTCCCATTCATCGATAAAAAGATCTTCTTGTTATTTTGTTGGTATCCTCATAAAAGCTTCATCGCTTGCTTCTTTCACAAAGGCTTATAGACGGTGCACGGTGTTTTGATTCCTCCGTCGCTTGATAGCCAGTCAGGATAGTTAACTTCGGACTTTATCCCATAGTCAACCAAACTTGGATTAGGAATCCGATTGTTAGTGTACCTTTATGCAGTGGCCGATGAGTTAGCACGATAAGATTCGGGTCCGGATGTGCCGGGGCCGCCTTGGTTGATCTCCGGATGGGAAATCAGCATCGTGTCAGGTGAAGCAGATCGTCTGCCTGCTCAGGGATGACGCCTCCTTCCGTTGGCTGACCCACCATGCGCCTTCCGGTTCCTGCATGCAGGTCGGGTCAGGGTTTCCTGACCCGAGCCATCCGAAGCTTAAGTTAGCGTTGCGAGAGGGAGATGAGTGTTCGAAAAGGAAGTCCCCCCAGAGTGGTGCCAGTCTGGGGTTCTTATACCGAAGGGGGTGCTGACCCCCGATGTGTTGTGGAGTATCGTCCCGAGTTTCTGGGCGGCGCTGTGGAGGCGTCGTCCCGGGCTTTCCGGGACGACGCCCGTACTCATACAGGCACGTGCTCAATGGAGCTGTCGAGGCGTCGTCCTGAGCTTTCCGGGACGGTGCTATGCTGATGTGGCCTGCCACCTTGGCTTTTATGCCAAGGTGGCGATGGGGCGCCACCGATGGGAGGGTGGTGTCGGTATGCGCCCTATCATTCTCCCCCCCCCGGAGAAAGCCATGCGTCGGCTCTTTGTTGGGGAGGACCCGGGACGTGGTTTTGTCTCTTGGAGTTGAGGTTGCCGGTTTTGACTTCTAGTTGGTATTGGAGAGGTTTCCCGGAGGATAGTCGGTCGGGTTGGTTCGACGATCGGCGATTGATCCGGCGACATGGGCGACCTGCAGACGAGTGGCGTGCCTCGGGCATTGTTTGGCCGAGCGATGTGGCTCGGGCTTTGTTTGGCCAAGCAGCGTGGCTCGGGTTTTGCTTGGCCGAGCGGCGTGGCTCGGGCTTTGCTTGGTCGAGCGGCGTGGCTCGGGCTTTGCTTGGTCGAGCAGTGTGGCTCGAGTTTAGCTGCTCGGACACTGATCGAATCAAGGCAGTGACTAATCACACATGATTGGTTGGTTGCGAGCGCTGCTTTCAGCGCTAGCTGCTTGGCCGAAAGCGGACGCTTTCGGGCAATGGCTTGACCGAGCAACGTTACTCGACCCTTGTTTGGCCGAGCAGTTGCTCAGACATTGACCAAACCGAGCAGTGACTTGCTGCACATTACCAGTCGAGCAACGTTGCATGGGTGCTGGCTTGGCTGAGTAGTACTGCTCGGACTATGTTGTTTTCCTTCATATCCTTCTCGTTCGGAGCTGGGAAGAACGAAGCGAAACTTGAAGAGGAGTGGGACCGCATCTCTCTTCCTTCATTTGGTCTGGCCACTTACAAGGTTCGAGGGGGCTTGTGGACAATGGTTGGCACAGGACAACAGGAGAGAATCACCTCCCTCCTCGGTCTTTGCAAAGTCATTCTTTGCGACCGTTTACCGAGCAAACGCTCGGACCTTGATCAACCAAGTAGCGATTCGCTGCACATAGCTGGCCGAGCAATACTGCTCGGCAACATAGGATCGAACTGGCCGAGTATCGTAGCTCGGGCATTGATTTGGCCGAGCAACATGGCTCGGGCATTGGCTCGGCCGAGCGACATCACTCGGGCCCATGTTTGGCCGAGCAGTTGCTCGAAGCAGCACTGAACCATGCAGCGATTTGTTGAACACAGCTGGCCGAGCAACACTGCTCGGACACTAGAGATTGGACTGGCCGAGCATCGCAGCTCGGGCATTGATTTGGCCGAGCAACATGGCTCGGGCATTGGCTCGGTCGAGAAGCATCACTCGGGCCCACGTTTGTCGAGCAATTGCTCGGGCAAAGATCAACCATGCAGCGATTTGTTGAACACGGTGGCCGTCGCAGAACACTTCTTTCGGACACTAGAGATTGATGGCCGAGCATCGCATCGACTCGAGCATTGATTTGGCCGAGCAACATGGCTCGCATTGGCTCTACCGAGTATCATCCACCGACTTAGCTGATTTTGCTTAAGGCCGCGCGGCACCATTGCGTGTCAATCCGCAAAGGTCAGCCTCCCGACCTCCCACGATCCCTTAGGACCTGCAAAAGAGAAGATGGGACAGAGAAAGCGCTTCACACGGGATCCACAAGTCACCCTTTCAGCAAACACTTTATAGTCAATGCAAATTCCAACAATGGACATCATAAGCTCAGAATGGTTGCACAACAAAGGTATAAGATTGGTCCACTACAGATCGAAATCTAGTACAAGTGTCCACATGACACAAACTTTATGTACAAGCCAACAATGGCTGCCAAACTCACTCAAATGGGGCATTTAGCCTTTAGCGAGCCCTTTACAAGCTTTACAAGTTAGAACAAACTGAAAAGGGACACGAACATGCATAAGCATTACACCGAACAAGCCGTTTACAATTTGTCCATGACATTCTCCCCCACTTATTCCTTCGACGTCCTCGTCGAAGCCTTTGTTGACGCTGCAACTCCTTGCATTTGCTGGATCTTCAATCTTCTGCTCCTGCTGCAATGCGCCCCTCGGCTCCCAGTTGCTCTCCGCATTATTGTTGTTGTTAAGTCGTCGAACTTTAATCCGCCATGCTGCTTCAACTCGCCAATGACTCTGACTCTGGTGTGAGGTCGGCAGAGTTGGGCTGATCTTTACTGGTTCTTGCGGATTCATCTGATGAAGGAAAAGACTATCCTTGATATGCGCCAGTCTTCAAATTCTTCTTGTCTCTTGAACTGGATAGATGCTTGTTGGAGCTTTAACGAGCATCGCCTCGCCAACTTTGAAGTTTTCAAGTCCTTCCTCCACAAAATTTGCCCAACGATCTTCTTCCATTTAGTTGTCTCATCCAAATAGGGTCGCATCACTTCCGCTTTCGATTGGCCTTCGATTGGGAAATGAAGTAGACAATCTACTCTTAGTAGCACTGATCACCATTGGTGAGGACTTGACAACTGTTGTCTTCCATTAATCTCTTCGAAGGGTCTTCAAATCTGTGCAGAGCTCCTCTGCTGGATAACTAAGAGAGCTGGGGTACTCGGTTTCGCCCATTCTCGTGAGAGTTGAGAAGGCAAAGGTTACTTGACTTCGCCCGCCTCCTCGAGGTTTGTACTCCGTGCGTCAAGCTGGTTACTAGACTTCGCCTGCTCTTGGCTCACACTTCCGAAACACTTGAAGTGTTTGCAATCCTTGCGTTGAGTCAGCTACTGTGATTCACCTTCTCAATGTCATTGAACTTCTGGAATGCAAGAAGTTATCACTCCAACTTGGAGTAAGTCTCCGATAGATTTGGTCGCCTTTGGGATTGTACCGCCTCCTCCATCATTTCTGCCGCCTACTCCTCTGAGTAGCAAAGGTACAGCACCGCGTACTACCTGCTTCGTTCCTTGGTCAGTCACTCTTGCATCGACTCGAAGTCCTTCACTTATGGCTATCTTAAAGAGAAGTCCATTGACACCTGTCTTACGAAGTTCCCTGGCTCCCTGGCCTCTGCCCTTCAGCCCTGTCTTGGTACTTGGAGTTTGCCTCTGCATTCTCCACCTCCTCGGCCCATCTCACGACCAAGCGCTCTCCCTCCATGAGAGCAAGGGATCGATGACTCCACGGAAGTCCCGCTTCTGCGGTACCATGGGGCTGACATACCCATGGCACTACTATCCGTTGTCTCGCATCTGCGTCCCTTCTTCGCGATCGGTAGATCCGCCTCTACGGTACTGCGGCACTCCTCTGAGTCCACCTTTATTCTAACTGATGCTTGGTTTTTGGGTAGTTGAGTCCCTCTGGACTCGTCATTGCTTCCTCACCCTTTTTCGACCACCTGCTTTAACACCTCTGTGTTCTTTGAGCAGTTTTTCATGATCGATGGAAAGACAGACTGCAACTTCTACGTATGGCCTCTGCTATCATGTTGCAGGGCTTGCACCACTTCTATTCTCCTTAGCTTCATTGGTCGCAACGTTCGCTTACTCGGCCTTGTCCTCTGACTTGCTAGGCTCCCTTAAGCGAATGTGAGCTCTGAAGCAGTTCAACTCTTCAACCGCTCTGATCATACCTCTACATGATCCAGTCCCCCCCATGGGACTCACTGGTTCTTGCATCTAAACTTCTTCCTCGATAGTGCATAGCCCCCATAAGTTGATGTCCAAGACTTCCATCCAATGCAACATTCGATGCACGCACGGAAGACCCACCTCTGCGGTACCATAGCATTCATTGCTTGAATCCATAGCTCTTCTTGTCGTCGTGTTGTTCACCGAAGTGGAGCTCCCAGTCGCGCTCCCAATCATACTTCCATATGACCTCGTCCCTCACAGGACGAGGTGTGTGTGTCGCATTGTCACGAACCATTCCACCACGATTCGCTGCATCATGTCGCCTCCTGATGACATCCCCTTGCATTCTGATCCCTGTGGTGTGAACTTGAACTGCGATTTCTCCATGTGTGGACTCCGCCAACACATCGCAGGGCCTTTGCCACCTTCGATTTTGTTCGCTCCTTTGGTAATCAACCTTCGTCCACCCGCTTTCGGATCACACCCGGACAAAGCATAGCTCTAAGACAGTCCGTCGCCTAGCAGCTCCTCTGAAGTCACCTGACTTAGCTGAAATTGGTGCATCATTGTCTGGATCCTGGGTTTCTGCCCCTACCAGCACAATCTCCACTGCACACCGCTTTCCTCATTGGTGCATCAAATTGCAACTCGAATAGCAACACTGTGGCATATTCTTCAAGAGTACCTACCTCTGCGTTCTCTTGCCCCGTGCCAAGTCCTTCTGACACTTACTTTGCCTCTGCAAACTGTGTCGCCTTAGTTCCTCCGTCAAATGCTTCACCGAGATCAGGTGCATGTGCCTCAAAGCTCCCTTCGTCGTTGGCACCATGTAAGATGAGTCTACTCCATCAGAATAAAGAACTCCTGGAACGACATGATCCTACTCCTGTCTCTGCAAGAGTCCATGTCCTTGACCTCTGTCTAAGGAAAGCTCCAAGCCTCCGCTCCATGTTCTATCTTCTATGTCAACTCCCTTTATGCGGCTTGGGTACATCACCAAGTCACCCCCAAGTTGCTCCGCTTCTCGATTTACATTGCGTTAATGGTGGCCCTCGTACCCACCATTCCACGGGTCAGCCCTCTGTTGACTCCGATCTCCCTATCGGCTCCAAGTGTGCCTTCACTCTGTGTTGCCTTAGGTCGCTCCCCCACTTGATCTCGCTATGCGTCCACCAACGCATTGCCTCTTGCGAGATCATGCGACGACTCCTCGTCGCTCGCTCGATCCATCAAACTGTCTTGATGTACTCCACAACCAGTGCGATTCATTGCACATGATTCTCTCTTTGGAGAACCAGGACTTATCCCTCTTGGATATTTGCCCCGTTAGAGCAACTTTTCTCTTCACATCATTCCCTTTGAAAGTTTTGGAGACCACCATCCCCTTGGACTACTCCGACTTTGTTGAATAAACTATGCCCGGTTTTGCCTCCATAAACGCACTTGCTAGATTGCAACTCTTCTCCAATACAACTCCCACTGCATCCCTCCGAGCCTAGCAATATGCTGAACTTGCTGCACACTTCACCTCTTACGAAAGTATCTTGCTCATGCCGAAGAGAAAGTTTCAATGCTCCATGGCGCCGACCTTCGCCACGGATGGGATAACCGAACAATCCATCGTCCGCATGCAAGGCCTTGCATGAGTATCGAATTCCTTGAGTTTGCAACTCCCCTCACCTCTGTGAGCTTTGCACAACTCTTTCGATCGTTGAAGAACCCACTCCACCTTACACGGTCTCATCCTTTGCCAAGCACTCTGCTTGCCTCGAGCACCGTCAAGTTTGGGTGCCAACGTCGAGCCACTGCTCGAACTCAGCCATCCCGACCTTTGTGCGCTACACAATTCTTCTTAGCTTGTTTGTCCTTGTGGTGCCTCTTGCGCGAAGGGTTGGCCATTTTTCTGAATGTGATTCTCGGATGCCCGCTCCTCTGAGCTACTCCTTCCCCTACAACTCCAAGTCCGTTTCCCAAACGGTCGCGCATGTTGGCTGCCCTCAACGCAGTCCCGCTAGGTCCCCCACATTTGCATGCTAAGTGTTTCTAAGTGGGCTTATCCCGCTCTGATACCATCTGTCACGGACTTAGCTAATTTTGCCTAAGCCGTGCGGCACCATTACGTGTCAATCCGCAAAGGTCAGCCTCCCCGACCTCCCACGATCCCTTAGGACCTGCAAAATAGAAAACGGGACAGAGAAAGCGCTTCACACGGGATCCACAAGCCACCCTTTCAGCAAACACTTTATAGCCAATGCAAATTCCAACCATGGACATCACAAGCTCAGAATGGTTGCACAACAAAGGTATAAGATTGGTCCACTACAGACCTAAATCTAGTACAAGTGTCCACATGACACAAACTTTATGTACAAGCCGACAGTGGCTGCCAAACTCACTCAAATGAGGCATTTAGCCTTTGGCGAGCCCTTTACAAGCTTTACAAATTAGAACAAACTGAAAAGGGACATGAACATGCATAAGCATTACACCGAACAAGCCGTTTACAATTTATCCATGACAGAGCGGCATCACTCGGGCCCACGTTTGGCCGAGCAGCTGCTCGGAGCAGCACTGAACCATGCAGCGATTTGCTGAACACGGCTGGCCGAGCAACACTGCTCGGACACGAGATTGGACTGGCCGAGCATCGCAGCTCGGGCATTGATTTGGCCGAGCAACATGGCTCGGTCGAGTAGCATCACTCGGGCCCACGATTGGCCGAGCAGCTGCTCGGAGCAGCACTGAACCATGCAGCGATTTGCTGAACACGGCTGGCCAAGCAACACTGCTCGGACACTAGAGATTAGACTGGTCGGGCATCGCAGCTCGGGCATTGATTTGGCCGAGCAACATGGCTCGGGCAGCTTGCGACCGAGGAGCATGGCTCTGGCAGCTTGCGTTCGAGAGGCATGACTCGGGCAGCTTGCGACCGAGGAGCATGACTCGGGCACGTGCGACCGAGAGGCAAGGCTCGGGCAGCTTACGACTGAGAGGCATAACTCGGGCAGCTTGCGACTGAGAGGCATAACTCGGGCAGCTTGTGATCAAGGAGTATGACTCGGGCAACTTGCGACCGAGAGGCAAGGCTCGGGCAGCGTGCGACCGAGAGGCATGACTCGGGCAGCTTGTGACCGAGAGGCGAGGCGAGGGCAGCGTGCGACCGAGGAGCATGACTCAGGCACCGTGTGACCGAGGAGCATGACTCGAGCAGCTTGCGACCGAGAGGCAAGGCTCGAGCAGCGTGCGATCGAGGAGCATGAATCGGGCAGCTTGCGATCGAGGAGCATGACTCGGGCAGCTTGCGACCGAGAGGCATGACTCGGGCAATTTTACGATCGAGAGGCGAGGCTCGGGCAGCGTGCGACCGAGAAGCATGACTCGGGCAGCATGTGATCGAGGAGCATGACTCGAGCAGCTTACGACCGTGAGGCAAGGCTCGGGCAGCATTCGACCGAGGAGCATGACTCGGGCAGCTTGCAACCAAGAGGCATGACTTGAGCAGCTTGGGACCGAGGGGCAAGGCTTGGGCAACGTGCGACCAAGGAGCATGACTTGGCCAGCGTGCGACCGAGAGGCAAGGCTCAGGCAGCTTGTGACTGAGAAGCCTGACTCGGGCAGCTTGTGACTGAGAAGCCTGACTCGGGCAGCTTGCGGCCGAGGGGCCGAGCAGCGTGGCTCGGGCTTTGTTTGGCCGAGCGACATAGCTCGGGCTTGGTTTGGCCGAGCGGCGTGGTTCGGGCTTTGTTTGGTCAAGCGACGTGGCTCGGGCTTGGTTTGGCCGAGCAGCGTGGCTCGGGAATTGCTTGGCCAAGCAGTTGCTCGGACACCGACTGAACCAAGTAGCTATTTGCTGCACATGGCTGACCGAGCAACATTGCTTGGACGCTAAGGATTGGATTGGGCTGACCTTGCGACATCGGGCTCTCCTTCTAGTGCCAATCTGTTAGTGTACCTTTACGCCGTGGCCGATGAGTCAGCACGGCAAGATTCGGGTCCGGATGTGCTGGGGTCGCCTTGGTTGATCTCCAGATGGGAAATCAGCGTCGGGTCAGGTGAAGCGGATCGTCTGCCTGCTCAGGGATGATGCCTCCTTCCGTTGGTCGGCCCACCGCGTGCCTTCCGGTTCCTGCATGCAGGTCGGGTCGGGGTTTCCCGACCCGACCCCTCCGAAGCTTAAGTTAGCGTTGCGAGAGGGAGATGAGTGTTCGAAAAGGAAGTCCCCCCAGAGTGGTGCCGGTCTGGGGTTCTTATACCGAAGGGGGTGCTGACCCCCCGATGTGTTGTGGAGTACCATCCCGAGTTTCCGGGCAGCGCCCGTACTCGTACGGGCGCGTGCTCGGTGGAGCTGTCGAGGCGCCGACCCGAGCTTTCCGGGACGGTGCTATGCTGATGTGGCCTGCCACCTTGGCCTTCATGCCAACGTGGCGGTGGGGCGCCACCGATGGGAGGGTGGTGTCGGTACGCGATCTCTATGGAAAAAATAATTCACCGATCTCTATGGAAAAAATAATTCACCAGCTTATTCAAGGAAAAAATTGAGAGTTTGGAAGTTGATTCAATGATTCTTGATTGTTTGGAGATGTTATGCGCTTACAAGTTTATTTTTATCTTGGAATAAGTTTAAATTGATTTGAGCGGTTGGTAAACTGTTCAACCTTTTCTCAGGAACTAATTTTGGTAGGTTTATACAAGAAGGGGCCCAGTTAGTCTGGAACTAAATGTGGGATTACATGTGAAATCTTGATGCTTGGTGACACATTGTGGGTTAGTCTAGGCTGATGCTCTCGAGTTGCTCGGAAAACCTAGGCCATTTGAAGTCTTCCCTTGAATCTTCAAGCATATTAGATAATCTAAATTTCTGTGCTCAGATGAATTAGAAGTAGCATTTACTTTTGCATTTTCACTGTAACACATTAAAGATATGGCAGAGGATGGGAAGAAGAAAAACTAGATTGAGGAAGGAAATGGTTATCCATTTCTTTTGTCTCTGCGAATACCAGCGAAACTTTGCCTTAATAGCCATGTGGTATTGTACTCTTAAGTTTAAACCATTACTGGTGACATGACTTCTGATGCAAAATTTCATTATGTAAGATGATCTAGTCTGTAAACTTTAGCACTGAACTGCCTCAAAAAATACCAATTGCAATTTTTAATCATTTCAAGATTACTTGGACTACATTTTAACGATGTAGTTGAACAAACTGATCTTAGTTTTTCTTTTGTTTCTTGAGCTCTTTGTTCGGATTAACATTTATGACTGCAAGGCCTTGTTGGCAGCTTAGATGTTCTCTCCAAATTCAGTGATAACTCCTGATTTAGACAACCAGACAATATTGGTGAATGGATCCTGTTATTATGAGTACCTAAGCTGGGAATTTGAGATTTAACAGACAGATATCTTGCAGTAGGAACATTGTGAATGGTTTCAATATATTATGATATTTCTCTGCATGTATCATTGTAATGTTGTTGTATTAGTCTACTTATTTATTTTGGGCATTGTTATGTTCAATATATGAGCACTGTTTCTGTTTGTCTTGTCTTTATACTCTGCGGTAAATAGATTGCCTAGTTTTGCATCGTAAAACAGGTTGGATGACCCTCTTATGTGGGGGTTTAAGGGATTTCCATCTGTGGATGCAAAATTTGCAAGGTGGGTTCTGGCGGCAGAGGACATATGCTTCAAAAATAAACTTTTTTCCTACATATTTCGACTTGGTAAGGTTGCTTGCCCTCATACTAATACTCAGATTTTAAGTTGCTTGTGCATCAAGTTTCTTCTATTCAGATAGTACTATATGAGTGTCATTCTTTTGTTTTATCATTTATGTGTGTTGTTGTTTGTAAAATTCTAAGGTTTCTTTAGTTCGATATATTGGCTTTGAAGAGCAAGTAAGGAACTAGTGGCACTTCCTATTGACTCATAAGTAAACTCTTTGTGCTGTTCAATGTAACAGCAATAGGGTCTTGGACATTACAGACTTTTAAGTACCAGCTGACTGGAGAATACAGGTTGCATGTGCTAGTCAGCAGTTAAGAATCAAGAAATTGATACTGATTACAATCTAGTGTACTTGACTGATAACCCTGAACTTCTGCTGAATATTTGTATAACCTTGTTCTTTTTTAATTATACAATTAATTATGTTCTTAGTTGCTGGAGCAAAATGTTAATGATGTGATCATGATTATATGATCAGTTACTTCCAAACAGCCTTGGTAGGATATTGTTCAGAGAATGAACACAGACAGACACTGTTACCAACTACGCAACATTCTCTACCTTTCAGACTTCAATAGAATTTTAAAAAATAAATAAATGATATGATGGATGGCACTGCTCTCAAGATAACTAAATAGCAGGAAACAACTTATCTATGCAAAGCAGATGGACAGGAACAGCCATGATCTTTAAAAAAACATTCAACGATATGTATTGTAATATAAGTAATTAGAAACTTACGAAGCATAGGTTTTGTTTGACTGATCATACATCTTTGAAATATCGGCCTGCTTTTCATTTCTGGTTTTTGTACATTATCTATTTTCTTTAGATTTCGTTGTTATTGTTTAAATGTGGAACTACCAAGAATGATCCTTGTATGTCTATGCAATTTTTTGAAGACTGGTTTGATTATGTCTTTCAATTATTGTGCATCATTTACTTTTTTTGTTGTTTTTATTGAAAAAATATCTGAATTGTCTGGTTATTTTCTATTTTTAAAAGGTTTTTAAATTATCTGACAGTCTATCAATTTGTCTAGTGACAATAATATTCTTTTGTCAAACATTAAATTTTGATCTACTCCTTATTGGTTTAAATGGACTGCATACAGCCCTTCAATTCTTGTATGCGGCCATATTATTGGCTGATTCTCCGTCATGTTTCTCTCAAGAGATTAAGTTTACAGGAAAATGCATACCAATAACCAGGGGTGGTGGAATATATCAAGAACATATGAATGAAGCTCTTGAAGTGTTAAGTCATGGAGGCTGGGTATTGTTTTTGTTGCTTTGCATTTTTTTGCTATTGTTATCTAGTTGATGTTGTTGTTCTTTTCTGAGGAAATAAATGGTTGAATTATCATGGAGTTCATCATTATGTTTAAACAGTTGCATACATTTCCAGAAGGAAAGGTGTGTCAAGATAAAGCTCCCATAAGGCGTCTAAAGTGGGGAACAGCCAGTCTCATTGTACGTGCACCCGTCGCCCCTATAGTCTTGCCAATCATCCACTCTGGTTTTGAAAAGGTTGTTTGCCGTAACCTTTTTATGTCTGAGTCACCATATTAAACTCTTTGGATCCAATTGGAACCTGATATTCTTTAGACCACCACACTTGTACAACTACAAACTATACCTTTTTATTGGTCTGTTTGCTATATATTTTGTTATCTTAAACCTCATTCTCATCCTGGCTCCAAGTCAATGATGAGAACATTTTACTCGTTTGATGTTGTTCAAGTCATCTTATCAAACTTACAGGTCATGCCGGAGAAATCATTTTTTGGAAGGAGGCCACCGTTACCTCTTTGCAATAAAGAAATCCGAATTGTAATTGGTGAACCAATTGAGTTTGACCTTCCAAGCTTAAAGCAGGAAGCCATTGCCGCCACTCGAGATAGACCCCTCCATACTTTAGGATGGCCGAAGACTTCCCCTGATGGACTCGGTGAGGCTGCACAGAGATGGATTTACACTAACATATCTGATCGGCTTCGATCAGTGATGGAAAGTTTACGAATTTTCACTTCCGATAAATTCAACCTATGAATTTTTTTCAATATTTGGGATTATAACTTTATTGAATTCAAATTACAAACTTTATTGAATTTTCAATGTATCAGATATTTGTATCAGTTTGCTGTTGGTTCATTTTTTGTCCATTGTTATCAGAATATGGATTCGGGCTTCTTACAAATTCAATTAATCCTTTGCCACCCCTCTATGATTCACTCGGTGAATCGGCATGTCTAGTCATTTGTTACCTGTTTTGCTATATTTATGTTTTATAATTGGATTGACGTAATTATTTTCTATGGATAAAATCACTTGCATTGCATTTGGGTTGCTCATTGGGATCAGATTCACTTAATATATTTTCCACTTATCAGTGTGATTTTTTTTTTGTTTTATTTGTTGTTTTATTCTTTATTTATTACTGAAAGTGCTATCTTTTGTATTATTTGGTACCTGTATTATTCATAATTTATTTCTGTGTGATATTATTTTTAGATTTATGTTTTTTATTATGTCATTCTGGTTTAGTATTAATTTAAGCACATATTATTCTTTTATCAAGAGGGAAAGCGGAGGGAATTTAAAATCAAATGAATAATATCTTTGGAAATAATATCTTTGGAATTTAAAATCAAATGAATAATAGCATAGAGAATTTACAATATTTCTGGACGAAGGAGAGAATAGTTACCCCGCTAACATCGTTAAAAGCTTACAATGGGATGATTGACTGAAACATAAATTCTCTACGCTTGTAAACATATACTCGACATCCAAGAGTGGGCTTCACAACCCAACACAAACATTTAAGAGTGGGGCTAATAATACCACGACATTCTCGGAGCAAGACGTCAGGTACTTTCCATGCAAAGTGACACGTCTGATGCACAGCGCGGGCATCACCGTCCGTAAGGGAAAACGATGCAATCAACGTAACCCACCAACTAATGTAGAACTGCAGGGAACGAACTTAGACGCTTGCACATTACTGCATGCACGTTCGTGTGTCCAAAGCATGGGGAGACTCCCATTGCGTATGTAGTGGCTTGCAATTTGCTGTTTACACAGCTGTGATTGTTGCACCGATGATGTAGTTAACAGAGAAGAAGGTCAGTCAGGTCTGCGATTGAGGAGTTGGCCTGCAGGTAATTCTGCACTCGCATGCTTCTTACTACCTCCATGTTGATTCTTTTGGCTCTGCCTATCAGGAATCCTAGTGACCAACGCAGATTCATGATGTCTACTCTACGTGACTCTTCTTCGGTCGTTTGTCGTAAAAGGGAGTCATCTTTTTCTGATCTAACGTCACGTCCATCTACATGACGCCTCCGTCTATCCGTCCTCCCATCTCATTAGGTGTCGGTCATCGTTGGAGCGGTGCTCGCTTTGCCAAGTAGCGTGGGGTAATTAAGAGAGGTGTGAGCTGGATTCACCGAGTTCTTCTGTGTCTCCATCGAGCAGCAGTCAGAGAAAGCGGAGTCCATCATAATTAGTTTTGTGTCGGCTTGGAGTTTAGCAACAACATGTGTCTTTTCCTTAATCACTCTCCGACATGTACTGCTTTAGCCAACCGATGGGGGAACTCCATCACCGGATTAGGATAATTTACTTCTAAAAGGTCACGCTAACTACGTTCCTTTGCCCAGAATTTCTCCATGGATATTTTTAAAATTTAATTTGCATCCTCTTGTTTTTGTTTTTTTAAGTCTTCACTAAATCAACAAGGGATCCTTCTTCTCTTTTTCTTTCTCTTTTTATTTTTTTCATTGTATTTATTTTATTCTTCTCTAATTGTATTTATTTTAAGTCTAGAATTTTTTAAAAATTACAAGAGAGAAGGTTGAATCGAGTCGGTCTACCTCTGTTAGTTTTAGTTTACTCTTTTAATTTGGATAGATTTTTACTCAATCCTACTAAAATTATGTAATAAAGTTAAAATAACAAAGATATGCTTATTCTTCTATGAAAAAAAAATCCTCATAGATATTTTTTAATTTAATTAGTTTCTTCTTATTTTATTTTATTTAATTCTTCACTAAGTCAACCTCGGATCTCTTTTTTTTTTCTCCTTTTATTATTTCTCCACTATATTTTCTTATTCTTCCTCTTACTCCTCCCCAACATCTTTCTTCTTCTTTTAGAAATAAGAGACAATTTATGAATCTACGATGGAGGAAATTTTTAAAAAAAACTGATGTACGTGGAGACGAGATTGAATCAAGCTAAAATAACAAGGATATACTTATTCATCTATGAAAGAAAAAAAAAACTCTCTTATAATTTTTCAATAGAGAAATATCATCCAGTGACAATTATCTGAGATATCTTTTATGCATGTGAACCCCACACACAAAAAAGAAGGTGCTCTCCTAACTCATAGATTACTCTGATGCTGGAATTATTTATGTATGTATCTTATACTATTGTCCTCGCTAATATTTACCTTTCAGTGGAAATTACCACAGGACCACTTTCTTTTACCGTGACTTCAAAGCTGACATACGTGAAGACACACCCTAAGCTTAAATGATGTCTCCTCTTGTACTGACACTGCAGCTGCATGAGACCTTTTTCCCTCGAACATTTTCTCGTCGCTCAATGGGATTCCACATGTGGTCTGTCTCTTCTCCGAAGAGGAATATCCATGGCAGAGGAAGAGACTAACGATATATGGTGACTCTCAACGAGAGATGGGACCTCTCTCTCTCTCTCTCTCTCTCTCTCTCTCTTCTATCACTCGGAGAGAGTAAAAACTAGATTCATGCAGGACTGATGAGGCAGCTGAAGCGAGACATGCACAAGCTGGTTGGGCAGGAGAAGTCGGTCATGGGCGGACAATGATGAAATGCTTTGGCTTTTTTGTTGTCGTGTAAGCTTGATTTAGACGTAGCCCGGCAGTACTCCACGTCGTTGGACATGCATAATTATCTTACCATTATTGCTCTCTGTGTCGTACAATTATTAGACGAGCTATGCCTTTCACACCGGCACTTGTGTTGATTGTGCCAATCGCTCGCCGCAGGAGAAAAGCATTGGGCTGACAAACCTCTCCAAATTAATCATCAATCCATATCATTAGTAATAATATATCAAACCGAAGAAATAATATTAATTAAATAAATAATATATCAAAAAATTAATATATTTTAATAATTCTCTGCTTGTATCTAACCGAAGAAATCAGATTTTTTTTTTACTATGTTCGACTAATTTTAAGATACTCGAGTTACTCTAATTTAGACATAAAATCTATGTACATTCTTTTACATAAATTTTAAAAAATTATATATATATATATATGTATATATATATATATATCTTTTATCATCTTTAGGAATCGTAGAGAATACATTCTCTTGACACCATAGAAAAAAAAACTCACAAATATCTAAATTATTCTTCGTATCTTGCTCTTATTTTATCAAAATTTAAATATATATAAAATGCTTATAAATGAATCAAATCTTGATTTTTAGATTTTTTTACTATGACATCTCTTATTATGATTTCTTATCATTCTAGAACATTTGGTTTTAAAAATTTTAAAATACCTATCGATCCTAATAAGTAATAAAAAGGATAAGATGATTTTTAAAAACAATACTTTGTTTATAATATTGTTACTGGCTGTGTGCCTATTATAATCACTTTGCTGCTTAAGTCTAATTGATTTCTCATACTAAAATTAATCACAAATTCCAAGCTGGAAGCTGGAGTTGAATGAAAAATTTCAGATGCTAAACTATTACGAAACGAAAATATTTTCCCCTTAACCTTACGATGATACGATAGGTTTAGCTAATTGATCAATGCATTAATTGTGGGACAAGACACAAATCTAATACAATAAACTCGAAATCTTTTGAGCTCTTTTTTCTTATAAGAATAAAAACAAACTACATGTTGGATGATAATGATTGATGGTGGATCCAATGCCTTGCTTTAAGTTACCATTAGCGTTAATCTTCCGTGCAAAGAAGCATTAGATGGTCTTTCATTTTCTTATTGCTGTTGGATGAGAAGGACTAATGTCATTGTCAATTTAAGTTTAACAACTTATAGCTTAGAAGCTTAGCTTAATATCCTCGTAAGTAAAAACATGGCATAAATATCTGCAGTGATCTCTGCTTCCAAAAGTCTCAAAAAATGTCTGCAAATATTTCAACGCCATAAACGATTTGGTAGATAAATAGTCTTTATTTTCTAAAATTAGAAAATAAAGTTCACCACAAATCCACAATTAAAATTGCATATAAATATGCGATCAAAATCCAAAATTGTTAATTGGGATGAAGAAAGAAGGGCTAATTCCACAACAAAAATAAAAAATAAAAAAATCAGGAGTACTCCGATCTCCTGCCATTTTTTTTTTATCTATCATTCCATAGATGAATTGATCCACATATAATGTTTGTATGCTATGTTATGATATTTATAAGAAAAATATTATAACACAATACAAAAATATAATATTATAATATTTCTATATTATATTATATATATATTTTGATATCATTCAAATAGTGTAGTGTAGTGTAAAAAAACTATGAACACTGTTTTTATAATGTGTACAAAAATATCATATTTTTATATTATATTATAATATTTTTTGATATTATTAAAAATATTATAATATAATATAAAAAATATTATAATTGGATGGAGTACGTGTAACAATTTATCGTAAAATCTTGAATTTGAATCATTTATTTTTTAAAAAATAAAAATATGATTAAAAATTCTGAAAATAAGGATATTTATCCGAAAAATAACACTTTTTCGACCTAATTTTGCTGGATCTGTGTCGACAATTGTTTAAATGAATCTGATGTGTCGTATCCGCATTGGCCGAGTCCACCAGCTGACGTGGTAGACCCAGACTGACTACATTTGAAAACCAAGTCTCCCATCTCTCTCTCTTTTTTTGTAATTCTCAAAATAATGATGATGATAATAATAATAATAATAATAATAATAATAATAATAATAATAATAATAATAATAATAATAATAATAATAATAATAATAAATGTGGTTTTGACAAACGAAAGCGACATTGCCTTCGCTCGCTCCTTCTTTCTCCCTCAATCTGTGTGATTTCTTTAATCCTCGTGACTCCCGACGGCTTCCTTTGGCCGCCTTCAATCCCATTCGCCCTTTTAATGCGTCAGGAGTAGATCTCGTCACGGGGGACAAGAGGGAGGGGGAAAGGAGGGAAGCCGGCAGCGGCAGGAGGAAGCAGAAGATGACTATGAGCGGAGCAAGATAGGGGCTTGGATTTCTTTATTTGGCTTGCTCACTCGGCGTCTTGGTGGCCCGTCGGACTTCGTGCTACCCACATTCCCCAGATTTCTCCATTTTGTTCCCTAAGGTAAAGTCTCTTGCTGCCCGATCCCTCATTTTGGTCTTCTCAGTTCACATCGTCGGATTTCCATTCCCCGAAAGTATCCGATCCGAAGCTTTCAAGTCACAGTTCTTCGATTGCTTCGCTCCGTGGTACCATTTCCGTCCGCGGAGTGCGTACTGTGGGAAATAGCTCAGAGTTTGCTGCTGTCTAAATGCTTTCACTAGTTTAGAGGCGTTTTACCCTCTGTGGTCTTGGAGTATTGTCGTGTTGATTTCTCTTAGCATATAAAGGATCTCCTTTCCGGGCATAATCTGAACAAAAAAAAAAAAAGGTTTTGCTGATGGATAAACTTTTTCATATTTCTGTCCCTACTTTCTGTCGTATGCCGGTAAGGCCCATCATTTTTCCCGACAATATTTTCATGGTGACTTTCTTGATGTAGAAGTCAAGATACGATATAAGTTGTTTATGAATCTACCAGGGTCTCTGTGAAGATCACTTTTGCTGGTCGGCATGGTGAATGTAGCATGACCCTTTTTTTATGTTCTATAAATCCTCACATCGGTTCCAAGATTTACAAAGACGAGGGCTGCAACAAGCATCAGGTGCGACGCTCCAGGAGGAAGTGCGAGGAAAGGCTGTTGCTTTTGATCCACGGAGATGACTATTGACAATCCACCAATGACAGCACAAGTTACCAGGGCAAGCCAATCTTCCTTTAGCTCCAGCAATGGAAATGTAACACCTTTGCACAATTCTGCTGCCAGCGTAAATGGGGATGGATATGACAGTGATGGATCCTACTTTGCTCCTCCGTAAGTATATGCTTCAATTGTTTCCTACAACCTGTCCATTAGAAGAAAAACAAACTTCCTTTTCTAAGTTTTGAAATGTTCAACCTGGATTCCTTCATGCCCTAGTAGTGGATATATAGGAATCTAAAACTAGCAAACTTATCGCCTCACTTTTCTGTTGAGGCTGTGAAAGAAGGCCTTGTGACTTATGAGTTGTAGTAGAACTATATCAAGAACAACAAGCTCACAACCCAGGTAGACTCAAGCTATTTTCTTCTTCTATGGGAAGCTCACATGTTAGTCTTATGTTGGCAATTGATGAAACAAGGGGATCAGTTTTATTTTTATTTCATTATGATGCATAATTCAGACTTTACATGTAATACTGGATGTAGTGTTGAACTTTAGAAAATTACATTAAAGTACCAAAATCTAATATGTGATTAATATCTTTTAATTTGTGATGCTAATTTCTCATACATGAAATACTGGACCTAGTGCTGATATTTGGAAAATTATGGTAATACGTCATACTTTAATTTGTGAATGGTATCTTTGATTTGTGATGCTTTTTTTTCATCCATGAAAATTAATTTTTCTTTGAGAAACACATTTTTGACTGTTTTATACACTTTACCATTTCAATATCTTGTGCCTTCAATTTTTAATTTCTTTTGGGACCACATCTTCAAATTCAGCTCCATGATAAGCTTTGCATTGTACGCATCTCACATTCTGATCCATGATAAGCTTTGCAGTGCATGTGTCGTACTATCTTCTTAATCCTCTCTCCATTCCATTTGGATTTATTCATGGTCAAAGTTCCTGAAGCATCTATTAACTGGTCTATCTTGTCCAGTTATTAACATGCCAGAGAGATCACATTATTTTGTTGATGGATGATGCCCTTTTTCTTTTTTATTTTTTTCTGGTTCATGGTCGCTTCGATGCTTTTTCTTTTTCTTTTTTTTTTCTCAAAAGTTACAATGTCGTGGAGATTCAAATATATGAAGCTGCTGTAGGTACTTGAGTACTTCCGTTTTTTCCATATGCTTGTCCTCTTACATCATTGCTTTTGCAGTACCCCGACGACCCTGTCAATGTCTCTACCCACAGAGCTTGCTGGGGCTATATCTTTGATTGATAAATTCCAGGTATGCTTATCGACCTTCACGAGTTCTCACCATATTATTTTTTGACTGATAGGTTTTGTTGTGCATATAAACCCTGACCATTTTCCTACCATCTTATATTTAGTTAACTAGTGAAATTTAATTACTTTGGCACTTCAAATGTATTGAGAACTTTATATCTTTGTGTTATTTGGCTTGTTTTTGTTAAATTAAGACATGGAAAGATATTTACTTAGAATAGGTGATTGTTGAATCAAGATAAGCTGTTGGTATCAGCATACCTATTCATTGTCTATAGGTTGAGCAGATCTTTAATCGTGTATGCTAGGATTTGTGCTTTGAAAAATGGTTCAGGTTCTCTCTTAGACCATGATGGCCTATAGGATGTGTAATTTACCCCATAAGGATTGCTTTGAGCTAATGAAATTAGATAGCCATTTAATCAGCCAGATGACGACTAATTAATCTGCTTTCCCAGGTGCTTTAACACTGAGTGGATTGGAATATCGTGGCTTTTCTTCATGTTAGTCTTTGACATTTTGGAACTCATTTCCTTCTGAAATAGCTGGCAAAAAACCTGTGGTAGTGATCATACAATAGAAGCAGATTGTGGTACTCAGCTACTGGCATGGCCAATGCCACCTTCTTCCTTTCTCTTCACTCTTTGCATACTTTGTGTTTTTCTGAACCTTATGCAATACTAGTTGCATCTACTGATGGAGTTGGTGGAGGTAGTTGCTACTTGCTACCATGGTGCACGGCATCATTTATGAAACCAACATTTGCTCTTTTGTTGGGCATTGCTATAGCAGTGGGTTTTACAGGCACCATTGGCAGTGATTAAACAGATTTGATCATTAAGCAGTCGCCTAGACCGCCATTGGTCAATTATAAAGAGTTAATGATATCTTTTCTCTATGCCTGGTGCTTACCATCTTTTAAAAAATTGCTTGGGCTAGAATTTTGGGTATTTTGGAGGACTTTTTTCAAAATTTACACACTTGTCAAATAACGATGTACATGCTATGCTGGCTGACAAATTTTCCTTTTATATTATTAAATGGCTACTGATATTAATATTTTGATGATTCCAATCCTGTAACAATGGATTGCTTTGGAAATATATTATAAAATATGGCTATTTTAGTACCCAGCTTTTGGCTGAATGCAGTCTATTCCTGTGTAACTTGTTGCTATACATCCATACTGGCTATTCATATGCAGAACAAGGGGGACAATTTTTTGCATTATGTCTTCATTTGATTATATTTATTTAGTACTTGTGCACCCTGATAGTAATACATATAATTCTGTTACGATAAAGCACGTTTCAACTTTCTGCTGAAGTTTGGTACATCCAACTCTGAGGGCACTTTCTTTCACACTGCTTGGTTTAGAATAATTTATTTCTGGTCTTTTAATGTGCTTGAAAAAAAAACACATTTTACTTTTTGATTGGATGCTATCTGTAACTCATGTGGACAACCATATAATAAACCACCAAAGTCATTACTTACTTTCTCTACCTGAATAGTGGTTTGTAGTCCATATTCAGATGGTATTTTTCTCATTCATTAGTAGCTCCATTCCTATAAACTCTGTTTGCTATAGTATTATAATTTTAATCATTGAAAGAGCTAATCACTTTTCTTCTATGCTCCTTTAGCATGTCTGCTGATTTGTTTCTTTATTCTTTTCATATCATTAGTTTTTATCCTAATTTAGGATTTCCTTTGTTTGTTTTCTCATCTTCACTGTGGTTATTTAATCAGATACGAATATTTCTTGGTGCTAACTTCATTACACTTCAGAAATATCCTATTGATTTTTCTACATTCTTTATTTGACCAAATGGACCTACACACTTGACATTTATTTTCTTCTCACAATCATTTGATCTCACAAGAAACTAGGCTTCATAGTACCGGCAAATGTTATTTTAAAATTTTGACAATAAACTAATCAAAGTATTTAAGTATGGAACAAAATGTACTTCTCATGCATTAAAGTGTAAGACTTTGATCAAGATATTGAAGGAGGATCCTCCATGGCATCCTATCAATGTCTTTTGAAATTTGTTATTATTATGTGAAAAATTATGGGGATAGAATTTTCTCATGCATATAGACGGGAATAAGTGTGTGCATTGGTTGGCCACTTACACAATATTATCTAGGTCAAATCAATTATGGAATGCCAATTGGCCACCTGATCTGCATGCACTGTTGCGCTCGGATGAGCTTGGTTAGAGTTGTATTCATACTTCTTGGAGTAATTTAATTTTACTTTTTGGAAAAAAAAGGTATTCACAACATCGTGTAGTTTTGTTTTCCCAAAAGATGACCACTAGTTTTATGCACTTGTTCATTTGCCCATCTTATTTTCCACCACTCTCAGTTTTGCCTTCTCTTTTTCATAGGTTGAGGGGTTTTTACGATCCATGCAGAAACAGATCCAGTCGGCTGGGAAACGTGGATTCTTCTCTAAAAAATCTGTAGGTCCTCAAGTTCGTGAAAAATTTACATTGGAAGACATGCTGTGCTTTCAAAAGGTAAAGTTTCTTCCAAGTTCCAATAATATGGTGGCTTGTATAAAACAAATTGCATCTACATCCATAAATTATCATGTGGAGTACTGATGCTTAAGCACAAGCCACAAGGAAGCTTAAAAAGGAACATGAGGAAGAGTTTGTCCTGTTTTACATGCTTCATGGAATATACTTTTTTTTTTTTTCGTGCAGGATCCAATTCCAACTTCTCTACTTAAAATAAGCAGTGACCTGGTAAGCCGGTCTGTAAAGTTGTTCCAGATGATCTTAAAGTACATGGGGATTGATTCTTCAGATAAAATAATGGTGCTGAGTCTTGAAGAGCGCATAGAGCTAATTGCAAAAATTTATAAGCACACTTTGAAGCGTTCTGAACTTCGAGATGAGCTCTTTGTCCAGATATCAAAGCAAACACGCAAAAATTCTGATAGGTAGGTGACTCCATGATGTCTAGATAGAACAAACATATTGTGTCATTAGTTTCCTCTGTTTGTGTTGTTAATATGTTATTCTCCCTCACGATTGCATAGGAATGCTGTATTTATTTTGCAGAAACTCTATGATAAAAGCTTGGGAGCTCATGTACTTATGTGCATCTGCCATGCCCCCAAGCAAGGATATTGGAGCATATTTATCAGAATATGTTCATTATGTAGCTCATGGGGTGAACAACGAACCTGAAGTCCAAGTCCTTGCATTGAATACATTGAATGCATTAAAGAATTCAGTAAAGGCAGGACCTCGGCTTATAATACCTGCACGTGAGGAGATTGAAGCTCTTTTGACTGGCAAAAAGCTTACAACAATTGTATTTTTTCTGGATGAAACTTTTGAAGAAATTACTTATGACATGGCAACAACTGTCGCTGATGCTGTGGAGGTACATAATATTCTTATTGTGTTATTAGATCCTGTATCTATTCATGATTGCATAACAGTTATGCCTTAGAGTGCATATTAGTGTGCTTGTTCTCATTTGCTTCAAATATATGTTACATCTTCAGTCTAGCATGTAAGAAATGTAAAGCAAGTATTTTTTATGCATAAAAAAAAAACTATTTTTGATGTTGCAAAATACAAAAGACACTGAAGATTGACATCAAAAATCTTATTCAGATTGTGGTTAGAAGAAATCATAATCTTTTGTTTCTTCTAGCATAACTGCCATACTGTTTAATATAAGATATTCAATAAACCAGTAAAGTTGCCCCTTTGCTACATGGGTGTTTGAGTCACAAGACAGCCTCAGTACTTTTAGTGGTATGGTTTTCTAGCGAGCCTCAAATTCTGCAACTCAGAGGCTCATGCATTTGGTCACGATACTTAACACAAACCTCTCAATAGTTATTACACAATTAGTGTCAAGGTTAAAATAGGTTTGTCCAGTTACATGCAATCGTGCATATACTTTTGTGCTTAGGAGGAAAATGGATTAGTCTCTAGTGATAGCCACCAACATATGGTAATAATTGGCAAGAACATCTTGAGCAAAGCATATAAACGACACACTCTTCCTCTTTGTTTTTATTTATCAAATCCACTTCAAGTTTTGTGTTGGCTGAAGATATATCCAGCACACTACATCAAGAGCACAGAGATGGATGCCCTGAAATGTAGTTGTGATGATTTTTAAACAAAACATGACTGATACTTAGGACATCAATAAGGGAATGAGGAAGCCTAATGAGATACCGATTACTGTCGAGGTTGGACAACCTATAGCCTGAATAATGGAGGAGCAGATTGCCTCA
Organism: Musa beccarii; assembly: GCA_024322285.1. NCBI lineage: Eukaryota > Viridiplantae > Streptophyta > Magnoliopsida > Zingiberales > Musaceae > Musa > Musa beccarii. The sequence continues at coordinate 3,559,678 of CM044397.1, read as the reverse complement.
ACTTCATTTCCCAGAATTCTCTTAGCTTTTGGTTGCTGAAAATCTAGGTGCATGCGATCTTTGACTTTCATATGAGCCTAAAATGGTCATTTTTTGTTTGAGTTTGTTGTCCTTTTATGTTGCTGAAAAAAATGATCTTCCTCTAGGAACTTGCAGGAATTATCAAACTCTCAGTGTATTCCAGTTTCAGTCTATTTGAGTGCCGAAAAGTTGTCAATGGTTCAAAATCTACTGATGCTGGCAATGGTAATTCCCTCTTACAATTAAGATATATGATAATAAAAAGAGAAGTTAATAACTCCAGTGCTTAATGTTTATGATCTTGATCGATTGACTCTATTGATGTGACTGGCTATGCTTCCTTGTTCTACATGCAGAGGAATATTTAGCTTTAGATGATAACAAGTATGTTGGTGATTTGCTGGCTGAATTTAAGGCAGCTAAGGAACGTAGTAAAGGAGAGATCTTGCACTGCAAACTCATCTTTAAGAAGCGATTGTTTAGGGAATCAGATGAAGCTGTAGCTGATCCAATGTTTGTCCAGTTGTCATATGTACAGGTATGCTATGTTAGTCCCTGTGATGGATAAGTACACAATTGCTGGACTCGTGATCATACACACCCCTTCATGATAACAGTGTCATCAGATTTTCTACTGTTTTCCTTTTATTGCAGTTACAACATGATTATATGCTAGGAAATTATCCGGTTGGAAGGGACGATGCTGCACAATTATCTGCTTTGCAAATTTTGGTTGACATTGGGTCTGTTGAAAATCCTGATTCACATGTGTGAGTGTCTTAATATCCTAACTGTTCAAGTAACATCTACAGATTTTGTTTTTGATTCTGATTTTATGTAGCAGAAGTTCTTTCTAAATTGTTAAAGGTTTTGCAGTGAATGGATGTCACTTCTCGAAAGATTTCTTCCTAGACAAATTGCTGTTACACGAGCAAAGCGAGATTGGGAGCTTGATGTCATTTCACGCTATCGATTATTGGTAAGCTGCGAACCTCAATGGAAATTCTAGAAAGTTAAATTCACAAACAAAACTTAATTGATGTAATTTATTCTCCTAAATATTCTGCATGTTAAAGTCTCTTTAGATTCAGTTATTGGCAAGTCTCTCTTTCTAAACTCTCCCTAGCCAAGAATTTGGCATCAGATTTTAGAAGTTGAAGCCAGAATAAAACACATGAAATTCATCTGAATTGACTGTTGTTGTTTGTCACCAAATTGATGGGATAAGGCTTGGGTGATATATGCAGGAGACACTTTGTTTGTTGTAAATGATGTTTAATTCATGTGTCTGTATATGATTTAGGTGCCCGTTGAGGCTGTAAGCCAATGGTTATTGATGCATATGTGAGTAGCACGTGTTGATATATATCTAGTCTAGATTCAAAGTTGTGCTGAAATATTCTTCAAAATATCCTTAGTGAAACCTTCTTTAGTTATTACTTATCCTGAATCTCATTCAGCTTTATGGGTTAATGCAGGAACATCTGTCAAAGGATGATGCTAAACAGCAGTTCCTTAGAATCTTGAGAACTCTTCCTTATGGAAATTCTGTTTTTTTCAGTGTGCGGAAGATAGATGATCCTATAGGTCTTTTACCTGGACGAATCATTTTAGGAATCAATAAGCGTGGGGTTAGTTGCAATTCATATTAAGCATTTGGTGCATCTTATCTACCATAATTGGGCTGTTTAAAAAAAAGTTATCTCATGGTTTTAGGTTCATTTTTTCCGTCCAGTTCCAAAAGAGTACTTGCATTCCGCAGAGCTAAGAGACATTATGCAGTTTGGTAGCAGCAATACTGCTGTGTTTTTCAAGATGAGGGTTGCTGGTGTTCTTCACATTTTTCAGTTTGAAACTAAGCAGGTTCAAGCACATCCATATGTTTCATTTTCCCACAAACTTTAGTTGCATTCCCTTGTTGACCCTCTATCTGTTTTGATGTCTTCTCTAAATTTCACAATAGTTCTAATTCTAGTTCAACAATTAACATTTTAGGGTGAAGAAATATGTGTTGCTCTTCAGACACATATAAATGATGTGATGCTCCGTCGGTATGCAAAAGCACGCTCTGCTACTGGTGGATCTAGTCAGGGTGATATTTCTCAAACAGTCAAAGCTCCAGGCCTAGATTTATATGAAAGACGTGTACAAGATTTGTCAAGAGCTGCCGAAGAATCTCAAAAGAACGCTGATTGCGTAAGTAATCTGCATGATGTGGGCATGCTTCTTTAAGTTCTAGTTTATAGTGCATTATGTGCTAGATACCTGCACCAAATTTTATATGGAGAATCTCTCATAATATCATAGCATATTATGAATCTAAGGCATAAGCAAATTGTATGCTATACACCCTGTTTCATTTTGATTCAACAAAATAGATCCAGCCTGAGAAACATCGGACTTAGCATATCCCATAACATATGCACAGCTTATGTGGAATTTTTTTATGCTTACATAAATAGGTTACTTAGGAGTATACAAAACCAAATTGAAGATGGTTAAAAAGATATCCATGATTTATTTGTATAAGATTACAGTTTGAAGACTAAGGTCATGCAATTATTTAATTTAATGCAAAGGTTATGGAATTGGTTTCTTACAAACAAATCTCCTGATCATATGCCAGTAGTTTATTTCACATTGATATGCTGTGCCAATGCAGTTCATTTTTCATTTTGGATGACAAGCCATTATCAGAGAGTTAAACCATGAAGCTATTTATGTTCGTAGATTATTTTGTTTCTTAGACACATGCTCTGCTTTTGTGCATTTTACATTCAGCTATAACCCTTATGTAAGTTTTGACTAAAAGCTTATATTTTTGTACTACATTGGCCTTAAGAAGTTTGGACATTTTTAGTGAATAAACTTTTGCCAATCAATGAACTCATTGCCATATCTTTCACAGTTGTTGGAAGAACTGAATTTAAAAGAGAAACGAGAAGCAGAGATGCAGGCGGAACTGGAAGAGCTCAAAGAATCATTGAGGTTGGAGAAGCAAAGTCTAAGAGATATTTCTTGTGATCGCGACAAACTTAAAGCAATATGTGCTGAGAAAGATTCTGCTTTGCAGGTAATTTCTTGGTGGACTATCACTCTAATTATTTTTTTACTAACTGATATTACTTGCATGACTACTGCTCTTATCATTTATGCATATGATTAGTCTGCATGGCTGGATAAAAGTAATTTGGAGGCTGCACTAGCAAGAGCAAACATTAAAGAACGAATTCCAGTTGACTCCAATCATGAGAAGGAGCTTCTGGTTGTATCTAACAAACATGGGAAGGGTGATTTAATCATGGGGAGCATGAAGACAGATAGTGTCGACACCAAGGTATGTATATTTGATTTAATCATTTCTTATTATTAAACTTCTCTAATTTTTAATGTGATAATTGTTTCGTAACTCCAAGAATGTTTATATTAATATTATAATCTGGTTATTCTTTTCTCCGGTGTTCTAAACCAAGTCATTAAGCAAAACACAAGAGGATCTGAAGGCATGTATGAAGGAGTTGCATGCATCAAAAGAAAGTTATAAAACTTTGCTGAAGGAGAAATCTTTGTTTGAACAAAAGATCCAAAGGCTTGAGAAAAGGAAAAATGATGAGGTATTGAATCATATGCTTTTCCTTTTTTTTGGGAAATTTTGACATCTATTATGCTCTACCTCATGTCAGTAATTTTTTACTCCATGGATGTTGGATGCATATTCTGTAATACAAGATTTTCATAATTTTAACATGTTCTAACCTGCTTTATCTAAGTGCAATATCTGCTCTTATTTGTTCATTTGGTAAATGGCTTTTACATTGCAGAAGAGTACATTAGAGAAGAAGTTCGAAGAGGAACGGAGAATACTCAAGACACGTATTACAGAATTGGAACATAAATTGCAGGGCATCATGCAGGACTTGAGTATTGCTAATGCTTCTATTACTATGAAAAACAAAGAAATAGATGAACTACAAAATAATGCAAAAGAGTTGGAGGAATTACGAGAGTGGAAAGCGGTATATATAGCGGTGACATGGTTTTTTCATATTTTGTTTCTTGCAAAAGATGAACCAATTTATACTTTGGTAGTGCTTTATATTCATTAGGTTTATACTGAGAAGGCTAAAATTTATGCTCCAAAACTATTATTGTAGGATATTGATAGAAAGAACGAACAAACTGCTGCCATTTTGAAGAAACAGGGGGCACAACTAATTGAGCTAGAAGCACTTTATAAGGAAGAGCAGGTTTTACGGAAGAAATACTATAATATGATCGAAGGTTTTTAATAGTGTTCTAAAATTTGTCTATGCTAGATCTTTCCTTTTGTTTCATTGTATTTTTCTGACAATAATAAACTTTGTATCTATCTTTTGGCTAAATAGATATGAAAGGAAAAATTAGGGTGTTTTGTCGTTTGCGACCGCTAAATGAGAAGGAGATTTCTGAAGGGGAAAAGAGTATAGTTGCTAGTCTTGATGAATTTACACTTGCCCATCCATGGAAGGATGAAAAGTCAAAACAACATATCTATGATCGTGTTTTCAATCAAAGTGCTTCTCAGAATGAGGTTTTTGAAGATACAAAGGTAACTTGTTTTCTGAAGCTAAACTTAATCTTATATTTTGACATTCATTCTACAATCAAATTGTTGTTTATGATGAAAAATCATCCTTGTAGACATTTTCTTCCTATGGACCTTACTTTTTATCTATTAATTAATGTTTAACTTGCTTCTCTTGCATTAATTGGTTCTGTAATCAATATGCAGTACTTGGTGCAATCCGCAGTTGATGGATATAATGTTTGCATATTTGCATATGGGCAAACTGGTTCTGGAAAGACTTTCACAATTTATGGTTCAGAAAGTAATCCTGGGCTTACACCGAGAGCAACTGAGGAACTTTTTAGAGTTATAAAGCGTGACAGCAGCAAGTATTCTTTTTCCTTAAAGGTGTGTTCAAAATACAATTGTTGTTGTCATTATTGCTATTGTTTTTCACATTGTTTTAATTTTTTTTTCCCTCATTGATAGATTGCAATTTGGTTTGAGAAGTGGAACATTAACTATCAATACACTGGAAAAGTCAATTTCAATGTTATAATCATTTTCAATTGAAAGTCTTATTTATGGTTATCATTTTTTATAGCTAAGTTGTTAGTTGTAGTATTTGAAAGACCTAAAAACAGTTAGACAACTGACATCTTTATCTCAAGATTTCAACAATATCTAACCAACTTAAGTTATCAAGATTGCAAGGTAGCCATGGTAGTAATGATGGTGGCAGGCCTTGGAAGTGGAGTTTAATGGTGGAGCTGGGGTAACGGTTGTATTGGAGGCAGAGTAGGTGGAGGCCACACAATGGTGAGGGAAGAGGAGGCCACAGATATATCTTTACTGTGCCCCCTTTTTCACTTTGTACTGCATATGGCCGTCAACCATGATTATCAATTTTATAGTACTGTCACATTTTTCAAATGATGCAGTCTATCCATGTCCATTTAGATATAAAAGATTGTTGGACCTACACCTTGTAAGTTTATTTATCCTGGGACCTATCACAGGGACATCTTTCTGAATATGACAACTTATCGAATTAGTTTGTGATGCAACCATTATCACGACTTCAATTAAAAAAAGCTTTTTCTTGTTTGAGCACTTTAATCCCTTAGTTTGTTTGGTCATATTATGATGTTTTGCTTCATATAATTCCAGGCATATATGGTAGAACTGTATCAAGACACTCTTGTGGATCTCTTACTACCAAAAAGTGCAAAACGCTTGAAGTTGGAAATAAAAAAGGATTCAAAGGTAACATTGCATTTCTGTCTATGCTTCTTGAGTCGAAGTTTTTACTACTCCCTTTATTGAATATACAAGCTGAAAGAGAAACTTTGAGCTTTGACTATTAGATATTGTAGATGTTGGTCATATTCTTAACTTATTAGCTCAGCTGATAATCCAACATCTACTATGATGTACAATATCAAAATGCCCAAAAACTAAAACATTATTGTGTGATTTTGTTTTCATGATGCATTAAATAAACAGAAACATTAATACAGAAACAAAGGGATTTCCCATATCAGCAACATAAAACCGTTTGAATTTCATCTATGATGCTATATGCAGTGATCATGATACTTCTTGGTAAACCATTACTGCTATGTATATCTTTCATACGAACTTAGCATCCGAATTTTCTGATTGTCATATCACTTATAAATGATAGCAATAATATTTAAAAAATTAGAGATATTATGCTTTTAAAACCTTGCTATAGGTAATTGCTTTGACTTTTCTCTTTGTCAAAGAACTATGACAATTTGTGTTTCTTTATTGAATTTTTTTTTGTTTTTTCTCACTCTTCAGGGATTAGTCTCAATTGAGAATGTGACAATTGTGCACATTTCTAACTTTGATGAATTGAAGGCTATTATTTCTAGAGGATCTGAGCAACGACATACTGCCGAGACTCAAATGAATGATGAAAGTTCAAGATCACATTTGATAGTCTCAATTATTATTGAAAGTACAAATCTTCAAACTCAATCTTTGGCTAGAGGAAAGGTACACATCATTTTTGTTCAGAAGCTCTATGTTAGGCATCAGCAACGGATTAGTATGTCTATGGTAGTTCTATTGTGTTATTACATTATTTGAAAATCATTGCTTGCTCAAATTAGTGGTGCTGGATGATTGAACTTTTAAATAATCTATGAAAAGTTGGAAAACATGATGTTCCAGCAAATTTATGAAATCTTAAACATTCAAGGGAAGAACTTTAGAGTTCAGTAACATCTTTTCTGGAGAAACAGAGAAATTATAGTACATATATTTGTGAAATATCATTTACAGAAAATGTCTCAGAAATCTATAGAAGCTCTTTTCACTATACCAAAATTTGAGGATAAACTTTTCCAAACGGATCCTGAACGATGCTGGCAAAAGTGCTTTCTTCTGATCACTATGCTTAAAAACATCAATTTACTTAATCTCTAGATTAAATCAGACTCGAATGGATTTTCCTATGTTCAACCATATGCCCTCCTAGAAGTTTTCTTTATCCTCTTGCAGTAGAATAAAATTTTCTATAGAATGTGTTGAGTTATATATTTGATTTTTCTTTTTATAACCACAATATTAAAATTCTTTGGTTCCTAAAAAGTATGTGTATTAAGCACCCACTTGACTGCATTTTGGACTATTTGTTGTCAAAAGTAAATCTTTAAATGGGTAGCTGCTAAAGGGATTAAAATCAACAATCTTGTTGCCATCTTGTTATGTAAATTTATATTATTTATTCAATCAGCTTACGTTATTCTTATATAGTGTTAACTGTTTTTGCTGACTCAATGATTATTTTTAATCATAAATTTGCAGCTTAGTTTTGTAGATCTTGCTGGTTCTGAAAGGGTTAAGAAGTCTGGCTCTTCAGGAAACCAATTGAAGGAAGCTCAGAGTATCAATAAGTCTCTCTCAGCTCTTGCGGACGTTATTATTGCTTTGTGTTCTGATGGACAACATATACCATATAGGAATCATAAGTTGACAATGCTCATGAGTGACTCTCTTGGTGGCAATGCGAAGACTTTAATGTTTGTGAATGTGTCTCCAGTGGAGTCAAACTTGGAAGAGACGTATAACTCACTTATGTATGTATACTTTTATATTTGTTTCTATTTGTTAGTATCTAAACGTGTCATTCCTATGTGTCATTCCTACGTGTTGTTTTGCTAGTCCTTTCTCTTTGCTAGTTACGTTGTTTGGTAACTGGATGGGTGATGCAATCATAAACAAAGTTATATTGACCAATCATACATATGGCATTTACATGCTTTTAATCCCTCAGTATTGTAGTTCATGTGAGTATCATAGTCGATAATGTTTTCCTGGATTATTGTTCACTGCTGATGTTCTTCGTTTGGTTTTGTTACAGGTATGCATCAAGGGTACGATTAATTGCAAATGACCCAAGCAAGAATGTTTCATCCAAAGAGGTTGCACGCCTAAAGAAGTTGGTAGCTTATTGGAAAGAACAAGCAGGAAAGCGAGGCGAAGATGAAGAACTAGAAGAGATTCAGGATGAACGACACTCAAAAGAGAGATCAGAAGGTAGGGTTTCCTCTTGAAAGTGTAGCTTCAACACCATGAAGCACCTTCTTCATCATCACTGCACCTTCTCGGTTGGGAACTGCAGATGGCATGTTGAATGTTGCCAGCAGCATGTTGTATAATGTTCCATGGAATGCTCAGTTTTGTCATCAACACATGTGCGCTGTTCTCTAAGTATGCTGATGTACAGTCAGAAGTCATAATTTTTAGACACAAATCATAAGAAAAGATTACTCCAAAGATTGTAAATCATGTGATTTTGTTCATCATGAGTGTGCTCTTTTCCATGGCTTTCTTCTGCGTCGAGGTGGTGTTGATAATTCTGTCTGAAGTTGTAAGTGTTGGTGCACAATTCCGAGAGCAATTAATTGAGATGATTTGGCGGAATTGGTTGTCTGGTGAGCGTCACCGACCCTAATTTCTAATTTGAATCGACGCGGAAGCAGGCACGTGCGCTGATCGTGACTACAACGGTCCGTTAGAAACCCCAAGCGGAATATATTTAGGTAGTCCGCTCGTTTTGAATTCGAGTCTTACGTTTGACGCGGAAAAGGAGAGGAAGACAATACGTTGGGAATGGCAGCAGCAGAAGAGCCGCGGCATATGGAGGCGACGTCGTTTGCTGCTGCAGCAGCAGAAGAAGCGGAGATTGCGATGTTGGAGGTGGATGCAGATCCGGAGACTGCGTTCTTGCAGCAGAAGAATGGAGGAGCGGCGACGGGTGGTGGGTTCGAGTGGGAGGTGTACAAGGAGAATGTCCGACCGCTGAAGCGTGGTCGCGACGTGAAGCTCCTCAATCATGCCCTCCGATCCCAGGTCGACCGCAGCCTGAAGGCCTCTCTCCTCCGCACCCGCAGGCACTCCTCTCTATTTGCCCCTTCTCTTCGGCCTTCTCTTCTTCCTGGTTCTTTCTTGGAAATAGACAGATGGTTGGGTTGATAAACGATGGGGTCTTGCAGGGTTTCGTTGTTCTTGAGGATATCTTTTTAGGCTTTCGTGGTTCTTGAGTGTCTGTTTCCATCTTAAATGAGTCGTTTCCTTCTTTCATTTGTTCTTGATAATACATCAGGAGGATGATCGAGGCCATCGATGAGTACCAAGGCGAAGATCCTCTGCAGCCATGGCTCAGGTAAGGGTTTCTAATTTTCTCTACCCCTTCCCCATCCCATCCTGTTCTCTCTCTTCCCCCAATCCTGTGCACTGTTTGGTTCCATCGGTTGGAAGAAGCATGAATACTCATCATCTTTATTCTGCAAGAAGACAAAGTTAGTTGGTTCTATTGGATGAATTGCTATAACTTTTTAATTATCTGATCTAGAATTGGTATCAGTTGCTATTGTTGTTGTCGTGGTTGTCTATATTAAACAGATCAATTATAATGGTTTTGTCCTCATAATAGCCTTAGAATTGGCATTAGTCTGGATCTTTCTTGCTTCCCCATTTAATCTGATTATGCAACCTGATAAAGGTGCATCAAATGGGTTCAAGAATCATTCCCTACTGGAGGAGAGTGCTCAGGGTTGATCGTGATGTACGAACAATGCGTGCGCACCTTTTGGCATGACGACCGCTATCGGGATGATTTGCGTTATCTTAAAGTGTGGCTCGAATATGTGGGTACCATGATTACTTTCTCGATAGTTTCTGGCCTTTCGTTTCATATTTGGGTAGAATATGCGGGACCTTGATTTCTTTCTGTAGGCGGATAACTGTGCTGATGCTGAAGTTATATTCCAATTCTTGGAGGCGAATCAAATTGGACAAAGTCATTCAATCTTCTACACATCCTATGCCATGCACCTGGAGTCCAAGAATAAGCTAAGGAAGGCTGATGAGGTCCTCAATCTTGGTCTAGCAAGGTTAAATTTCTCTACGAAACTTGTAACATGATTATTTATATTGAATCATAAAATTGTGGTTTGTTGGTTGAGGTGTCCTTCGATATGAATATTCCATCCAAGACAAGAGATTCTTTCATTAATTTAGACTTTTTTAAGGTTTATGAGAAGTTTGAGAGTTACTTTCTGTTTGTAAAGATTGACCTTCACCAACAAACTAGACAGTCCTTTTGTAAAGATTGTTTTGGAAATTGCCCCCAGCATGCATTAAAGCTTTGATGGTAGGTCGATACTTGGTTGTAACATTCATCTGACCTTCATGGGATTTTTTTTTTCTTAGATTGTGAATTTTGATGGGAAAAGGCTCATATCATGAAGACATACAAGAGTGATGAGTCACTGGAGAAACCTTTTCTGGAATTTGGAAATCTTTTGATTAAATAACAAGAACAAAAGTATCTTAAATTGCATATAAATGTATACTTAAAATGCAAGATTTTCTAAGTGTTTGCTGGTTTTTTAGGTTGCTAAGCATAGAATTGTTGATTTTGTATCATAGGAAGGCACGATCATTAGTGAAATTAGAAGATGCATACAGGACATTCCTTGTGCGCTCAACACAAAAAAAGCATGGCAATGATGTACGTCACGTTAAACTTTGAAAAATTTTCCATTCATCTTTATACACGTACTTATCTCCTTGTGTTTCTCAAACAGGAAGGTCTTGCAGATTATCCCTTGCCCATTCGCAGCTTTGGAACTGTTTTAACTTCAGCAGAATCGAGTAAGCCATTCTTGGAGTTGATTGTGATTTTTATAGTGCATACACTTACCTTATCTTCTGAAGTACCAGGAAGACAGCCTGCAGAAAATTTTGGACAATCTAAGAGGATGGTCACACTACAGAGGTCAGCTGTTCCCTATTATCAAAATTAGGCATTCTCAGGTGAACAAGAATTTTTTGTGCTTTCATAAATGAGGAAAGGTGAAACTACCTACTAAGCATGTATGAGCAAGGATTTCATACACCTATGTACTCATCACAACTTGTTCATATTTTTAAATTGTCTTAAATTACAAAACTACTACCTCTAGGCTTTTGCAGCAAAAAATGTGGAAATTTGGAAGACAGGAAAGAAAAATGGAAAAAAAAAAAGATAATCAAATAACAAAGACAAGTTTCTTTGTTAGTATGATAAATTATGGAACCTAAAACAAGATAATTCCTGCCAGCATTTTTTTAGAGATATTCCACTTTGTATGCAGTCAACAACCAGAACAAAAACTTACTTGAACTATAACTATATTGTTAATATAGTACTTTGTTTACATCCACATAATTGTTAAGTTATTTTAAGTTAGAGCCTGTGCTTCTTAGATCTGTTGCAATTGCAAATAAAATCCTTTTCTTAGTCAAACTTCCCAAAACATCATTAAGTTACAATGCGACTGTTATTCTGGTTGGCTTGTAAGTTAATATATAGTGCGGCGTTCTGAATTCACTAGCATTGTTGCAATGAAAATGTTTAAAATACATTTTAGGTGATTCTACTCTTGGGAATATTGTACGATGTTTTCCCCACCGTTCAAACTGATGAACTTTATTGTGCTTGACATGTAGATATTTTTGTGTTTTCACAGGATTGATACTAATAAGCCTCTCACTGTGTACAAAGATGCAAATACTGGGGCAAACAATCAGTGCTCAAATCTGAAAGCCAACGAAAGATCTTGGAGTACTCTAGGAAGTCGATCAGATCGAAATAAGGAAAATGTTTCAGTCCCTAACAAATGGTCATCATATAAGGTCTGACACCATTGACTTCTTAGTCAAACTTTGCTTTCTTGTTTTTTTTTTCAACTGTTGATAATTTTTGAGTAATTTCATTAATTTTTTTGTAATAGGTCCCTCAAAAAATAGGACAAAGAACGGGTTCAGCAACATCGAGTACTTGTATTGAAGTGTATCTTGATGAAGAATGTGCAGAGTATGTCGTCTGCTGATTTTTATATATATATGCAATTGACTCAGCAAAATGTGACTAAGTTCAGTCCAGTAATTAGTTTAGCAATCCATTTTACAATCTGAAATAGTTTAATTTGAATTTATCTGCACTCACTGTAATGACAATTTCAAATTTCCATATCCTTATCAGATATCAAGCTTCTCGTTCATATTACACTATCTTCCAAGTGGATGGAGCAACTGTTTCCTAGCTAATGTATTCACACTTTTGTATTTGCATCAGATCACCACCAGCTAAGGTTGCCAAGAATTTGAATTCTTCGGTACTGAAACTTCGGCAAGCAACTAGCCAAAACCTAAAGAAGTAAGCAGTAGCCAAAATTTGATGATTCCCACATACATTGTTATTCAGGTTGCTGGCTTGATCATCTATGCCTTTTGCCTTGAACAGCGAAACAGAAATGCTCAAAGTCAATCCGTTGCGCAATTTTCCTCTGCACAGCCTCAGATGATTGGTCCCAAAACCTGCAGTTGTGTGTTCTTAGGCTCCTCCCTGTTGCCGTTATATATCAAGGCTTGATGATGATGATCGGCTTCTGCACATTGGTACAATCTGGTGCTGATTGCAATTAAAATGTATGTCATATGCAGCTGCATAATTCATTTGTTAGGTGTCTAAGCAGCTTTTTCCTCCAAAGCTTGTAGCAACTATGATTTAGCTTAAGAATAGTTAATGATGTGGTCTCTATTATGAAGAAGAGGTGCCTCTAAAGTAAGCTTACCATACGAAATCTCTCAAGAAAGTACACTGATGCTTGGAAGAGGGTACATTAACTGCCTGGCCTTCTTGATGTGCATGGAGGAGAGAGAACACAGCACGACGAGAAATCAATTGCAAATATATATAGACACATAAGTCTCACCAGTTTCATATTATATTAAGCCTGGCTTAAGCAGAGATGCTATGGCAAGTGAGTGAGCTATCCACCAGATGGTTTGAGATTTCTCTTTGAATACTTAATGTGCGTAAATGGTTCTCTTTAACATTTTGATTTCTATATTTTCAAAAGTTACATTGGAATCCTTATACTTATGAAGATGAATCATTTAGCCTCGTTTCTTCTAATATCATTGACTCTATTGACGAAAATATTATAGGATTTGTCATTGAGCACATACGGTATTTTCGTTAATAGAATTGATGGCATGAGAAAAAAATGATGTTAAATATTTTACTTTCATAAATATAAAGATTCTAATGTAATTTTTAAAAATATAAAGATCGAAATACTTACAAGGGATTATATGTAATTAACTTGCATAAACGAGACATTGTTGGTAAAATTGATGAACCATATTATGTATGTGATCCCACTTCACCTTCTATGTGTTTGATTTGATATCCAAAATTTTGATTATGTATTTCTATATGTGCTTTAGATAATAATGGAACGTCGAATATGATATTTGAGTTTATATTTTTTATTTGTCCATTCATATGTTCTGAAATGTTTCATTTATTATTGATATGCTTTGATATCATTTCTATCACGACCTTCCAATTTTCACATTTAGAAAGTATGACCCTATCTTAAATCAAGAATATTGTAATTCATTCACAATCGATAACTTTATAATTCAACAACAATCCAATCTAAGATCCAAATTAATATTTGAGAACACTAAGAAACATTCAAATATCAAAATTCATATCTATAAAACTTATATAGTTTATAATCATACATCACATCACATAAACATTTATAAAACTCAAAATCAACTTAACAAATATTAATCATATTTATAAATTTATCGGTGTGAGGATTTATACCATCCTAAAACCAATCATTTACCATAAGTTTATATCAGACTAAACTTAACATTTCAAAATTTTAAATGTGAGAGATCTTTTTAAAGCTTTTACGTGATATATTAATTCAAATCTACCTATAATATTTTATTACATACAAAGTGCACTTAAAATACCGTGTGAATCTCGAAAATGATGAAAGTAGGTGGAGGATATACAATGCCCTACGGAGTAATGTATTAGAGCATGTCCACCGATGCGTCGAACCAGGTATGCCAGGCCATGCGGGAGATGGCATGGAGGTTTCCCGCTGAGCTGTTGCGTGAGGTTGTTGAGTACTGGTTTCTTAGTTCGACAGGTGCGTGAAGAGAAGGAGAAGGGGGAAGGCAGCGCCGCGGCAGAAGCAACAGTAGACGGCCGCTGGTGGCGAGAAAAGCTGATCGCGGGATGCAGCTGATGGGCACGTTGAATTCGTTCTATGCGGACGCTCTTGCAGACTGCTTGGAGTTCATCAACCAGTCCTCCGTGCTCATAGCTGCTGATGGTGCACTCGCGAAAGGGTGACGCTGTGTGCATGTGCTGACCATGTCGCGAAAGGGGACCGACTTTGAGACGATTTGCCAATTGTTCGACGAAATGCCTCGAGCAGGAATCCTGTCGTTGGATCAGTTGCTGGGGTCTGTCAACTTCTGTTTAACTTGTTTGAGGTAGGAGAACAAGAACAATATCATAATTTATTTTTAATGAAAATTTGTGAATGTTTTGGTAGTCTTTAAGAATCTACAGCATCGGCAAGACGTAGAGCGCAAGACAAATGCGTATTCCAAAGAAGACACGAGCTGTGACTAAAACGTGTGTTGTCGTGGAAAATTGTACATCATTTTGATGGTCTTTTGGGAGGATTTGTATTCCAAGTGGGATTTCATTTCCATCCTCTCTGAATCTGGTGCTTCAACCGGCAAAGTTCCTGTTCTTAAGACTCCATTTTGCCAAGACTGCTCATACAGATTTTTTCGGTGATACCGGGCATCAAGGTTATCCTAAAGTTGGCACACCTGCCAAAGAAAATTGATGATGATCGTAGACACCTGCCAAAGAAAATTGATGATGATCGTAGACGATGAGAACACAAAAGATTCGCGATGGTGTAGAAAAAAACAGGTGATTTCCGCCAGACCAAGTCTCAAGCTGTGCAACCCAAAATGCAGCATTATTTAGATCATGTGTACAAGCAGTCAAGGATCCGAAGTAACGAACATTCTAACTGTCAGTTGTTTTAGCTGAAATAACAGGTTTCATATTCTTATTACGCGACAACAGAACTCATGGACACAAAGGACCATCCCCAGAATTAACAGGGGCCTGAGATAACACACATCTATATGCCAAAACGTCCAGGAAAGTTTGGCCTCCAAGTTAAAGTGGCTGATGATGGCCACCAAATGATGGAGTCGACATTACCGAGAGTACTTCAGTTACAGAAGCCATGGAACTCAGAGCAGCCTTGAGAACATCTTGTGAACACCCAGGCTTCACAATGCTCTTCACCTGCATATTACGAAAGCCAACCATAGGACATGATGAGATGTGGCCATGTGACGTTGATAGTTGTAGAAATTCCAGTAGGAATGTGATTATTGAGATAATTAACTAAAGATTAAAGAAAGCCTTGAAGCATGCAGAAGTCATTGCAAAGTGAAATAATAAATGATGTGGAATGCATTAAGAAACATGATGGTTGAAGAAATGTTGTAATACATTTCCGGAAACAACAATATCGCCTTTGATGTTACTTCAAGTTCGTAAGAGACTGCTCTCTCGATATAGCTTTATAGAAGGAAAAACTGAAAGTTGCACATAAATGGGCTCAAGAAAATGAAAACTGAAATAGTTCACAAAACCCGCTAATGTATATGTCATAGTGGTTTCGGTTGGTATGAAAAAATGTCACTTGTTACGAACATACTAACTCGGAAGAGAAAACAGAAGCAATTGTAATCATAACACGAACCTTATCTAGGTATTCCTGGAGCTTCTTTATTCGGCCCATGTAATCTTGATCCTCAACAGAGAGTGTGTAGGTCTTAACATCAGCTCCCGGTCCTTCAAATTGAAGTGGTCCTGGGTTTCTGTACAAGTCATCCATCAAAAAGCTTGAAGCCTTCTGTCTCAACAACCTGAAACAAGAGGCAAGAAGATACCAGACAGTTGAAGTAGATTACAAAAGGTAGTTAGGTAGTTCTATCACTGATAGATTAGAAAATCACACTCCAATTGTCAGATAGACCAAATTTACTGCCTATCCTTAACAAATTTCAGTATAACATCTATAAGAGTGTAATGTGAGAACTATGATCAGTTATCCACGATGATTGTATAGATTTCCGATAGAGCTACTTGAGTACTTTGACCTTGTTTGGTTGAAATGCAAAGGAATGCAACTTAGGGACATCAAGGTGCGATCTTTGAAACATACTCGTAAACTTTTCCTTTCAAGTCCACTGTCGAGGGATGGATGGCAGGTTTTCCAATAGGAGTGGCTCCAGGTCCACGAGAATATCGCTTCACAGTCATCATTGCCTAGATGAAACCAAATTATTTCTTCAATTTAATCTACATAAATAATTGATATTTTTGACATGCAAGGATCGCAAACAATGAAGATCGTACTGTAAGTGGTGCAGCACCACAGCGCCATTTGTTCACGGGATGTTTCAAGTTTGTTATAGTGGCCATGTATCCATTTAAACCTGCTGCTAGGATATGATAGCAGATGTGTCCAAGAACCTGTACGTCAAGAAAAATTATTTGTTGGATCATATAACCAAAAAAATGGGGGGAAAAAGGCAAAACACGCAAGTTGGCACATACATATGCATAGTCACAGTCGAATTTTGATGGTAAAGATCCACGAGCTTGATACCCAAAGAAATGACAGATGGCATTGAATTTCTTCCCTTTATATATGCCTTCTTTCTGGAAGAATGAGAAACCATTTAATACTTTCAAGTTAAAATCACATAGGCAAAGGAGCTCATATTAAATTAAGGAATAAACAACTAATATATTAATGTGAATTATCAGTGCAATTTGCGTATCAAATCTCGGGTGATGTCATCCGAAAAGTAAAAAAAAAAGATTTTTTCTATTAAAAAATCAAAATACGACGTTGCCTTCCTTCTCGGGCGACATTGCCAAGGCTTCGGCAACATCGCCCGAGCCTAAAAAAACCAAAAAAATGATTTTTTATTAAAAATAATTTTTTATTAATAAATTTAAAAAAATCATACCAACTGGTAGCGGGCGGTCAGCATACCGGTATCCTATTGGACCGGTACATACCATCCATACTGGGTGGTACGGGTCGGTATTGCATACCTTGCTTGAAACTATGCCACCATCAATTGGTAGAAGTTGACTTACCATCCTTCTGTTCATTTCTGTTTCAACTAACTGCGCAAAGAGCTTCTCTGTTTCAATCTGCGGAAAAGAATCATTAGAGTTAAAATAAGAAAACATCAATAGGAACCTTTTCTTGTTTCCACATATAATAAGATGTACCTGGGACAACTGGGCAGAGTCATCAGATTCTGGATGAAGCAGCAGCTGCATTTAAGAATTTCTTATGGTAAGATTAAGAACACAAACAATTTGCTCTCATTTAATTAAAGAAGTAGGAAGAACCTGTTTCCTAATAAAGGGTGGCAAAAATTCAAACAACGCAGATGCCCAAGGTGAAAGATGAGAAGAAATATTTTCAGTTAAAATGCCTTGGTTGTGGAGACCGTGAATTTCCTGGAACAGTCACAGCCAAACATCATAAAATGTTGGAACATGTTCAAATAAACTACAAGTTTTCCATGTGGTGATTATTTTTATAGATGTTGTGAGGCTGTAGTTTATTGTAGGAACACAGGAACTACCTGTAGAAGAGCATACAATTCTGGAATGCTCTCTATGAGTCCCTCAGGAATGAGAACGACACCATGGTACTTCTCTGGAGACAAAAAGTGAGTTATCAGAATATGACATATTAGCCAATAACCTAAGCATATTAAAATAGTTCCACCTTTCTCTGCCCTGGCTTGAACTGCATCACAAATTTGCTTTGTAATGTCAAAAATGGTAAGTTTTGACAAAGCCACCTCCTCTCCCAAGATGAGCTGACAATGGATAAATCAAATGAATATATAGCATATTAGAACAAAAGCCTGCATGCATCTCTTCTCAGCAATAAAAAAAATTCCTTACTAATCATTATTAAAGAAGCCAACAAGAATAGAATTTCTTATGGGCACAAACCATATTCGGATGACTCTGAAGTGCACACTCTAAAGCCACATGAGAAGCTTTGCGTCCCATCAGGCGAATGAAATAATAATACTGCAGTAGAGTCCATTAGTTGATAAAGGAGTCCTTTCAAGTAAAAATAATATTTGGTTAAAAAATGATTAACTGCATGAGCACCAGCAATAAGTACCAACAATTTCCATCATGTATCAGAGCAACACATATCAAAAGGTTTTAATACCAGTAGGAAAAACCAGTTCTTTTTTGTTTCTTTTAATTTTTTAACCAAGATAGGTTCCTATCTGGTCTTGCTAAAAGCCTAAGCCAACCGAGTCATTTCATTATCATAACTAATAGATATGCTATCCTTTTTTTTCTCCTTTCCTAAGGCTGTAAGATCATTCTTACCTTCTCTGCAGACAGTGCATCAATGCAGACATTGCTTATTAGTTGCGAATTAACCTGGAATTGAGAAGTAGCATAATAAGCATCAAATTGTGAAGAATGAACCACACATTTGTTATGAGCTTACATGAGGCTTACCCTGCAAACAGTGTCGAATCCAACATCGGTCTCAACAAACTGATTCTTAAGATCCCCATAAAAAGTAACAGGAACACCAACCACCTGTTCACATTCGATGTTTGAAAATCAATAGAAGAAACCGATAGTATAAGCATAGATGGAGAAAAGAAAACACCTATATAAATTTTGTGTAAAATGTTATCATATAGATGTTTGGTCACCAAAAAGGAATATAGTCAACTTGTATATGGATTGAGTCATTCAACAACATATATATATATATATATATATATATATATATATATATATATATATATATATATATATATATATATATATATCAGAGATACCTTTGTTGGACATTTGGCCTCAGCAAATGTTTCTGCAAGCTGAGCAGCATCTGAGTTGGATGTGACTCCTTGTGACATAAGCAATAAGGATTTAATAAGAAGGTATACACACAAATCTGAAAAGATACTAGAAGTCTTCTGTGGAATCCTCAAGTACCTCCAACAATGACAAGACCATCCAATTTCAGATCTCGGCAAGCAGTCAAAGCAGCATTTACTTGCTCAGTTGTTCTGATTTGATCCACAGTCCGGCCTAGCAAATCATAGCCACCTTCAAAACAACAAACAGCTTCTCCAGATAAGGATCGATAAGCTAAATAAGATGAAAATAAGACAATGTAGCTAAGTTTTTGTGCACCTTGATTTTTATAAGTAGCAAGAACCTCGTCTGTGATTTCCAGAGTTCTCTGTGCAAATAGACCTTCAGTGCCACCTATATCAAAGTGATGGAAAAGGTGTTTGGTATGTAGTTATCTCAACTGAGAAGCCATTAGCTTATAATTCATATACATTAACCTAGAAAGCCTGGCCTCATGCTCACAGTAACTGCTTATAGACGGTCACCAACTTAATGAATTAGAGTAAGTTACAGAAAACAGCACAAACAAATTTGAGGATCAGAGACAGGAACTTTCATTTCAAAACAAAAAGACAGGAAAATGTCACAAGTTGCTTTCTTGTCGAGTATTAAACAATTTAAATTAACAAGGATCAATAAAGGCTAGTACCTATATTCATCCATCTTAAGTACCAGGTATATCAGAAATGTATGGTTCATGAGAAGCACAACGTATGTGCACACCACATAAAATTACATGCATAAAAACCAGAATGAGGACCAAGCATGATTATGTTATCCCCAAATTTCACATGTTATTTATCCCCAATTTCATGCCCTTTCTTTCTTGCTCCCTCTTTTGTGCTAACAACCACTTTTTGCAACAAAGCCAGTCCATGCTGTACCACTGACTGGCTGGAATATGTTATGAACAGGTGTTGAAATCCTCCAATGATAAGTGAACATACATTTCTTTTTTCTGTATAGCTGAATGATGAATTTGAATTTGCTTGCAAAAAATGATTCTTGACTTAGACACTGTAGAAAACGAATGCTTCATGATGAGAAATGCTTACCAACAAAACCAAGCAAAATACTGTCGGGGTTGTGAATTTTAATAGCACTGTAAAGGCCCCATACAACGTTATGTCCTCCTGGTGATTGCCTTCCACAAAATACCACACCAACCCTGCATTTTGTCATGTGGAACAATGAATGCATCAACAAGAGAGATCAGATGAAGAAACATGAGCAACTCAACTTCATACCTTGAAGAGTAATACAAGCCCATGCCAGAAAAAGGGACAATAAAAATTTAAGTATAGATGGAGCCTTGTCCTAACCACTTAAGCTTTTGGGATTACTGAGAAACCAATTCCAAATCTTATCATGTAAGTAGCCAACTTGTACAACATGTACACTCTATTGGTTAGAGTAATATTAACTGTGTTTAGAGTACATGTTATTTTATATTTCGAAACAGTGATTTGTTATGGCGTCACAAACGTTCGATGGGAAAAAGAAGATGACATCAACATGACATTCCGCTACTTAAATGGGGAAAGTTCAATGATTCTCAGACTTGAGGAAATTGACAGGAAAAGTAGTGTGTATCTTCCATCCTATGTTTGCATTAATGTTGTAGGATAGCTTTGCAATGTAGATTTCTGTGTATGGTTCAAACTTGTATCTACAGATATTAATCAAGAAAATGTTGCACACTAAGCATACTGTAGAATAGTTCATATTCACGAACCTCATAGGGGGATGCTCCGTAATGATCTGGGCATCAGGCACCTTCGCTGTGGCCCTCAAGAAATGAGCTAATGGCTGACCAAATGTGTGCGGAAACGCCCGACTGATGACATGTTCACTAGATGGATCTGCACAGGTTGTCGAATCGCCAAACTCTACCCTCACCGTAGTCCCCTGTTCACCATAGAGGAAACAGACGAGTTTACGGACTTGATCCAACCAAGGAAGCACATGTAATTCACATGAAGATCCCAGAACAGGCGATAAAGATCGAATATATAGTGCAGGAGGAACCCATATTATGCAGTATTACACATTCTGCCAGATTCATGAAGCAGCTAAGACATTTCCTCATAAGCAGAATATGGGGTAGATGAAACCATGATGAGAATTAAACTGATTTCAAGAAAAATATCATCTTCGAGCTCGATCATCCAAATAGACCAGCTAATAGAAGGGTTTACTTAATTTGCACCTATTATTACCCGCGGATGAGCCACTGAAAAAGAGTGGGGAAAGGAATCAAATCAAACTCCACAACGAATTTAACCCCTTAATTATCTTATCTTGTAGTGCCCTTTCGATCCCCCAAAGGCGAAAGGGATACAATCCACCATCGAGCAGACTCGCGACGGAAGAAGAAACGAAAGGAAACGACGTCAACCCTCTCCAAAAAGGCAAGAAGAAAACCGGTCGTAGTAGCAGTAGAAGAGGACGGAGAGAGACCTGGAGACAGGGAGGGAGCTCAGGATGGTACTCTGCTCGCTTCTTCTGGAGCTCCGATAGCTCCCGGGGAACGCCGAAATCCGATTCCATACCTTTCCTTCACCTTGCAGTCTTCTGCCCCTTCTCGTTTGCTTCCTTTGCCCTGGCCGTGTGCGTCAGTGTATATATAATTGTCGTCATGTACGACGTGGAGGAGGCCCGAGAGAGAGTGGTGGGGAGGAGGTACGATTAACCGCGGGCGATGCAAGGAAACGAGTCGCCACGCCGCCACCGGTTTCGCGACTTCATTGCCACGGGCCTGCGCGCCGCACTGATGTTTGACGAAAATACCCTTGCCCCTTGGGATGAGCCGGCGTTGGGTTTCGCGAGAGGGATTGGATTTGCTGTTCGAAACTGGGATCAGAACCAGGGATACCAGATGGATTATTATATACCCTGCTGACTTGTCGGATTCTGATTGGTTAAGGTGATAGGCCGGCCCCTCGGGAGGCTGCATCCTGCATTAAAAGCAAACAGCCCATCAAAGGGATAGAATAGATGGCGTTCTCCTCTGACGACGGTGAGCTTACCGTATGACGCCCTTGTCAGGGCCTCAAAACCGTAGGCAGCTGCTGATGGGCTCTCTCTCTCTTCTTAGCCGCTCTGCATTTCCTGCGTTTCTCAACCATCGCATTGAGCCACAGTTGACCTCTCTTTATCGTCTCTGGTGAAAAGCATTCTGCTTACCTACCTGCATACAGCAACAGGTGACCTCTCTCTTCATCGTCACTGGTGAAAATTATTCCGCTTACCTACCCACACCAACAGGCGAAGCACCATGGTTGGTTCTCTCTCGGTTCTTATTCATCAGCAGGCTTCTTTTTCTATGCCTTTGACATGTATGTAGAGCCAAATTAGGTCTAAGAGTATAATTCCAAGCATCCTTGGAGAGGGATACTGACTCCATGGAGATAAGAAGTCATCCAGCATTTCCATATGCCGCCTGTAGCACTCTCCTGTGCTATGTTGGAACGAGGGAAGACGTTCTTTCAAGCATGGATTGGTTCGGTTCCAATCGAAATCGAATTGGACCAAAATGGCTTCGA
Source organism: Musa beccarii (assembly GCA_024322285.1). Taxonomy (NCBI): domain Eukaryota; kingdom Viridiplantae; phylum Streptophyta; class Magnoliopsida; order Zingiberales; family Musaceae; genus Musa; species Musa beccarii. The sequence goes on along the minus strand of CM044397.1, from coordinate 3,537,138 downwards.
AACTAATAATTTAAGAATCAAAATCGATCATTTTAGAAAAATAAAAATAAGCGATCAAATGGTTGGGCCTAACAATCCATGCCTAGCCCTACGATTAGCGGAGAGACAAATGATCGGTTTATCTCTCTCAATAATCATATTAACGATTTATTTTTAGAGATTTTTTACTATTTATAATTTTAAAAATATAAAAAAGGAAAAAAAATTTTTATATATTTGCCCATTCTAAGAGCTAAATAATAGTTAGTTTTGAGGGATTTTAGGAAAAAAAATCTAAACACCCTATAAATCCCCCCTTGAACCCTTCATTCTTTCTCACACTTTGATTAAGTACTATTTGAACACCGTTAAACTCTCCGTACGCTCTCCCTCAAACTCTTTCCATGATTCCTATAGTAAGTGGAAGTCACCATTTCATCATCGTGGACGCTTTCGAAAATCCAACTGTGACAACTCAAGAAAGTCAATACATCAACGTCAAGCATGAGCCAAATGAAATCGATGGCTATCAAAGTCAAGTCGAACATCTTATAACTGCACTTTTAAGAAAGTATGAGACACGATAACTCCTTCTATGTCATATACAACTATCGTTGTCAAAATTTTAAATTCAAAGGAAGAGGATATATAAGTTTAGAAAACATATTAAAGAAATGTCTAACATATGAAAAAAAGTCAAACATAAATTTTTAGGTACCTTATTAATCTTTTTTATTATTAAAAAATTATGAAATATTAGCTAGATTAATTTTCACTGAACATTTATTTTAGTTTTAGTGAAAAAAAGTTAGTTTTGTTGATTATTATCAAAAGGCTTTGAATCTCACCGACCAAAGAGTTCCTCAAACTACTTTTACTCGTACTTCACATAATCTCTATAAAAAAAAAAGATTTACAAAAAGTTTTTGAAGTTTTTAATGATTGCATTACTATTTGTGTTGATATTTAGAGTGATTACTAAGAAATGTATTGCTATATAGGAATCACTTATAATTCGATTGATAATAATTGGACCATGAAAAAAAATAAATTATTGCTTTTAAAGTTTTTGATGAATGACATACAATCAATAATATTTATAGAATAATAATAAAAATAATTTTAAAATATTATTTAATTTTAAAAATATTTTCTATTGGTTTATATAATGTAGTGGCAAATACTACTTCTATTCCACAATTATAAGACGTCAACATGTTTTTAGTGGTATCCTTTTTCATGTTAGATGTGTTTGCTATGTTTTTAATTTATGCAGAAGGTCTTAGATCTTTATAAGCTTTTTTCTCCTCTCATTAAGTAAATTATTTCATTCTTATGAGTCATTCACAAGAGAGTGAGCCAAATTTTATAAATCAAATAACAAAAGGTTCAAAATACTTCCTAAAGATGTTCATACCCGATGTAATTCTATGAATTGCTTAAAGAATTTTTTGAATATAAAAAATAATTATATACTTTTAATATTTCAAATAATATTAGGTAAGTTTATATCCATTGTGTAAATTTTTTTAGAAATTTTAAATTTTTTTAATAATGCAACACATACTTCATCTAATGTTTATTATCCTATTGCCCATATATTTTTGTTTGTATGTATTAATATTGTTAGAGCCTTAGAAGAATATTAATATGATAATGATTTAAATGTGATTATAATGGCTATAAAATCAAAATGAACAAATTAATTTTTAAAAAATCTACTAATTTATTTAGTTGCATGTGTTTTTTATCCTCATACTAGATTAGATAGCTTCAATAATTATTTAACTACTTATTATGAAAGTTTAGGAGTAGATGTTATATTGGTGATAAAATTAAAGAAATAAAAAGATTGGGCATTATCATTATAGTGCAAATTATAGTAGAGAACACTATACATCTGAAACTTCTACATCTACCAATCAAGTTAGCGGGAGTAGTAAAATCTTTAAGGGTATAAAATTATTATTATAATGATAAAAAAAATTAAGAGGATCATTTGGTTCGAACTCTGAGTTTGACGTGTACTTAAACTTCGAGTTTTCTATTCTAGAATAATTCTATTCTAGAATAATAGATATGATACACAACATATTTTTAATTTTTATGATTTTAATGAGGCAAATACTAGCAACTCCAGTGTGGATGATAGTTGTGAAATAAACTTTCAACAGAAGAAGATAGGATTATAGATAAAACTAGAACAAGCGTAATCTCCGAATTAGTTGAAACTCAATTGTATATCGATAATTAAATAAAGGTAATAAAATAAAATCAAGAGATTATTCATGAAGATAATATCCTATTCAACATATCAATCGAATAGACAATCGAAATGTTAGGCGATTAGATATTTATAATTTTATTCAATTTTATTTTTTTTAATACCATTGCATATTTATACTTATTATAGTTGTACATCCTTTTTTTTTCAAATTTTAAAAATAAAATTATAATTTTTCATATTATAAATTATTTTTGATTAAAAAATAATCAAAATATTTTCATTTATCAAAATCGATTGAATCAAAACTGGCCCTTGTTGGTTCGATTCGGATTCTAAATTTTGGACACCAAAATCCTAGATTTTGGAACCAAGATTGATTCTTTGTTCTTATATATATATATATATATATATATATATATAGTCCTCATAACTAAACAAGTGAACAAATGTAAGCTTTTGAATTGATGTTTAAATGTGATGTATGTTAACCGACGAAACTCATTAGTTTCTAACAAATGCCTGGATCCGACAACTTTTTGCTTTCAGCTTCGATGTGTTAACCCAATAAGTAGCAGTAGCTACGTGCTATAGTGAAGTGTTTTCCCTAATCATTTCTTTTTATCAATAATAATTAAATAAGGACACGGCGGCGGCTACAATTTTCCTAGATTGTTCTGTTGGCTTTCTCATTCATTTAAATACCTTGTACTGCTCCATCATATTCATGTTCCAAACATGTGGCACATTATTTATTGTTTTTTAGTATTTGATGAAATCATATATCTACTGGTATTGTAAGCCGAACAATAATATTTGGCTTATCTACCTCGATGCGAATGTTGCCTTGTGTCGGAAGAAATTAAGTTATTCTTTCCTTCCTCTCTGCAGGTTCCAAATGGAGCAGCTCGGCATTACCTCCTCGGCCTACTCTTATAACCAATGTGACCTTGGTGTCTGATGGGGTTAACCTTTTCATGCTTATTATATTTGAGGACTCGTCGATAGGATGTTTGTCGTTATGCTGCATAAGTTCAAAATTTTTAGCCAAAGCAAAGTGAGATTATTACCTGTGACAATATATCCATTAGCGGTAGGTGGAATAGAACGTTCGTTTTATATCATTTAATTGTTTTTCAAAACTTTTTTTCAAAACAAGTTGTTTCAAGTGATTGCCTCTCATTTAAATGTATGCTTACATTGGTTTCAATATTTCAGCCTCTTGAGGTAGACAGGCAGCCCATAGATCCTCTTGCTCACGCTGGCAATCTTGGTTATCCAAATGTGGATTCTTTGGTAATATATGGAAAAGAAATAAAGATCCAGACTTTTGGATTTCATTGCCATAAATTTCCTATTACAGCTGCTACCCTTTGATGTGGCTCAAAACTTATGGCATTAACGTATCCAACATAATTACATGCCAAGGCGTGCATGTGTGCGTTTGCTTGCATGACTCCCTCATCCTCGTTTCTTTCTGCATACTCCAACTCGGAGCCAAATGGAGTCATCATCACACCTGCAGACTACAGCCATCATCAATCGCATGACTCCTGTTCCCATCTCTCTCTTGGAAAACAAGAAGAAGAAGAAGAGACGGACAGGTGCGCGCAAAACATGGTGTGTCCCCACAGAATGGTCATACCAAAGTAGTTATCTATGATAACTATGGGCGGTGCACCTCATGGATTCATCACTGAGCTCAGAGTTTTTTTGCTGTGATCTTGCTTGAATGCAGTCAATGGATGCAGTGGAATTGTACAGCTAAGAGACGAAGAGAAGCGGAGAACAAGAAATGGTGGGGCTAATCTCCAGATCCAAAATTTAGAGAGCACATGAGCGGCACTATCAAGATCGAGGGGGTTTCACCCATGGCACCCACCACCCGCATGCACGTTGGTGGATGAAGTAGTGCGATGCAAGCAACGATGTGTTCCTCCTTCAACCCCATTCCCGCACCACCACCGCCGCCGTCACGTCACCCAGCTCTTTCAATCATTAACACCGCAGCTTCTCTGATCTCTTCCTGGGTATAAATACGCAGGGAGCAAGGACCATGAGATGATAATACAATGGCGTTCGCCTTGCAGAGGACCCTCTTGCGGGGATTACTCTGTGTTGCAGCTGCCGTCCCTCTTCTGATGCCATGCGCTGCTGCTGCTAGTGCTGATGAGCACTCGCCATCATCGCATCATGAGAACACCACCGTGACTGACCTTTTCCGAAATCAAGCACTTCTCCGCAACAGTGTCATGGACTATAAGGTTGACACCCGAGCCAGCTCTGGTGATAATGGCGGAGGAGGTGGGGGTGGCGGTAATGGAGGTTTTGGATGGGGGTGGGGTCGTGGTGGTGGCGGTGGGGGAGGAGGAGGTGGGGGTGGTAACGGAGGCGGCGGTGGAGGTGGCGGCAATGATGGAGGCGGCGGTGGCGGCGGGAAGGGTAGTGGTGGTGGCAGTAGCAGAGGCGGTAGCAGCAGCGGCGGTGGTAGAGGAGGTGGTGGCGGCGAAAGCGGAAGCGGTGGTGGTAGTGGAAGTGGCGGTGGCATTGACCACGGAGGAGCTGGAAGCGGGAGCGGAGGTGGTAAAGGTCGCGGCGGTGGTAATGGCCACGGAGGAGCTGGAAGCGGCAGCGGAGGTGGTAAAGGCAGTGGCAGCGGCGGCAGCAATGGCGGAGGATGCGGAAATGGTGGTGGCAGTGGCAATGGCGGAGGATGCGGAAATGGTGGTGGCAGTGGCAATGGCCGCGGAGGAGCTGGAAGCGGCACTGGTGGTGGTGGAGGTAATGGTAATGGTAATGGTGGTGGAGTTGGTAACGTAAAAGGAGGAAACAAAGGGCACTGGAAAGGAGAAGGCGGTGGCGATAGAAAATGTGGTAGAGGTGATCATGGGAAAGGAGGTGGCGTTGGCCATCGTAAAGGCAGCTGCGGCGGTGCGGTCACTCGAGGCAGCAGTCATGGAGGAACCATTACAGAGGGAAGGGAAGACTAAAACACAGCAGCATTAATTGCTTCAACAAGCAGTGATAACCTCCCTCTTCTACCATCATATCGCGACGATATCGCCATTAACTGCTGCAGCCAAAGCTTAGTTCGATTCGCAAACCGGTAAGTAATGGGATTTGTTTTCTCGTGTGGTAGTGCGTTGCTTTCTTCGTCGTCTGTTGCACTGTGGGTTGCAGCCATGTTAACGCTCCTAATCGAAGCATGCATAGAGACGTGGAGTCTTCAAAACCAGTTCTTGTTACTTATATCAGAGAGAGAATTGTTGCGACAAGTTAGCGATTTATCGACATTGATGCCAGTGATTGGGTAGGTCGAGTAATCATCATGTCAAGGTGTGAGAAAAGTTCTCATCATCGGATCCACAACACAGCCTTTGGCTTGCGTGCTATATATTCATTTAGCGTCGGTTGTGTCCTCTAAGAATGGAATCCGATAGGTCCATAAATCTCGGCAGATTTCAATTGAATGGTCGATATGCAGCACACGCCAGCTGGCAATGCAAGATTTTTGACACGATCAACGAGAAATTATGTAAGATGGTTGTGGGTAGATGACATATGATGAAACTTATTCACAACGAGAAGAGAAATCGGAAGAAAAATAACGCGGTGAGTTTTGCAATGTAAAAAATAAACAATAAAAATAAAATGAACGAAGAAAGCCACCTGTGAGCTTACCGCAGCGCTACCTCCCCTCTTGTTGTGGGGATCGGCGGTTAGGAGGAACACTAGCAACTAGAGTCTGGTCACCTTAGTTTAGTATAAGAGAACGAAAATTTGACCATTTCCGAACGTTTTTTTGTTTTGGGGCACTTTCTTTGCCCACCCAACAGGTCATTGGTAAGCATACCACGAGGTGTGCGAATCTTTTGGCGCATCTGGAGTCTATTCACCGCTTTGACATTACGACCCTAAATATTTAGAGAAACTTTGGTCTCTCCAAGTTTTGGCGGCTTGCTGTATGTTGTATCTTGTCTACCCTCATGCTTTAAAATTGCGGTCACCGATAAGGGATTATAATTGAAAGATATTATCATCATAAGAAGAATAAATATTATTTACTTATAAGAGATTAAATGAGTATGAGAAAAATCTAAAGAGATTGATGATACTGAATTTAAAATTTGATATATTAAAAAGTTAAACATAAAAATAATATAGGAATTGTTATTGATAATGATGTAAGAACAATATTGTAAATATAAAAAAAAATTAGAGATAAAACTATAGTTCTAAAATTTGTAAAAAATAAAATATTTTGAATGTCATTAGTACTTATGCCTCTCAAGTTGGATTGGATGATCAAGTCAAAAGAGAATTTTAAGAAAATTTAGATAATATCATTCGAGCAATATCTATAATAAAAAAAACTTAAAGAAAATTTGAATAGTCATATAGGAAAAATATACGGTGAATACAAAGCAATATATGTGGGCTTTAGTTATGAAAAGATAAATGAAGATAGTGGCATGATTTTGGATCTTACAACTTTGTATTATTTTATGGGTAAATATTCACTTTAAGAAATGAGGTGAACATTTAATTACTTATAAGAATAATCACAACTGTAATCAAATAGATTTTTTTATTACTAAAAAGGTATATAAAGTTATTTGTTAAAAAATTAATGTGAAAGAAATAATTTCATTCATTGAGGTAATGTGTATTAGGTTGTGAGAAAATTATTTTTTTGAATCATGTGCTCAAATCTGATAATTGATCCTTAAATTATAGATTGATTGATGATTAGAACATGTAAAACCTATAAAGTTGCCATTCCATATTTATCAGCTTTATGAGAGAGCTGCTAGTTGATAAAAAAAAAACAAACAAACATGAGAAACACGTAATTAATGTCTGACAACTTGATCTCTAATAAAATAGAAATCGATGATAATGTGTTTTATGCATGAGTGAAACACCAGATTGATGCATAAGTGGCACCAATATTATCATAGTATATTGTAGGAGTAAATTAGGAGACGATGTCAAATTCATATAGTAGATTGGTAACCCAATTGAATTCTGCAATGATGATAGTAATGGCTTAGTATTTAGCTTAAGTCGTGGATCTTACAATCATGTTTTATTTCTTAGAACACTAATTGATCATATTTGCTCTAACGAAGACAATGTAGACAGATGTAGATGTTATATTATAAGTGTTGTCTATTTAATTAGCATTGACAAAGGCATAGAGATAAAGTGATGAGTATTTACAAAATAGAAGTTTTTGATTAAGAGTCCTTTTAATATATTGTATAATATATTTATTATAGACTAATGATAAGTGGAGGATCATTACATAAATTATGATAATTTATTAACTACAAATAAAATGTTTAGATATGTAAGTGATAAATACCGTAAAGAATCAAGTACTCATTGATATTATGTGGGATCCATAGTAGGCTTGTCATCATATAATTTAAGTTACTTAGCAATGAAAAGTAGGGTAACGACTTCCTTGGCATTTTATATGTTCATATTTGATAATTAATTTTGAATGCACTTCTTTTATAGTAGAAAAATTCTAGAAGATATGAATGTTGCTTTTACTCCTAAAAAATTATTTAAGGTTCCTAAGTCCTTGATAGAGAATTGATTTATTAATTACTTAAGGAATTACTTGATCTCTATAGAATTACTTGACTCAGTAAAGCAAAGTAGGAGTAATAAGATAGTATAAATCTAGAGAAAATTTTTTTATTGATTCGGATGATTATTTAAAGTACTCATATAAACTTAGTGGATGATTATTATAGTGGCTTGCATTCTAAAGATGCAAGATTTTGGAAGAAAAAGTAAACTCAACAAAAAAAATATAATGTTATACAAAGGTCTTTTGAGTTTAAAGATCATAGTATCGAAAAATATTATCTTCAAGTGAATAGCCAATAAAAATATAATACTTAGATTTAAGTGTCAACTTATATAAAGCATAGGGACGTAGTCAGAATAATATAAACAATCAAATACTTTAAGTTTTTAAATATTTAAAGTTTTATAAGCTAATTTTTTAAATGATGATTAGTGTTATAGGATTGGGATCCATATACGATTAATGAGGTCAATTACAACTTGAAAGGTTGTTGATTAAAAGGTTAGTAGTGTTAGAAAATCGGGAGTCGGCATCTCACGCGAAGTGAAAAATAAAAATAAGATCAGATTTTCCATAGTTAAGTACTTGATCGTTGTGCGACGATTGATGCACGAAAAAACATAAATCCGAAAAAATCACACTTATCATGTTAGAAGTGCTACCTAGAGAGATCGTATATCCCTGAAAATTTCAGATCCGATGAAGAGAATGAAGGAGCACTCGTGTACTCCTCTCTAGCAGTAATCCACATAGCAGATGCAACGATGACACTCCTCAGATCGTTGCGGGATCTCCCTTTTCATGTACACCATAAGGCTGTTAAAACCAAGGAGAAAAAGATAAGAGGAGGTTGAGGAGAATAGGAAAGACGACCACCAACTATTCTAGCCTATGAACTATGAAGTTTCTCCTATTTACAGAGGTGCATGAAGCTTATCCTTAATAAATCCTGTCATCAATGGATCTCTATTCAATTATCCAGTCGAATATCTATCCAATTGGATCTTATCCAATCAGCCAATTGAATTTTATCTAATTAGAACTCTATCCAATCATCCAATTGGATCTTATCTATAGGATCCAAAATAGGGGCTCTGCATATATCTTATATCTACACCTCTACTTGTCACAACAACCACCTAATATGTGTAATCCTCTAGGCCCGATATCGAGCTGACCGTGAGTCACTCCTGTCAAAACTCCTAACTCAGAACTCCTTCTGATATAGTGAATTATTATCTCCATAATAATTCACTCGATTTATCGATTATGGACGTACTATGTCACTATGCCATAATCCCTAGACAATACAGGAGGATCTAATCCTCCGGACATGATAATCCTTAGTTATCATGTATCTATAGTCTCTTATCCATCTAATATTCCAGAGATCATATATTGGGGATGGTAATGTCAGGCCCATATGAAATCCTATATGAGTCTCTCTCTAATCGAATTCTCCCAAAGAACTCCTTTTTCTCAATCTAAACGACCATGACTATAGATTTTGTCTAAGCGAGTAGACGTAGGATATTCCTCTCACGATACTGAGAGTGGATGATCCTCTATTAATACTCAATTGCCTTCGTAAGATTAGCTACCATTCCCAAGAACCAGTTATACCAGATCTAAAACTTTCAAACCTATAAATCCGATGTCAAAGAATTGAGTACTCATATAAGGCATCTTTGGTGTCTCTAGTCTAAGGACCAGACATACAACTTGAACTACGAAATCGCTACTTAACGTCAGGTATCATTAACCATCCAGTATTCTATAAGTGGATCAATTAATAAACTCATTCTCCAATGAGCACCTGCACTATACCTTTAGTGTCCCCAACACAAGCGACTATGAGACTAGTTACCTCCATCATATAGACGAATATATAATGCACCAGCTTATCCGGTTATCTCGATATCCTTTCTCGAGTAACTTATGATTAGGATGATTTAGAATCTGTGTTTAAAAGTGAATCAATTTTATTATCATGATCTCATCATAATTTGATTCCTATTACACAAATCCAAAGGGCATCACAATATTCATCTAGATAATATGTGATAAAATATCAATAATTATAAGCAAAAAAGATTGACACGACATGTTATAAGTGTCATCAACGTGATTGACTTGTAAGGCACATATAACTAACAAGTGGCATGAAGGTTTAGTGTGGGAGGGTGAGACCAGTCTAAACTATATATCAATGCTTTTGTTTAGCAAAACTAACTAGTTCAAGTATGTGTGATAGTGACTTAAGATATTGTATGCCAAGAGATAAGTTGTTAGAGCTTGGTATTTATCTTCTTCATCAAAAGAAACTATTTTAATAGTAAGCTAAAATTAATGTGCATGAGATTCTAATACTACAATTATTGTTGGGACACTAGAACTATTAGAACTATTGATAATTATAGTTGAAGTTATTTTTTGAATTATTTAGGTTGAAGATGCTATCATAATTGGAAAGTTTATAGTGTAACGAATGATGATAATTTTGTGTATTACCTATATGTCTACGAGCCATCTTATTTGATCTTTTATTAAAAAAAATTTATTTGGTTACTTGTTTCTTTAGATTCTTGATTGAATTGAGCTATGATAATTGGTCCCATCTTCCTATCTTCTAGTTTCTTGATCAATTAGCTTCTTATATAATTCTTGAAATGACATTAGTGTCATGTGCATAATTTACTATTGTCAGTTCTTTATATTCATCTCTTAGGCTATTAAGAGTATAAACAATAACTTCTATGTAATTTAGGAGATAACATTTTAAGGTCAAAATCATGTATAATAACTTTTAGATTTTACATATAATTAGTAATAATATTTCATTCTTGTGTTGCTTTCATCAGAGAATTTATATATAAGTAGCTACAAGGAGAGTGAGAAAGAGGGATTCTTACTTGAAGAAAAAAGGCTTTGATACCATAAAAAAAATTTAGGCTAAAATTATACATTCAAATCATGCACTTAGATATGTGATCGATCCTCAAATCATAAATGGATTAAGAATTAAAATATGTAAGGAATGCAAAATTATCATTCCATATTTGCCTATAATATGATCTTCTATTAATTTGTAAGACTTACAAAATTATACCTAGTGAAAGTTTGATGAATCAACATAGGTTGATAGTATTAGATATTTATTATAGTAAATAGAAGATAAAAAAATAAGAAAAAAAACTAGGACTATATGGTAAATTTTCAAAGATGATAATGTAAATATTTTTAAAAATAAGATTAAAAAAAGACTACTTAAAACTTAGATGAGGATAATATTAATATTATGTGAATTATAATAACTAATAAGATTAAGAGCTTAACAAAAAAAAATTCTTAATGGAATTAAAGATATAGGTGTAACCAGAGAGTTGGTGGTGATGCAAGAAAGCTTAAAAAATAATTTCTAATAAAAGATTATATTTTAAAGATTAATAAAATTATAAAAATAAGAAAAATTAAAAATATAAAGAATATAAAAAGAGACTAAAAAATGATTAGTATAACAAAATATAAAGCTTATAATAATCTTTACAATAAATTAGCTACTAAAGATGATGAAAAAAAAAATATATCGAATTGCTTAGGCTAGAAAAAGAAAGTGTAAGGATTTATGTAATATTAGATGCATCGAAAATGAACATCAAAGAATATTTATTAATAAAAGATGAAAAAATTATTATAATAAATTGTTTAATAAATATTTCACATAGGATTTAGATTTAATGATAAATAATAGTAGTAGATTTAATAATCATATATTTATTCATAAAATTAGAGTTAATAAAGTAAAAGATACATTAAAGAAAATAAAAATAATAAGAATATGAGGCATGACAATGTCCAATTCAGATCCAAAAAAGTTTAGGAACAAAAAAATAGCTTAATTAATTAATTAATTTAATAAAATAATAAAATTCGGAAGGATGCTGGATGAATAAAAAAATAGTATTGATTTTAAAAATAAAGATGATATATAAAATTATTAAATTACAAAACATTTAAAATCATGGGATGATCTCATTATTGATCTCAAATAATTGAGATATACGATTTTATTATTATTATTAGTATTTATTATCACACCCAGGTAAGCTCAACAATATATATATATATATATATATATATATATATATATATATATATATATATATATATATATATATATATATATATATATATATATATATATATATATCATCAGAGATGAGAATAAAAATCGGTGCCTTAGGTGGATTCCGAACCAATTTATTATTATTTTTAGGTACTCTACCAAAAAAAAAAAAAAAAAAAGGCCGCACCAGTCGTCGATGGTTGGAGCGCGATCACCGGAAGTAAGACTTAATAACGTGTTAGTTGACTCATTTTTTTCACTGATTTTTCTTTTTTTAGGCAGCTGATCATGAAGCGAAAGGACTGTAAGCTCACCCAAAATCTACGAACCAAAAGTACTTTCTTGTATCGACAACCTATTCTTCCCATATAATTATAGCATTGCGAGCTATATATTTACGTAATAGTTTTTTTTTTTAATGGAGAGCATTCGTTACAGTTTTTGTCCTTTAAGAATCTCGTTGGTCTACAAAACCTCAGCAGATTTCAAATGAACTATGCTTAAGATAAAATGGAATCTCAGTTTGTGATACGATCAACCAGAAATAAAAGGTGACATTTGATCACACGTATTGACGACGAGAAGAGAAACTATAAGAGAATTAATAGTGACTTATGCACTGTCTTCCTTCTTCCACGTACTGTTGTTATAGGGATCAGCAGTTACGGGTATCAACGGCAACTGAAGTCTGTTCACCGCGATTTAGCACGAGGGTATTGAAAATTGCGATCTTCCATCGTTATTAATATTTTCGCGCCCAAGACGTAATTGGTCTGCACACCAACCGGTGTCCGGATCTTACGCAACATCTGGAGTCTGTTCACCGCTATGGCCTGCCCGCAGCTAATATTTTGTAGAAATTTTATCTTTCCGAGTTCTGGCGGCTTGCGGTATGCGTGGCCAAAACTGTTCGTACTGTCTTGCCTTTTGGTCATTAGGAGTGCGGTCACCGACGTATAGGATAAGAAAAGAATGCGTTGGTCCATCTTGCACCGGTGTGTTTTTTAGGAGGAAGGCGGTAAGCCCACACCAACAGGCTGCGTAGCTCTGGACACCGAATGGACGAATAAAAATATGCGCGTTAACGGATATAGCAACAATTTAAATTATTTTTGAGGTACTATCACCATCAAGAAGGCGGTAAGTCCACCAAACACTCCCCGCACTACGTTTCCCCCGGCTGGAGTGTCGTCACCGCAAGTGCGAATACGAACGTGACAGCTGGCCCAATTTTCCACCGATTTATATTTTTGGGACAGTTTATCGTCAAGACGAAGGCGGTAAGCGCACGCAAAAGTCCGCGTACCTCCCTTTGTTAGTTGGAGCGCGAGTGGATTTCGGATCGATTTGATATCATCTTGGGGCACCTTAGCGTCTAAAACAATGAGAACAGCCTGCATAATCTACCTCTCCAATCATTAGTCCTGGGACTAGAACATATACGTCATAGTACTCATTCTGTAGAAATAAAAATCAAAGCTCTTTGTAAAGTCAATGGCTCCGTATGCTTTTTGCTTTTGAATATCTCATCACTGCAAATAGAAGTTCATGCAATGGAATAATGGTAAAAAAAAAATGAATTAGTAGCATGAACGTACAGTTTGCAACACGTTAATCTTAACCCAGTCAGCAGGGGCACCAAAGTCAGCAACGTCTACAGTCTTTCTGCACATTTAAAAACATAAAATGTCATCATTTACTAGCAAAGAACGATAAGCAACCAAGAGACTCTGAAAGAGCTCATGTCAAAATTGCAGCAAATTAAAAGGATATAATAGTGGAATATAGCACATTCTTATCAACTCTTAAAAGTGAACTATCATATCACTAACAGAAAACAAAACAAAACAAAACAAAACAAAAGATAGTCCAAGAATCTGATTTCGTTAACTTCTGACTGTTCAAATCTGCAATTAATATTAAGAGAAGGCCATTAAAGTTTGCCACAAAGATGCTGCAACTACTGTTTTCTACTGATTGGCAATAGAAAATTAACATCAGTCAATTACAGCAAACAAGTTTTTTTCAGGACCCAACAGAATGTGCTAATCTTTCTCTTATGACTCTCGTGTCATTTTTATTCCTCTATTCTCAACACATGTTTTGTATTCGCGCTTTTCTCTTTTGACTTTGCCTTGTCTGTCCTTTTTTTAAAACAAAAATTTCCTTTCTTTCAAGTTTCTTCTGCCAAATTCATAAAACCTTATCCCTCAGAAATCTGAAACTAGGATTTGTATAAGTTGATGAATGTTGATGTGGTATTTTGGTATTCAGGTATCACTTCAAAGGGTATAGCTCATCAGACAGGTTAAAATAACTTAACCTACTTCAAAGTTCAACCTAAAACCAAACATTCTTAGAGGTCTTGTACAGCACAGCATGAAAATCAGCTACTTTTCAAGACAATGTATACAAATTGTAGAAGCAAAACCTTGAAAAAAATATGTAAAAATCTCAACTTCAGATGTCAGGTTGTCCGAGTGTGAAGCTATCTGTGTACTGGTTGCATGGTAGTTAATATTTAGTTATTGCTATCAGCTGTCAAATGGGATGACACAAAAGGGGTGGAACTAGAAAGGCTGTGATGTTGGTAATTTGTATGGTTGCTGCAAAGACAATGTGATCAGGTTTGTCCATATAAGATATGACAGAAACCTACTATGAGCTAATTGAGGTCCATGTCAAAAGGAAGAAAACTTAATTGCTTATTACCCAGTGGTTTTGTGATACTAAAAATGATGAACCAACACATGAACTCTGTTTTACAAGCCAGAGTTCGTATTACTAATTTTGGATGTATATATATGAAAAATTGATTTAGAAAGCTACAATTTTGAAGCCAAAGTTTATGTTGTATGTAACAAGTTTAAAGATAGCATTCATGATTTTTCTGATTAGCCGTTCTCAATTTAGGCGATATAATTCAAATACTTAAGATCTAAAGATGAATCCACGTCATTAAAGAGTGACAACATTCACTCTGAGAGTAATGATATGGGTAATAAAGGAGACGTGACGCAAGCTCATACCGCCTACGTCAAGATGACGCCCCTGCCCCCCGAACGGTCGACTGTGACCAGGGTTGACCAACGGACGTGACCCCTACTGGTCTTCCCAAGCTCCGCGGCTCTCGAGGAACGTCACCACCTGTAGGGCCAGGTTCGTTCAGCATTCCCAGACACAATCAGAGAAACAGTAGCAATCCGGTCCATATAAACCTCGGAGGGACCACGTTTCTAGGGACCTTCTACCTCACAAGGGCAAGAACTTTCACTACCATCATGAGACTGACTTGAGCGTCGGAGGGATCGGGCGAAGTTCAACCCGACCCGACCTTTGTGCAGGAACGGGAGCCGGTGACGTTCGCCAGACGAGTCATATCCCCCGCTGCAGGCCTCCAGGACCCGTCCCAGGGGAACCCCTCTACATTCGGCCCGAACCGCACAGCGACGACCCCGAGGCTACGGCGCGAAGCAGCCCGTCCCGAGGCCACGGTATAAAGTTGTTGACATTAACATATTGGCGCTAGAAGTAGGGCCTGGATGTCGAGGGATCACCCGATCAACCAGGACAAGCGTTTGAGTGAAGAACTCTATCCCGAAGGGGCCCCGGCAGAGGCCTCCCTTCTTGTTGGATCGAGGATGGACGATCCCGTCCTAACCTCGGAACGCTATTGGCGCCTGTTTAACGACCCGGGATTGCTCCCGCCTAAGGGCATCCCCATCGCCTCTTCGCCCATCACGATTGAAGCCTTTCACGACCTCACTCACTAGGTCCGAGCCTTGGCAGAGATGGTCCAGACCATCGTCTCGCTCGTCTCTCGATCAACGATCGCACCGACGGCTTGCCCGCCCTAGCAGCATGAGCCTCCCCCCCAGGCTCATGTCACGCCTTTCGTGTTACCCGCTTCGCCTTTGGCTCACCCAGTTTTGGGCAGGGACCAGGCCCCGAGAAACCCGGGTGTTCGGCCCGAGCCCGAGGTGGTCTCTTCCGACTCGACGGACTCTCTCCGGGCCCAACTTCGTTCTGTTAGCCAACGGCTGGACGAAGTACAAAGGGAAATTTGCAAGTCGAAGGAGGAGCAAGGGGAGGATCCCCGCTGGGGGTCCCCATTCGCGATCGAGATATAGGAGCACCCCGTGCCCCCGAACTTTCACCTCATCGCCATCGACCCTTATGACGGTGCCAGCGACCCTGCCAATCATGTCGCTGCCTTCTAAGCCCAGATGGCGCTGTACGGGACCTCCGACGCGTTAATGTGTCGGGCGTTCCCCACGACGTTGAGGGGTCCCACCCATGCCTGGTACAGTGCCATGAAAGGTGGAACAATCGCCTCTTTCGAGCAGCTTTCCAAGGAGTTCGAGCTCCATTTGTTAGCGTACACCCGCCCGAAGCCATCCATCGCCCTCCTCCTCGGGCTGTACCAGAAAGAGGACGAGCCTCTTTCCTACTTCATACATCGCTTCACTACAGAGATACGAGGACTGCCTAACGCTCACCCTTCGTTGTTGACGCAGGCATTTATGACGGGACTGCGTCCCTCCAGATTTTTCTGGTCTCTTGTGGAGCGACCCCCAACCTCGGTCGCTGAGATTCTCCAACGGGCGAATCAATACATCTCGACGGAGGCCTGGATGTCTGGGAGGCGCGAAGAGCACAAGAGGGGACGGTTGGAACCCCTCCGCGGGCAACAACCCGCACCACCGAGGCGTAAGTTAGATCGCCCCGATCATTCCGTGCCGGGGCCCCCGCCTCCCTCCTTGAGTACGTCTCAGACCCAAGTATTTCTCCAGATAAAGGAGAAAGGGTTGCTCAAGCCTCCACACCCAATGAAGAATCTACGGGAGCTGGCCGACTGAACTCAGTATTGTCGCTTCCATCGGCAGAATGGACACGACATCGAAGAGTGCCGCGAGCTGAAGCGGCAGATTGAAGAGTTAATTCGCAGGGGCCATTTGGGCCGCTACCTCCGGTAGGATCAGGAGTCCTCTCCCCATCCCGAGGGACCCGTCGAGCGTCACATCGATGTGATCACAGGCGGCCCGACATCCGGGGGTAGCAGCATGTCCGGACGAAAGGCGTACGCCTGTGCCGCTGCGCTCGAAGAGCATGAGCTTGCCACCGAGCCGAAAATTACGTTCCCGGCCGAGGGGGCTGGACAAGTGGAGCATGACGACGCGCCGGTGATATCGGCTAGAATCACCAACGCGCAAGTAAAAAGGATCATGGTCGACACCGGGAGCTCGGCCGACGTACTCTACCTCAGTGCCTTTTAGAAGCTCGGGCTCCCCGAGGGTGCTATGGAGCCTATGCATTCGATGCTCACAAGGTTCACCGGTAACTCAATCTCCCCGCTCGGCGCTGTCACCCTCCCTTTGACTCTCGGGGATGCGTCGAAGACAAAGACAGTGATGGCCACCTTTCTAGTGGTCGACCTCCCCATGGCGTACAATGCCATCCTGGGGCGACCCACCCTCAACAAAATCAGGGCGGTCATCTCTACATATCATCGGACCCTGAAGTTCCCGACTCGTGCCGGGGTCGGGGAAGTTCGGGGGAGCCCTCGCGAATCCAGGCAATGCTACTTGACGGCGATCTCCCTGCATAAGAGGGTAAGGCCGGAACAGCCCATAGACGACCCCCGAGAGGCCAAGCGACTAGCCCAGTGCCCTGAGCCAACGAAGCCTGCACTTGAGGTGCCCCTACAGGAGAGTCGTCCCGATCGGATGGTCAAGGTCGGCTCGGAACTTGACGAACAGGAGCAGGCTCAGCTCGTCAACCTCCTTCAGGAGAATTCTGACGTCTTCGCCTGGTCTCCAGTCGAAATGCCGGGCGTCGACCCAAGGGTTTCCCAGCACCACTTGCGCATTTCCCCAACTGCACGCCCTGTAAAGCAAAGGCCTCGGTAGTTCGCGCCCGAGCAGCAGCAGGCCGTCCGAGAAGAGGTGGAGCGACTCTTGGCGGCAGACTTCATCGAGGAAGTTAAATACCCTCGATGGTTGGCAAATGTAGTCCTCGTGAATAAATCTAATGGCAGCTGGAGGATGTGTGTCGACTACACCGATCTCAACCGGGCATGCCCAAAGGATTGTTATTCCCTCCTGAGAATCGACCAGCTGGTCGACTCAACTATTGGACACGCTCGCTTTTCTTTCATGGACGCCTTCTCCGGCTACAATCAGATCAGAATGGTGCCCGAGGACCAAGAACACACTGCTTTTCTCACAAGCTGAGGGACTTACTTCTACAAGGTCATGCCGTTTGGGCTAAAGAACGCCGGAGCCACCTACCAGAGGACCGTGAACAAGATGTTCGCCCATCAAATAGGGCAAAACATGGAGGTTTACGTCGATGACATGATCGTGAAAAGCTGGTCAGGGCCAGTTCACCTGGCCAACTTGGCTGAGACGTTTGCCACACTAAGGAAGTATGGCATGCGCCTCAACCCTGCCAAATGCATCTTCGGCGTTACCTCGGGCAGATTCCTCGGGTTCATCGTGCACGAAAGGGGAATCGATGCTAACCCGGAGAAGGTCCAGGCGATCATTGACATACAAGCACCCCGAACGGTCAAGGACCTTCAGCGCCTCAACGGGAGGCTTGCCGCCCTATCTCGGTTTCTATCCCGATCGGAGGACCGATGCCTCCCCTTCATCCGAGCCCTGAAGGATCCGAGGAACTTCCAGTGGACGGCAGAGTGCGCGGAGGCCTTTACGCACCTGAAGCAACACCTATCCTCTCTCCCCCATTTGGCCTCGGTCTTCACCCAGGAAAAGCTTTACATCTATTTGGCAGCCTCCCAACACGCGGTGAGCTCCGTGTTGGTCAAGGAGGCATCTGGGGAACAGCTACCGATCTATTACACTAGCCACGTCTTGAGGGGACCAGAAGAGCGCTATCCGCCCATCGAGAAGTTAGCGCTGGCGCTCGTTCTCACGGCTCGGAAACTGCGCCCCTACTTTCAAGCCCACCCGATCGAGGTAATGACCGACCAACCACTCCGACAGGTTTTATCAAAGTTCGATGTGGCAGGTCGCCTCCTCAAGTGGTCGATGGAGCTATCCGAATTCGGCTTACAGTACAAGCTGAGAACCGCCATCAAGGCACAAGCTGTGGTCGATTTCATCTCGGAGTTAACCACACCAGGGGAGCAGGGCCCCGAGCAGGTCGGGGCAGAATGGATTTTGCGGGTTGACGAGTCGTCCAGCTCAAAGGGCGCTGGGGCCGGACTAGTGTTGGAGGCTCCCGACGGGCGCTCGTTCAAGCGTTCCTTCCGCTTTGGCTTCAAGGCCACCAACAACGAAGTAGAATACGAGGCGCTCCTAGCGGGCCTCAGGCTGGCGGCCGAGATGCAGGTGAGCGCTGTGCGCGTTCTCACTGACTCGCAGCTCATCGCCGAACAACTCAGCGGAGGGTACGAAGCTCGGGATCCGATCATGTCGAAGTACTTAGCCGAGGTAAGGGCCCTCGCCGCTAGGTTTTCCCTCTTTACATTACTCAGGATACCCAGGAGTCAGAACGGGTGAGCAGACGCATTGGCAAAACTAGCTTCGAGATCGGTCCCCGGGGAGGAGCCCGGGGTCGAGAAGCTTGCCTACCGAGCCGTCACCTCCGTAGGGGTGGTTGAGCTAGGCGCGCCGACCACCTGGATACAGGAGATGTTGCAGTACAAGCAAGACGGCGTCCTACCCCCGACGAGGCCGCAGCCCGGCGCCTGCGCCGAACCCAAGGATGGTATTGCGAGATCGGCAACAGACTCTACCGAAGGTCGTTCTCACACCCTCTTTTACGTTCTTTGGATCCCGACGAGGCTCGGTCGGTTCTCGCCGAGGTCCATGACGGGATTTGCGGGGAGCACATCGGCGGCCGCCCCTGACATTCAAGGTGCTCCGTCAGGGCTACTACTGGCCCACTTTGCACCGAGATGCGAGGGCTTACGTGCGACGATGCGACGCGTGTCAGCAGTATGCACGAGCCTCTCGGCACCCGGCGATCCCGCTCACCCCCTTGGATTGTGCCTGGCCTTTCGCGTAATGGGGAATGGACCTCCTTGGACCCTTTCCCCCAGCGTCGGGGCAACGAAGATACCTCATCGTTGGCATCGACTACTTCACCAAGTGGGTAGAGGCCGAGCCGCTGGCCACTATCACGGAGTGCCAGGTCGAGCGGTTCGTGTAGAGGAACATCGTGACACGGTTCGGCTTGCCCAGGGCCATTGTCACCAATAACGGAACCCAGTTTGCCAACACTCGGTTTAAGGATTTCTGCGCGACCCACCGGATACAACTAAGGTTCAGCTCGGTGGCTCATCCCCAGACCAACGACCTGGCAGAAGTCACTAACCGGTCGATCCTAGGTGGACTTAGGAAGAGAACCCTCGCTGCCCGATCTAGTTGGGTCGACGAGTTGCCGAGCATACTGTGGTCCTTACGGACCACTCCCAAGAAAGCATCCGGGGAGTCTCCTTATAGCCTGGCGTACGACACAGAAGTGGTTCTGCCCGCCAAGGTGGTCATCCTCACCCCTAGGGTGGAGGCTTTCGATGAAGCAAGATCGGCCGATGGGATCTGAGCCGGGCTAGACCTGCTCGAGGAACGTAGAGCCAATGCTCACCTTAGGACCCTTGCCTACAATAGAAGCGTTGCTAAAAGTTACAACAAAGGCATGCACCCTCGGCCCATTGGGTTGGGAGACTTAGTCTTGCGCAAGTCTGAAGTCAGTGACCCGACCCGAACGCGCGGTAAGCTTGCCCCGAAATGGGAAGGACCTTACCGCGTCGTCGAAGTCGTCCGGGCGGGTACGTTCCGACTAGCAACAATGTCGGGACAACGCTTACCAAGAACATGGAACATCTAGAATGTTAGAAAATATTTTATATAAAATTCAGTAAGACTTTGGTTACAAGACTCAACCGACTTACAGACCGACCAGACCCTTTGAGGAGGCTACAATATAACGAGAAATAGAAGGCCACTATTCAAGCCTTCATCTCCTCCAAGCTGCCATCGAAGGGGACATCCTCTGGCATGTTCACCTCCAGATCCTCGGGACAGGAGGTGAAGGGGTCCTCCTCAATCTCAGAACCCGGATTCTGCGTTCGGAAGCGGGCCAGGGCGATCCTGTATCCATATTCATAAGACACTTGGCCCGTCCGGGTTAGCCTGAGTTGGAACCGCTCGGACTTCTTGTAAGTCTCCACCGCCTCCTTCTCCCTCTCTGGACGGAGGCGCCTTTCCTCGGTGAGAGCCTCGGAGGTGGCCTTCGCCTCGGCCTCCTTCCCTTCTAGCTTCGCGGCTAGGGTGGAGGCCTCTGTCTTCCGTAGGCGGAGCTCCGTCTGCTCCATCCTCAGTAGCTTTTGGAGTCCGTCGTTTGCTTGGCTCGCTGCCTGGAGTTCGGACGTGAGGCGGGCCACCTCTGCATCCAGGTCAGACGCCCGCTTCTCCGCCGCCGCAACCGCCTCGGGGCCGGCACCGACCCGGGCCTCTTCGACTTGGCGGTGCAACTTGGAGTTGCGCTTGCACAAGCCCCCGATGACCCGGCCGGCGTCGCGCACCCGGTCCATCAGCGCGGTCGTATGATGGAGGCCTTGAAAAACTATATAATGAAGTCAGAGTGAAGCCGACCGAGAAATTAATGAGGAGCGAAAGGGACGACACTTACCCACATCAGTGACTTAGACGACTTCCCGAGGAGGGCCTCCAAAGGGAGCGAGTACAGATCCCGAGCTATGTCGGGATGAAGCACCCCTCGGAGGTACATGGCCGAAGGTTCTCCCCCGATCCACACCTTATCCCCTTGGCACAGTCCGCCCCAACGGGCGACCAAGGGGTCGCTCGCCTCCCTCGAGAGCTCCCACATCGCCCGCGCCAGGAAGGGTTACCTTTCCTCCTTGCCCGGCGAAAGGCGGCATAAATCCCTCATGACGGGAAGACGAGGTCCCTTCCCAGCCACCTCCCGGTTGGGCCTTGCTTCGCTGGGGTGAGGAGACACACCCGCTCGCTCGGCCCGTTCCGCGGCTGTGTCCGCCAGCCTTGGCATGACCCCCTCGGGTCCTTTTGCGATCGTGGTTTTGGACTTCTTCCTCGGACGACCGGCCTCCACCTCCAGCGGAGAGTCCTTTGAGCCACCCCTCGGACCGAATGCAGGGCGCGGGGACGAGGGTGCCGAAGTCCGTCCGTCGCGAAGAGCATGCATATTCACCATTTCTGCAAGGAACAGCAAGGCGGTCAAAGCCTGACGAGTATCAGGGATGCCTAGAGGACAGACGACGCGGACCAACCTAGTGGGGATGGGCTGAGCCCCGCCTTGACCAGCCACCGTTCCGTCATATTGCGGATGGCTTGAGAGGAGGGAAGAATATCCCTGAGCCTCTCCAGATCCCAGCGCTCCTCGCCGCTCAGGCTTGGGGTCATATTGTCGATAGCCCTTACGGACCATCGAACCCCAAAACCTCAATCCCTCTCACAACAGACAAAGAAGAATCGTCTTTTCCACCCTTTGTTATTGGAGGGAGCCCCGTCGACTCGGAAGCCCTTTCGGGCAGATAGGAAGGCGAAAATAAGAAAGGAAGAGGTTGCGGGTCGGGGTTATGTTGGCATGGTGACATTCCCCTTGGAATACCACCAGGTAGCGCCAGGAGTTCGACGCCACCTGTGACGGCGAGATTCGCCACCAAGAGATGCAGGAGATAATGACGGGATGCAGAGGGAGGTGCAACCCCGCCTCAAGGGCATCTAGGGTTAGCGCGAAACCCTTGGGGATCGGGTCATATGCCCGTTGCCCCAGTTCAGGGGCCCGGAGGACGTAATCCTCTGGGATGTCATAGCGCTCCCGAAGTGTCTTTAGCGACACACTGCTCACAGTAGAGTCCAAATCGTGCGGCCACATCAAGGCCTCAAGCGCCCACGCCGCTTCCCCGTCGGAGGGAGAAGACGAGGAAGAAGAGGAAGAGGAAGAAGGAAGAGAGGAGGCCATCCTTACTGACCTCCGAAAGGGGAAGTGAGGGAGCCGACTCGAGGGAGGCAAAGGACGCAGAAGCAAAGGAGAGTAGCTAGAAGGAGAGACGACGAGGCCCGGGGTGGAAAACTCAGCTGACAAAGAAACGGAATAGAGGCACGATGCGCACTACTTAAAGGCGAGATCCTGCCCAAAAGGCATCGCCCTTTCGTCTCCCGAAGTGGGTGACAACCTATCGCCTCGCTTGCCCCCCCCCAGCCACATCACATCGGGTAGTCTAAAGGATGCCCCGCTATAAATGAGGGTTCCACGTGGCGAACCCCGGGCAGGTAACTTGGGCGGCATGCCAGGGACGCCTCGGTTCTAGCGTCTGACGCGTGCGACCAACTCCCGAGGCGGCGCACGGGCTAAAGAGCCCTTCGTTGCCCGCGCCCCGAAAAAGAAGAGAGAGGAAGAGTATCCCAAGACGAGTGGCACCGCGACCATCGACCGCCCGAGTGCGTCTCCGCACAGCCTGCCTGCCAGAGCATGTTCCGCGGTCGTCGACCACCCGAGTGCATCTCTGCGCAGCCTGCCTACCTGAGCATGTATCACGACCGTCGATCGCCCGAGTACGTCTCCGCGTAGCCCACCCGCCTAAGCACGTACTTCGGCCGTCAACCGCCCGAGTACTTCCCTGCGCAGCCCGCCTGCTCGAGACGTCGCTCGGCCGTCGACCGTCCGAGTGCTTCTCTCCGAACCCCACCCGAGCAGTGTCTCGGCCCCTAAAGCTCTGAGCAATGTCTCGGCTACCGAGCCCGAGCGGCGCCTCGACCTCAGAAGCTCCGAGCAGCGTCTCGGCCACCAAGCACCGAGCGACACCTCGACCTCAGAAGCTCCGAGCAGCGCCTCGGCCCCTAAGCTCCGAGCAGCGTCTCGGCCACCAAGCACCGAGCGCCGTCTCGGCCTCAGAAGCTCCGAGCAGCGTCTCGGCCACCGAGCCCGAGCGGCGCCTCGGCCTCAGAAGCTCCGAGCAGCATCTCGACCACCAAGCACCGAGCGACACCTTGACCTTAGAAGCTCCGAGCAGCGTCTCGGCCCCTAAGCTCCGAGCAGCGTCTCGGCCACCAAGCACCGAGCGACGCCTCGGCCTCAGAAGCTCCGAGCAGCGCCTTGGCCCCTAAGCTCCGAGCAGCGTCTCGGCCACCAAGCACCGAGCGACGCCTCGACCTTAGAAGCTCCGAGCAATGCCTCGGCTTCAGCAGCCCGAGCAACGCCGCAGCCACCACACTCGAGCGACACCACAACCACGACCCGATTACCAGATCGGAATCCTCCGGTCCCACCGCGGGACAAAGCCAACCACGAACCACGGGGTAAGCCCCAAAGGGCTTCCTTGGGGGGGGAGAATGATATGGGTAATAAAGGAGACGTGACGTAAGCCCATACCGCCTACGTCAGGATGATGCCCCTGCCCCTCGAAGGGTAATAAAGGAGACGTGACGCAAGCCCATGCCGCCTACGTCAGGATGATGCCCCTGCCCCCCAAACGGTCGACTGTGGCCAGGGTTGACCAACAGACGTGACCCCTACTAGTCTTCCCAAGTTCCGCGGCTCTCGAGGAACGTCACCACCTGCAGGGCCAGGTCCGTGGAGCGTTCCCAAACGCAATCAGAGAAGCAACAGCAATCCGATCCATATAAACCCTGGAGGGACCACGTTTCTAGGGACCTTCTACCTCACAAGGGCAAGAACTTTCACTACTATCCTGAGACTGACTTGAGCGTCGGAGGGGTCGGGCGAAGTTCAACCCGACCCGACCTTTGTGCTAGAACGGGAGCCGGTGACGTCCGCCAGGCGAGTCCTCTCCCCCGCTGCAGGCCTCCAAGACCCGTCCCAGGGGAACCCCTCTACATTCGGCCCGAACCGCACCGCGACGACCTCGAGGCTACGACGCGAAGCAACCCGTCCCGAGGCCACGGTATAAAGTTGTTGACATTAACAATAACCTTCTAGAAAAATATTACTCTTTAAGGTAATATATGTCTTACACCTTTTCTTTTGTAGGATCGGAAATAATCTATTCTGAGGGAGGATGAACAAGGTAAAAGCATTGGTATGTTTTCTACAACCCTTTTAATTAACTAAAAAAACCATTATTTACTTATTTCTTTAGACTTTGTGTAGGCCCGTTTAAGAGGAGAAAACCTTACCAAGAGCATGCGGCAGAAGTTGTGAAAACACTTGATAATCCACAGTTACGTCTGTTTTTCAAATATTCATACCATTTCTTTCTCAATATGACTTTTGTTATGTATATGACTTCACAGGGATTTGAAGTTTTTTGTGTATTAAATGTAGAATTGTGACTGCTAGAAACTATCCAGTACTTTTGAAGTGTACTTTGTCTTGGCAAAATTTTAGAGAACCTGAAAAGACCCTCGGGCTTTCCTTTTGCTGATCTGAATTGGTTTCTCTGATTGTTAACTACTTTCAAATACAAAAAAAATTCCCTTTTGTGTGGTATATTTCATTTTGAATTCCTTAAACGGTTTTAATTGTTTTGCAGTTTTCAATTATTGGTACCAAATGAAGATAATGAAGGTACTCAACATTTAGGGGTTTGTCTTTGTAGTTGAGCCTATTTACTTTATCCACCTGTAATGCTGATATCTCAAATACAGTTTCCAAAATCAGCTATCAATTTAATTCAAATTATCCTTTCATCCTAGCCCAACTAAATTATCAAATGGTTCAAGCAGAGGTCAATTAAGTATAGCTGAGTGTTAGGATTTGATTAAATTAAATCTGTTTATTCTGATAACCAAGAAAGTTCTGAAACAAACTCAACCATGCTAAGCTCGTCGATCCACTTTTGCTTATAAGTTATAGGCATCTTTTAAATCACAGAATTGGAGATATATATACCTAGTATTTTAAAAGACCTTTGATACCTTCTCATTTACTAATTTGCATATTCTCCCATTAGTCAAGTTCTTTCCCAAAATTCTTTAAGTTATGAAATTGAAACTGTTGATACTATCTCCACTATAAGAGACTTAAAAGATTTCACTAACGGCATTAAACCAAATTGAAATTTTATCCTAAATTTACTTGGTAAAATTATTTGTCACAATTTAGCAATTTGAGATTACGATTGTGCTCATTAGAGGGATACGACTGAGAATTTGATACTATCTTCGCTATAGCCTTAAAGAATATCAGTAATGTTGTGACACCAAATGAGAATTGTTTTCCCAAATCTACAATATGAGATCATTTGTCTCAACTTTAGCACTTTGAAAGTATATTTATGGTCATTTGACGGATATGATTGAAAATTTTGACTATTTGTTCAGAAGTTTGATAACTAAGTGATGCAATCCACATTGTGCTTGTGTTGCTTTTTTGAATGTATTGTACTATTCTCCAAAAACTAGTACCTGATTTTATTATTTTTCTTAGGAGGTTTGTCCACTTCATTTACCCTTTAGTACTTCACAAAATCACAATGTTCTATCTTTTATATGTTTTGTTGTCCACTATTCATCAACTGACATGCATTTGTTACATGTTTGACATAAACCATGTCAAAAGAATTAAATAAACTGAATATGGCTTGTGATTTAAAATATGCGCGAATCTTGTATATAATGCTTGCTCTCTTTCAGGTCCCAAGGACAGTAAAATAATGCACAAATATGCCTTTTTCATAGGTTTAACTGTACAACTTTTACATTCAGAGAAGACCAGGAAAAAAAAAACATTACCTGATTTTCAAACCTCATAAATGATGGAAGAAGTATAAAGGGATTTTTACGTTGACCAGTTCGGGACTTATGCTTCTCATACTCGAGGAGCACCTGTATCTCGCAAGGTTAAACAAGAAAAAATGATGCAGATAAAACAAACTCAACAAAGTGAAAAAAAGCTGGTACATGCATAAAGATAAGAACAAATAGCATTAAACGCCAACATAAAATCCCATGATTGTTATCAGTGGTACAAGAAACAAGATAATTTAAAATAACCATGCTAGTACCCATTGCTGAAGATTTATGCAGCACCGATCCTCATCATAAAACTTAAACTAGGCAACTGACTCATTGTACATCAACTTGATACTGATTTCCTTAATCTAAAGATTACTTGAAATTCTGAAACACAATGCCTGTAGCCATGGGCTAAAAACTCGAAGAAAATTTTTTAATCACCATAGTAACAGATGGGCATAAAAAAAGATGCAGGAGGACTAAAGTTTTGATGTGAAAGCCCTCGAGTGAATAGATTAGAACTGTGAGAAACCATATTTACACTATGAGCTTATGTCTACAGATCCACTCCTATCATAAACTGTGCACATACCATATGGCATATGACCGTTGAGAAGCACAAAATAAGAATTCCAAATTGACCATTTTCAGCTTTAGCAAGTGTCGTCAACCTTTTTCGAATAACAAAAATGAAACTATTGCACGGGCACGTGATTCCTTGAAAATATACAAAAGCAACAAGCCCCAATGTCCCAACTCCCATGATAGTTGGGACTTGGGACATTACTGCTTGTCGCTGTCACCAATGTGGCCATAATTGTTCTTGCTGCTGTAAATATAGATTTGCCAGGGTCTCAGACATTAAACCTCCACAGATAAGAATTTACATGCTTACAAATATTAACATATAGAAGATAACAAATTATAATGAACATCTATCTAATGCACGTATAACAAAATACATAAAATGTAAAACATGGTATTGCAGAAATCTACCAACAAGAAATTATGTTTTTGAGACCTCATAAAAAAAAATATATGCTGATCTAAATTTTATGCAAACAGTTTTCTGAAATTTTATGTTTAAATATCAACAAAATAGTTTCCTTAACAGAGAGCCCTGAGATTGATAGAACAGCTTTCAATCATCATGAAGAATTCCTCATTGTTTAGCCCTATAGATGAAGTTGAACTACTAAAGACATGTTAAAATGGATGACAGAAAATTAAAATAATATAATGAACCAAGATTAGAATTGCACCTTCATTTAATGCATCACCTTCTCATAGAAAGTTCAGAAAGACCAAGACACTGTTGGACAAGTCCTGCATAAGTAGTGGCATCTATTAATAGATTTTCCCCCAAGAAAAAAGAATGCTTCTGTAGCTGATCATACTAGAGTCCTTGACAAAAATTATTGCTCATGTTTTCCATGTTATCCTTGGCATTCAGCACTACATAATGTTCAACTAAAGTTTCATTCAAAAGATGCTAATTGATAAGGGACATCTTGGTACCGTCCACGTGGAGACTACCGGCAGACACCTCAGCACGAAGACAACCCTTAGGTTGACGCAGCATGTCGCGTCCGACGTGCCACCTCGGATCAGACACGACAACTACTCCACGCCACCCGGAGCCGCACGAAGTGACTCGTCCCCGAAAGCTCGGAGCGGCACCGCATCACGTCGTCCCATACAAAACAGATCGGCATCTAAACCAAGGTACGCGCGTCCGCCGCCCGAGGGATTGGCTGCTGCCGACCCATTACGTACGGCCGACCCTCGGGCGCAAGCATAAAACCTCCACCTGGCTCCAAGAGGCGGGGGGATTAAGGCGAGAACAAAAAACCATTCCGCAACCACTGACTTGGGCTTCGGAGGGGCAGAATCGGGAACCCAACCCGACTCCGGCCATTGTGCAGGTACTCGGCGACTGAGGAACAGCACGGGCGCGACCTACGAAGGTAGAGCTGTGGGGGGCATTCCGAAGCATCAACAATTGGACTGGGCCGAACCGACACATCGATCGGAGGCTACATTTGTTCACCAACATTCTGGCTCTAGAAGAAGGGCCAATGCCACAAAAGCGTCCCGCGAACAGCACAGGGGCTCGCCCCGTCGAAGAACAACCCATAACCCACCTCGCCTACGAACTACGGAGGCCCGACCCTCACGATGCAGGCAGGCAGAGGCGCTGCGAATCAGACCCCGGATCGCTATTGGCGCTTGTTCAATGACCCCGATTATCCCCCCCTGGGAAGTATCCCCAGGTCCTTGGCCGTCTTGCCCGAAGCGTTCCCTGATCTGACAAGACAAGTGCAAGCCCTCGCGAGGATGATCCAAACAGTAGCCCCACTCATCCCACAGCTCGTGCGCCTGGTGGGCCCCCCGCCGTCGAGCCCGCTTGCGCTCATCTCGAAGCCACCCGACATCCCTCTGACCAATCCAGTTCCACAAGAGCAGGTGCAAGAAGAATTCCTCATTGTTTAGCCCTATAGATGAAGTTGAACTACTAAAGACATGTTAAAATGGATGACAGAAAATTAAAATAATATAATGAACCAAGATTAGAATTGCACCTTCATTTAATGCATCACCTTCTCATAGAAAGTTCAGAAAGACCAAGACACTGTTGGACAAGTCCTGCATAAGTAGTGGCATCTATTAATAGATTTTCCCCCAAGAAAAAAGAATGCTTCTGTAGCTGATCATACTAGAGTCCTTGACAAAAATTATTGCTCATGTTTTCCATGTTATCCTTGGCATTCAGCACTACATAATGTTCAACTAAAGTTTTATTCAAAAGATGCTAATTGATAGGGGACATCTTGGTACCGTCCACGTGGAGGCTACCGGCAGACACATCAGCACGAAGACAACCCTTAGGCTGACGCAGCATGTCGCGTCCGACGTGCCACCTCGGATCAGACACGACAACTACTCCACGCCACCCGGAGCCGCACGAAGTGACTCGTCCCCGAAAGCTCGGAGCGGCACCGCATCACGCCGTCCCATACAAAACAGATCGGCATCCAAACCAAGGTACGCGGGTCCGCCGCCCGAGGGATTGGCTGCTGCCGACCCATTACGTACGGCCGACCCTCGGGCGCAAGCATAAAACCTCCACCTGGCTCCAAGAGGCGGGGGGATTAAGGCGAGAACAAAAAACCATTCCGCAACCACTGACTTGGGCTTCGGAGGGGCAGAATCGGGAACCCAACCCGACTCCGGCCATTGTGCAGGTACTCGGCGACTGAGGAACAGCACGGGCGCGACCTACGAAGGCAGAGCTGTGGGGGGCATTCCGAAGCATCAACAATTGGACCGGGCCGAACCGACACATCGATCGGAGGCTACATTTGTTCACCAACATTCTGGCTCTAGAAGAAGGGCCAATGCCACAAAAGCGTCCCGCGAACAGCACAGGGGCTCGCCCCGTCGAAGAACAATCCATAACCCACCTCGCCTACGAACTACGGAGGCCCGACCCTCGACGCGGCAGCGGGCGCGCGCGAATCAGACCCCGGATCGCTATTGGCGCTTGTTCAATGACCCCGATTATCCCCCCCTGGGAAGTATCCCCAGGTCCTTGGCCGTCTTGCCCGAAGCGTTCCCTGATCTGACAAGACAAGTGCAAGCCCTCGCGAGGATGATCCAAACAGTAGCCCCACTCATCCCACAGCTCGTGCGCCTGGTGGGCCCCCCGCCGTCGAGCCCGCTTGCGCTCATCTCGAAGCCACCCGACATCCCTCTGACCAATCCAGTTCCACAAGAGCAGGTGCAAGAAGAGGCGGGATAGCAGTTCGGGGGCCCGGGAACAATCCCTGAGCGCAGTGTTCTTGGTCTCCATCCGAACAACCTGCCATTTCCTGAGCATGACACCAAGTCGTCCGATTCAACCGACGACTCATTCAGAGCCCAGCTGTCCTCAATGAATCGATGCCTGGACGAGTTCCAGCATGAAGTCCGTGAGTCCAGAGGAGAGGTCGGGGACGACTCCCGAGGAGCATCACCCTTCACTCCTGAGATCCAGGAGAAGCCTGTTCCTCTCAACTTCAGGCTCCCAGCCCTTGAGGTGTACGACGACGATTCCGACCGGACGAAACACGTCGTCACTTTCCAGGCCTAGATGGCCCTCTACGGCACCTCAAATGCCTTGATATGTAGAGCGTTTCCCACCATGCTCAGGGGGCCAGCTCGAATGTGGTTCAACCGGCTCCAGCCAACTTCAATCTCCTCCTTTGACCAGCTCGCAAAAGGACTCGAGCAGAACTTCTTGGCCAGCATGCGGCCAAAACCCTCTGTGGCTACGCTCCTCACGTTGGCCCAACACGATGGCAAGGCACTCTCACAATTCGTTGTGCGTTTCGCCACTAAAGCCCGAGGAATACCCGAGGCCCATCCCTCTCTAATCATGCAAGCATTCATGATGGGACTACGTCCCTCAAGATTCTTCCGGTCTTTAATCAAGAGACCGCCTGCAACCGTCCTCGAGATGCTCCAGTGCGCCAACCAATATATCGCCACCGAGGCCCTGATGGCAGGAAAACGTGAGGACAACAAAAGACCTCGGATGGACCCAACCCGAGGAGCAGCCCCGAGATCGGCGGAGCCATCCCGAAGGAGGCCCGACTAACTCGAGTCGTTACACTCGAGGCTCCCCCTGAACACTTCCCGCACTGAGATCTTCCTTCAAATCAGGGAAAAGGGGCTCCTGCGGGAACCCAACCCATTGAAGACTCCTAACAAAGATCGGTCTAAATATTACAGGTTCTACCGAGACTACGGCCACGACACGGAAGATTGCCGTGACCTGCAGAACCAAATCGAGGAGTTGATCAGAGGGCACCTCAGGCGCTTTCTCAAGAAGCCGAGAGAAGCGTCTCCTCGGCCCAATGATCCGGTCAAAAAGCATATTGATGTTATCATCGACGGACCAGCCTCGGGGGCAACAGCACCACGGGGAGAAAAGCCTACGTGCGGAGCACGGTGGAGAAGCGCCTGAGATCGTGGCCCGAGGTTGAAATCACGTTCGGGACCGAAGAGGTGGAATTCTCAAACCACGATGACTTGGTGGTCTCGATCTGCATCGCCAATGCCAAGGTGAAGAGGGTGATGATTGACACGGGAAGCTCCACCGACGTGCTATACTTGGACACCTTTAAGAAGCTCGGCCTCATGGATGGAGACCTCTCCCCAATGGCGTCGGCGCTCACCAGATTCACGGGAGAGTCAATCTCCCCGCTCGGGATGACCAGCCTCCCAGTCACCATGGGAGAAGAGCCGAGGACCAAAACGATCATGGTCACCTTCATGGTGGTCGACTTACCCTCGGCATACAACGTAATCCTCGGGCACCCAACACTCAATAAGATAAGGGCGGTCGTCTCCACCTACCACTGGGCCATGAAGTTCCCGACCTTGGTAGGGGTCGGAATGGTGCAGAGCGACCCGAGGGAATCCAAGAAATGCTACTTAACGGTCGCGTCCATACCGAAGAGGTCACGACCCGAGCAACCTCCCCTCGACCCTCGAGACGATCCAAAAGCCCTGGCACACCCACAGCCGACAGAGCAGCTGGCTGAAGTCCCCCTGAGTGACCGCCCTGATCGGGTCATCAGAGTTGGGACAACACTTCCGGAAGCCGGCCACGTCCAACTCGTAGACTTCTTGAAGGAGAACACCGATGTCATCGCATAGTCCCCAAAGGACATGCCTGGAATCAGTCCGAAGGTTGCACAACATCACTTGAATGTCCACCCCGAGGCGCGTCTGGCAAAACAGAAACCAAGAAGGTTCACCACAAACCATGATATGTAGGATGCCCCCCTGGCTCCCCCTCCGGCAGGTCCGTTATGTCCGGGGCCCAAAAGGGTTCACCCCTTGTGGCGGCACGGACACGGCACAAATCCTTCATTAACTTTGGACGCTCCGATCGCTTGGTCGAGGGGTCGTCCCCAGACGAGCCAGCATGACCCTTCCCCTTTGTGCCAGAGTCTTCTCCGTGTGAGCTGCTGCCGGACACATACCTTCCCTGCGCCGCAGCCTCACGGATTGTAGCCCCCTCGGACGACTTCCGAGTCAGCACTTTGGCTCTCTTCTTTGGTCGCCCCGCCTCGGCTTCAGGGGGGGAACCCCGACGGGCCGAGGTGCCTTTCCGAGCTGGGGCCTCGGCCCTAGACCCTTCCTGCTCCCGAGGTGGCAGTGTTGCAGCTAAAAGGCAAGGCATCCCCTTCATCGATTGAAGATTCACCATTTCTACAAGCCACGAGTCAGTTAGCAAAGTACACAAAAAATAGAACGAGGAACGAGATGCCTAAGAAACGATGAGTCCAACCATACCCCTAGGGGCCGGGCTAAGTCCCGCGTCGACCAATCACTCTTCGGTCATCCCCCTAATCGCTTGAGAAGAAGATAGAATTCCCCTCAAGCGCTCCACACGCTCGGCCTCCTCATGGGAGAGGAAAGGGGGAACATTGTTGATAGCTCGGGGGGTCCACCCGACACAGAACCCCCATCCCCGGATGTAGCTCACATAAAAGTGGCGCGCTTTCCACCCCTTGTTGTTAGAAGGGGCACCGTTGATCCTAAACCCACCTCGAGCGATCAAGTAATATCCGCCCCGACCCTTGTATAGGCGAAAACACGCTAAGAACAGCGTTCGGGTCGATTCGATTCCCGCCCCCTGGCACTCTCCCAAGAAGACCACCAGATAGCGCCAAGATTTAGGCGCCATCTAGGATGGAGAGATCCCCCACCACCGGAGACACTCTACGATCACAAGATGCAAGGGGAACCTCAGCCCCGCTTCAAGGGCATCCGTGGTCAACCCGAACCCATCGGGGAACAAGTCGTAGGGACGTTGCTCGGGCAATGGGGCATGGAGCCCATACTCCCTCGGGATGCTATAACGGTCCCAAATTGGGCCCAAGAGTCCCTCGGTCACCACCGAGTCGACATCATGCCACGACCTCATCACTTGGAGAGCCGCAAAGGCCTTCGAGTCCGTCGGGGGCACGCCATCTGAGGACAAACTAACCACTTCTATCTTAGAGCTCTCCGAGGTCGACTCGTTGACCTTGGGAACAGACTGACTCGAGGATCATGAGGAAGAAGACATCCCGACCTCAAATTGGGCAACAGAAAGGAGTAGGTCCAAGACGACAAAGGGGGACCGGAGGGGAACGCAATGACCTCCCCATGCACTGGAAGAGGTTTATAAAGGAAAAACCCCACCGCCACTAAGGCGACGTTTGGGCTCCCCGAGGTAGGAATTGATGGCAACATTTATTGGGGCATGCCTCGCCAAGCACGTCGCCCACCTAGTTCCCGCCTTAATGCATGTACAAGCAAAAATTCCCGCCAAAAGTCACGCGTGACGGGAACCGCTTGTCGAATGCACGTGATATCAGTTTCCCACCAGCATGTTGTCAGATGCGTCATCGAGTGCATGTGATATCGGTTTCCCAGCAGCGCGTCGTCAGGCTCCTGCCAGCAGCACGTCGGAGGATTTCCCCAAGGAATGTCTTGACCCAATCTCTGCCCGAGTTGACCGACTCGAGCACCAGCCCAGTTTGTGCCCGAGTTAACCGGCTCAGGCACCAATCCATCTTGTGCCTTAGGCACCAGTCCATCTCATGCCCAAGTTAACCTGCTCGGGCACCGATCCGATCAGTGCGATTGGCCGGCAGAAAGCGATCCGATCAGTGCTCGGAGTTGACCGACTCGGCACACCAATACATCTTGTGCCTCAGGCACCAGCCCATCTCGTGCCCGAGTTGACCGGCTTGGCCACCAGTCCATCTTGTGCCTCATGCACTAGTCCATCTTGTGTCCGAGTTGACCGGCTCAGGGCACCAGTCCATCTCGTGCCCGAGCTGATCGGCTCGGGCACCAGTCCAGTTTATGCCCGAGTTGATCGGCTCGGTGCACCAATCCATCTTGTGCCTCAGGCACCAGTCCATCTCGTGCCCGAGTTGACCGGCTCGACACACCAATCCAATCTGTGCCCGAGTTGATCGGCTCGGCGCACCAGTCCATCTTGTGCCTCAGGCACCAGTCCAATTCGTGCTCGAGTTGACCGGCTGGACGCACCAGTCCATCTTGTGCCTTAGGCACCAGTCCAGTTCATGCTCGAGTTGACCAGCTCGGGCACCAGTCCATCAAGTGCCCAAGTTGACCGACTCGACGCACCAATCCTATCTTATAGCCGAGTCGACTAGCTCAGCGCACCAGTCTGGTCGGCGCCCAAGACGACCAGCTCGACACACTAGTCCAGCCCGTGCTTAAATTGATCAATGGAACAATGTCTCGGCACATCACTGCAGCTTGGCCCCTCGTCACTTGAGCAGCAGCAACAGAATGCCCCCTCAATTCCCACACGACAATCAGCACAGCCAATGAGAAAAAAACAAGACACGCCCCGAGTCCCTCCCTAAGGACCCCGGAGCATGTCTCGTTGGAGTGGGGGTGAAATGATATGGGACATCTTGGTACCGCCCATGTAGAGGCGACCGGCAGACACATCAACACGGCACATCAGCACAAAGACAACCCTCAGGCTGACGCAGCATGCAGCTTCCGACATGCCACCTCAGATTGGACACGACAACTGCTCCACGCCACCCGGAGTCGCACAAAGTGACTCGTCCCTGAAAGCTCGGAGCGGCGTCGCATCGCCCCATCCCGTACAAAACCGATCGGCGTCCGAACCAAGGTACGCATCCGCCACCCAAGGGATTGGCTGTCGTCGATCCATCGCATACGGCCGACCCCCGGGCGCAAGCATAAAACCTCTGCCTGGCTCCAAGAGGCGGGGGGATCAAGGAGAGAACAAAAAACCATTTTGCAACCATTGACTTAGGCTTCGAAGGGGCTGAATCGGGAACCCAACCCGACTCCGGCCATTGTGCAGGTAGTCAACGGCCGAGGAACAGCACGAGCGCGATCGACGAAGGCAAAGCCGTGGGGGGGCATTCCGAAGTATCGACAACTGGACCGGGCCGAACCAACACGTGGATCAGAGGCTGCATTCATTCACCAACACTAATAAAACATAAGTTTCATCCATGTTTTCAACTATGGTTTGGTTATAATAAAACTTTATAACCCAATGGTCAAGAAGGTCAGGAAAGAAACTTCTTCCAAATTTCTTTTAAGAAAATGTAGCAATTAAAATGAATAGTCAAAGTTAAAAGGACACCTAATGGACAACCAACCGATCATTTAGATCCCTCGAGACAAGTATATGATAACAATATAAGATACAGATCACCGTAATTGCCTGTTCTTTTTCTCTTAATCCATTTGTCTACACATGGCACTGGAGAAATATAATTGAGTGACTTCCTTAAGTCATACAAAGTCCAGTATCATACATCATTACAAGATTACAATACTTCAACTTTCATGTTTTCAGTTGTATATACCCTTCCTATTAAATCATGCTGCTGCTACCTTTTGCAATCACAATGTTTCAGAGTTGTATTCATAACAGTTGTTTACTTTAGTTTTATTTCGTCTCAAACTTCTGCAAGAAATACCAGCATACTTCATGATCATCATATTATTGCTTTCTGCTTGTAAAATCTTATAGGAAGGAACAGGAACCCATCCTTTGATATGTAGGCACACTAGATAAAAGATGATCCCTAATGGCATACCAGATTACACCGAGGCAGCCAAGGTGGTCCTTGTCACACAAACAGACCTGACAAGGGTATCATAATTGCTCTGACCAGTTGCGATAAAGTTTTTCTAATGTTATGGACATCGAAAAGGCAAATGAATCAGTGGACCATAGATTTCTTCATAAATTTGTGCCATCTGATTTTCTCATGATCAACAATTTAAAAAACAATTAAAAATAATAACAAAAACAATATAAGAAAAGAAAAGGTCTCACTTGGGAGGCTTGAAAGTCAGTCCAACCTCAGGCCAGAGCCTACATTGTGTCACCTATAAGTTTCAGGTCAATCATATCAGTACCAAAATAGTAATAACACGATTCCTAAATATCCACTCACATTTAGCAAAAGAATGAACCTGGATGGTTTATAATATACACATCATTGCTTTATATGGTTTACATGTCCTATTCTTAGAAATTAAAGAGCATACTATAAGGACATGGCAAATAAAATGGCATATGGTTCTGGTTACTGCCATTCATCTTCTTGTAATTTCTTGGTCATGAGAGTTTACTTAAATGACAAATTCTTTCTTTCTTGAAGTGTGTTGATCCATGTAGAGATCACCAGTCAGTGTAAGTCTAATTCTGTAAGTAGACTGAACACATCAAGGCATCCCTCTGCTATATTTCATAGAAGGTGTTAAGTTGATCAGACTCATCATCAAACAGCAATTCAAACTATACTAACCATAGCTGAAAGTGATCAAAGAGATAAAGTTGTTAATTGTTAAAATATGATGGAATGAGAAACACAACAAGCTGTATTTTCCAATAGTTTTTTTTTTTTTTTCTAATAAGCCTTATAACTTTTACTGCCAATAAGTTCCTAAACCAACAAGACTTGGGATAATTTTTTATTTAGATATTACAAAAATATTTTTAACAGACTTTGGTAAATTTTAGGTGGGCTAAAATTCAAAACTTATCTAAATTTTTAGTAAACTGTTACTAGTTCAATTGGTTAGTTGATTGTTAATCCAATACAAACAAATCCAGCTAAGAAAAATCTAACAACTTAATTAAAATCAGTCAAATGTAACTATAGCTAGAAGCATAGTTAGAATCTTGAATAATGTATTGAACTATAACATTTTCTTAATAGAAATCTGAATTTTTTTACAAGTATGTCATGGTAACCTTCTTCATCTACCTCTTGTTAGATATCCTCCTAGTTATAATCTCTATAGCCTCTACCATGGCCTCCCTCACTCTTTATTTTTTATGTTGTACCTACTCTACATGTGGTTGCATCAGAACTTAGTTCACAAGACCCACTTCCAACATCAAAGAAACCTGTTTATATATAATGATTTAACAGCATACTTTCTTCTTGTCTAAGGTTAGATGTCTAATAAATGACGGAGAACAGTTGTAATACCCAACTTAAAACATTAAAAAAACAAATCAAAGAATAGCAACAACTAAATGAAGGGTCCCTCAGTGCATGAGGGTCCTATCAAGACCCTGGGAGAAAAGAAAATTCATCAAGCAATGAGCAATTGTTGGAAGAACAATATATCATACATACCAGTTCATAACCGCCCAATCTACTTACTATCCTCCACAACCTGGCAGAGAAAAATTCAGAAGTGTTGGTCTGCCATTTGAGTTATGCACAAAAAAAAAAGAAGCAAAAATCAAACGTAATGACACAGGTATTACTTGAGACAATTCAGTGTTTGTCCATAAAATTTAGGTGGTCTGAACACCATCCTCCTTTTCTTATAGAAACTCACCAGCTCCTTCAAGAAAGAAGCTTGTTCTTCCTCAGATCCAGAAAGATTGCCATCAAAGTAGGGGTTAAAGTTATATGACTGGGTGGGACTTTCTATAGGTGTCGAACAATCTCCTCCAGTATTTTCATCATTCAAGTAGGTTTTGGTGTGATTATCTTCAGCATGAGGTTCCTTCACGTTTCATTACAGATGCTGTCTTATTTTCTAACAGTGTAGATGGAGAACCTAAACCACCTATTTGATCAGAACCATTGTCAATTTGAGCCTTTGTCACAGTGATCTGACCATCTGTTTGTTTGTTCAAGAGTGTCTCATCAGTTTTCTTCTCCAAGAGCGTGCCATAAACTTGCTTCTCAGTTGGTGTAGCATCAGCCTTATCAGATATCTCAGCCAAATTGTTTTCTGCAGAGGTCTCAACGGATTCAGAGTTACCAGCCTCCACAGTCGGCTGAGAGCTCTGCTTATCTGTATCATTCTCCTTCAGTAATAAGTCCCTACCTTCATCCTCTACTTCAGTCTCATTATTTTCAGAGAGAGCCAACCTCAGCCATTGGCTCAGTCATCGCCGTTCCATGTAATTGGTTTCTCAAGGGCAGACTGTTCCAACATATAAAAAAAATCAGCAATTAACCTTGACAGCGAACAGATAAATTTAACATGATCCTATTTCTTGCTCTAATATGCATATCAAAATATCTTCAGGAGTTCTATTTGCAGAATTGAGAAAGAATGATATCTTAAATCTTGAACGTAACGAACGAAAAGGTAAACGCAAAACCCTACTGATCCCAGTGCTTTGTTATCGCATCAACGCCATACATTACCTAAGCCCTAAATGATCACAAGACTCCAAACTACTATCCCCTAGCAACACATTCTTTCTGATAGAACAAAAGATATCGTAGCCTTATCCGATCGAACGGGTGAATATCGACAAACAATTGCAATATGAACAAGTAATTCGAACGGAAGAAACCTGGTTAAGACGCCCACAGCGGAATCTACCCCGAGTCCCGAAGAAAGATATGGGGAAGACGTATGCCTGCGGACCAGAGAAGCAATACGAAGAAGTGCTACTGGCGTCCAGGGTTTTGGAGCGAAGCCTTCGAAATATGAAAGGGGAGATGGCCGACGGAGATCGTGTGACCCGAATCCGGATACGAGCGCAACTGTCGGAGACAAGCACCGTCCGTCAACTTACCGCGTCCGGAGCCCGCTAGAGAGTAATGATTCTTTGTTCGACCCGAGGGTGACGGCCGAGATCTTAGATCGACTGCGAGTGACGCCTACATGGATTGAGAACCTCGACGTGTGGCCAGTTTGGAGAACCGTCGGAGACAAGCACCGTCCGTCAACTTACCGCGTCCGGAGCCCGCTAGAGAGTAATGATTCTTTGTTCGACCCGAGGGTGACGGCCGAGATCTTAGATCGACTGCGAGTGACGCGTACATGGATTGAGAACCTCGACGTGTGGCCAGTTTGGAGAACCGTTCGCGTTACCATTCTGTTGCGGGAGTAGTTCTCATATATCCGTAACGGCCAACCCATAAAAATAGGTTCTTTTCAGGATTAACGAGTTGGCCACTTCAATTTATATTATTGCTGTTCATAAAACCCGTTCCGACTCTTCGCTTGTTATCTTTCCTAATCAAAATCCAGTGATTAACCTTCCCCGAATTATTTTGAACTTGAGTTCCTCTATCTTCTTTCCTTCTACATCGTCGCCGTCTCTGCGGCTATTGATCGCCGCTAGGCTTCTACATCTTTTGGGAGGCACTTTGGCTGGCCACCGCGTGTGACAATAGAATGGATAATTTTGCAAACACTTCGTCTATTATAGCACTTGAACCGTAGTGAACACACACACCGATTTTGAACTATAACTTCACACCTAGCTAAAGCATTTTACAGACGGTAAGCTCGCCAGAAGAAGAGCTGGCCTCTTGACTTTCCACTCAAAATTTTACACAATTTGTGCCAGATTCTCTCTGGCACATTACTGCTCAAAACAGACCATAAAAGTTCTACACTAATCCTCCTCATCACACAAACTCAAGACAGATGCCAGTTATATTAACTCTTCAAAGAATACACCAACAATATTGCACAAACCAATCATTCTAATCATTCTATTTTACAGCAGATTCTGGTGAATTGGGATCTTCAACAAAACGGTCTCAGTATGATTACAACAGTGACCTATAAATAAAAGGACGGTATTAGCTGAACTTAAATCTTTTCGGTTCCCCTTTCGATGAATCCCTTGTTCAGAAGAGAGAATAAATTGCCATGAAAAAGAAAGCTGGTGGTGGCTACCAAGTGGGACTAACAGATGGTCTGATTCTTGCAGGCATTCGTGAAGGCTGGTGGAAGTTGGTATTTATGGGATGCTGGAAGGCAGGCTTTGGAGTAATTGACATCTTGTTCAAAGAGTACTCGAGATCATCCCCATTGTCGAGGTCTAGATCGTCATGCTCTTCGTAAATCCCTGCATTCTCAGGGAAATCAGGGGCATCAAGGTCATCAAATTCATACTCATCTTCGCTGTTGCAATTGCTGTAAGTCGTCTTTACCATGGACCAGAACTCGAAATTCGGCCGCATGAATCTTCAAAAAGAGAAGTAATGATTCAGAGCCAATATTTAGAAGAGATATCTATAATTTAACAAATGAAATTTCAATAGAACCAACGATAGCAAATCTTGCCAAACAATATAACCATCATATTATCATTAAAAGAATTTGAAAGGCTGTCATTATTAGGAGCCATATGCACATCAAAGGAAATCAGAATCATTGTGATGCTAAGTCCTCTAAATTTTGCATAATAAGCTTGAAAATATTCTTGTACAGGATTCTGAAAACACAATCTACTAACAAGTAATTTAGATTTGAAAATTTTCCAAACAATTTTTGGTGTGGGAAATAAGGACAAACCTGTCAGACTCTTTTAGTAAATACGGATCAAATGGGAAGAACATGTCCAACCGCTCAATTCCTCCAAAAGCTTTCGAGAATTCAGACTCAAGTGAGTTGTCATAAAGGTAAGGGACTGATGTTTTAAACAACCGAGCAGCCTTTGCCTGTCTAAGAAACTCTTGCACAATAGAGGGTAAACAAACCTGCAATATGGTCAGGCAAAGAAGATCAGAACATTTATGATCCACAGAAGAATGTCACAGAAATTTGGCTTCATCTCTCAAGCATCACCTTCAATTCAATGTGATGCATATTAACTAAGGGCCTCATTTGATGAGTCCCTCATTTCTGAAATATCATGAACTATTATTCTTGCAATGAAGACGAGTATTAAACTCATGAACCCCTCACTCGGAACACTTAAAAGTATCAAGTATGTTGTGTTTTCTTGTATATTTCCTGATTCCCAAGAGCTTAGGTCCAATATTTTTCAGAGGCCCAAGCTCAGCGTGAAGTTTAAGGATGGAAGCCCAACCAAGTTTTTGGGGCTGATGTTCATACAGCTCTTATATGCACATTTGACACCAAGGTTTTGTTGGTGATTACATTTTCTTACTTGAGGGGCTTTAGAAGAGGTTCTTGTTCCTTAAAGAGACATGTCGGAAATTTTCTCTGTTTTCAATCTGTAATGGTATGTCTATGGGTTCAACATATGCATCATGTTGTTCTATACTAACTCTCTCTTGATCTTCATGTGTTGCTCTATATTCTTTTTTTTTTTTCTTTGTTAGAGAGTCCTTTTCTTATCCTTTTTTAACTGTTCCCTTCACCAACTAGATATGTGTATGTGTACCATGCAATACCCACCATAAGTTAGCATCCCAAAGACCTTAGTCATTGATATACCAAATATATCAGCAGTTACAAATATTTAAAAACTCCACACCACAGGCATGATTAGCAATTTAAATACCCAACTTAAAGCAAATAAACATGAATTCCCACAAACCTTAAGAGGATCCAAGGTCGGGTGACACAAGATTGAACCCAGAGGCATATGAAAAACCAGATGTTTGAGGTGAGGAACTTCCAAGATTGATCTCATGCGAAAGCACAGGATGTACATTGCAGCCTACAGGGAAAAGAATAAAATTCATATAAATCATGTAGTGAACATACATCATGGCAACTTATATCATTGTGATTTGCGGTTCAAAATACTCCCATACACAATAAGGCAACAACTACATAGTGAAAAGTGAAAACAAATGAGAAAAACCTGCCAATGGTCATGTAAACCACTGTAATTAGTTGTAATGTACATATAGTGTCACTTGCTAGTGCTCTTGTTTATGTTCCTAAAATGATGTGATTCACTTAGAAATTATTAAAATGCCCGCAAAAGAACAAAGCATAGTTTAAACAAGGTTTATATCCTAATTCAATACGATTAAAACAAATCACCATAACCATGGTTCTACCAAAGAGATCTCAGTCAACTAATATTGCTTTCAAGTGGAACCAGGCCACAATTTGCAAGCGAGGTTTGCACTTTAGAAAGGAAGAGAATGATCTCAAGCCACAACCAAAAACTGCAGTTGAGGGATTCTTTCATGAATGGGGTCAAGATAGTACCACCACCTCTGAATAGGTCGTTTAGAGGTGGAGGAATCTGACAGCATGTTGAGTATTGACAAACACAAACCAAAACTTTTAGAAGCCATATGAACTATAGTTGCCATAACAAGAATATAGTCAGATGATAACTATGCCAATACCAAAGTACTAACCATCCAACAAAGCATCCTACTTCACCAGCTTTGCCTATTGTCTTATATTTATTCCCACAAATAAAAACAAGGGGGAAATCGCCTTTTCCTCCCAACAAAGATAGAAAAAGACAAAGCATCCATGCAGCAAATATGTAATATACTGGTAGGGTGTCCGACTGTCCGTACAACAAAAGATGATGAGAACATAAGCTCATATTACATTATCAGTATGCAAAATGACTAAGAATATGGGACATTTAAAGAGCCTCAAGTTTGAAATAGTACATATCTTACCTGACATCCGGAATAAAAGACTCGATGAGCTTGAGGATTGATCTTTCCTTGATTATCTTGGAATTGGCAATACTCAAAACACCAATCAACTAATCTGAATCAGGATTCAAATATGGTCCGGATTGGTTGATGAAATATATGGACAAAAAATTAGATGCAAGGACGTAGAAGGATTTTCACAAACCTTTTAAGGATACTTGCAACCATGGAAGATGAAATAAACTTTGCCCGTGCCAGATAACTTGCAAGATATGCAACAGCCTTCATTCTACATTGATTATACCCCAGAAAAATCATATAACACTTGTTGACTGAGAAAAAAAAACTAAAAAGAACCCTGGTAAATCAAAGAATTTCAATCTCTTATTGATTG
The DNA here is from genome assembly GCA_024322285.1 of Musa beccarii. Lineage (NCBI taxonomy): Eukaryota > Viridiplantae > Streptophyta > Magnoliopsida > Zingiberales > Musaceae > Musa > Musa beccarii. The sequence continues at coordinate 3,493,708 of CM044397.1, read as the reverse complement.
GTATTAAGTTAAGCAACGAATACATTAATCTAGCAACTCCAACATGATTATGACTGCAAGAACATGTTAAGCCCAGAATAGCATACATGATATCCAGCTCACTAATGAATATAGAACCAATGTCAGATTTCAAAGCCCTCCTATAGTAAAAGCTAAATTTTGAAAGCTACAATGTACACACACAACCAAATGGATTTGTTGAAACAGAAATAAAATAGCAAGTAATACTATTTTCCATTGTCCCATTCAAGTTACATTAGAGTATCTTATAAATGCAGAAAAAAGTTCAAAGATCCTACCAGAGGAGTTCATATTCAGTTTTCTGAAACCAGTGACAAATATTTGACAAGCTTAGCAACATCAAAGAATCAAAAGGTATAAAACTGAACAATACGTTAATTGACAACCAGTTGGACATTTTGTCCTAGAAATCATTGCAGAAGCCTGGCCTCATAATCACAAGAAACTAGAAACTATCGCTAGCCCATGTGTATCTTCATTATAGCTCATAGGTTTTATATAAAAATCAAACTGTGAGGCACAAAAAATGAATGTACAGTCCTGGTCAAAATCTGGGAACAATAATAACAGTAAGATATTTGAAAATGTTTACAAAAAGAAAGTGAACAAGGCATGTGAACCATTTGAAGGGATAAGAATAGCAACTTTTGAGCCACTAAAAGGCACATGTCAAAAACAAGATTATAAGCAGCATAAGGTCTGGCAAAATCATCATTGGTTTCCCTGTGTTATGCTCAATCACCAGGTACACACTCCAACAACTTAAACGTGTTCTTGCAAAAGTTTCTCAGTATAGTCAATATGCTGAGTTGCTGACCGGAAATGCTATCTCTCTGCTCTCATCCTTTATAAAATGTTTGGTAGTGTAAAGCCACAAGCTTCACTCTAAGCTTAGAGTCACTAACAACACAAAAGAAACACTAGATGACAAGATACATGTTCGAAAAATGAACTATTCTACAGCAATGTGTTATTATGTCTTCTCTACTGCTTATGGTCACTATAGACAATTCCAACCTCTAATTACAGACAGAAAGTTGTCCACTGGGTTTTCACGGCACATGGACTGGTAAGAGATTAAACTTTATCATCAAGTTTAACATTAAAACATAAGTAACTAGGAAAAACTCTGGTTTATTATGTTCAGTTTGAAGTTCCAAAATAACCTGGAATCTGGATCCTCATTCTTTGAAACAAAGATATCAGTCAGCAGAACAGCAAATTTCAGACCACAAATGTCAGGATCCAGGGAACATGCATAGAACATCAGGAACTGCACATATGAGCAACTGAGTGAAGCATACCAGATAATAGACAAGAAACAATATATCAGAAGCAACGACGAACAGACAATAAAACTACCTGAGCAAATTTTGACTTGTGAAGTTTTAACATAGCTCTTCGAAAAATCTCTGAGAGTGCTTCAAAAACCTGTTAAACCAAGATGAGAGTAAAACAGAAGGTTACAAAATATCTAGTTGAAAGCTAACGAAGGCAGTAACTTGCTGAAGTTTATCATGCATAGATCAGCAAGCAGGTCACTGACAGTTACTTTATTCATAGCATGTCCAGTAGAGAGCAAGCTTTGAGGCCAAGATTTATATTATGTCTTACAATTTGGAAATAAACATCAGAAAGCTACCTTTGAGGCCATGGCATGGTCACTTTTTGGCAAACGAGGTGTCAAGGTTCGAATCGTGGAATCTCTTTGCTTTCAAGAGTAAGATTTCATACATTGACACTTCCTAGGCCACATGTTAGTGGAAGCCACAAGGACTGGATCGCCTATTTTCCAATATGAAAATAACCATTTGTAGAGACTAAATCATCAGTGTTTGAGATAGTCGTTCCTAATAATCTGTCTGGTCCTAAGACTGACATTGAGTAAAATTCTTGCTTGAATGATAATTTCCTTTGAAAAATCCACGTGAGGATGCAAAATATGCAACATATACATCACAAATGTGACCTCAGAATAGATTGATTTTACAGTTTGTCCCAACACAAACTGGAATGCAGTCAACCAGGGAAAGTATCTCCATGTCATAGTAAAAGAGTATCAAACATAAACAGTACTAAACATGTTAAGAGGTGTTGCAAAAATTTAATACTAACAGCAGCTTCTGTTCCCAGCAGTCTTCTCCATGTTAGGTTGTTAACATAATGCTTAATAATGTAAAACTAGATGATCAAGTGATGAGAGCAAGTTTAATGTTACCAGCAAAGAAACCAAGAATACCATAATTTTGGCAAATGGTAAAATTTTATGATATACGTCACTTAGGATATCTCAATTGAACTTGTTTTATATATTATGAACAGTTGCACATAAAAGGAAAAAAAAAGTAAATCATGTGTAATTATATCCAATATATTATACTATATTATACAAAATTACCAGCAAACAACTCTTCTTTAGATGCTATATGGATCATACAATCATTTGAGTATCTAAGCAGTTTGATGGATAGCCAACTTATGGTAACATCAATACAACCTGAACGTTCAGGCAGTGGTAGTCTTTTCAGCTATTGCTCATGTGTCTATTTCCACTCAGTAAACATATTTAGCTTATGTACCTCATTTGACCATTTTTGAGTGCAAGTTGGTTGTTTAATGCTTGAGCCACAAAATCAACAACCAATACCTTTAAGAAAGAAAATATTGTTTTTTCTTTCCTATAAAAATCTGACTACATATACTAAACATAAACATTGAAAATAAAACCTAAGAGAATATTGGAAATTTCTTTAAGTCGCTGCAATATCTTTAAAAACAATAGATGTTTGATGTAGAAGCTCACCTTTAATAAATGGCCATTCTCTGCCCGTGATTTGAGATGTTCACAGACTATCACCATCAGACCATCCAATTTGTCAGCAAAAGCATTGCCCTTTAAAACCCCGTTTTCCATGGTTGGCTGAAAACCGTGATAGGCATCTCAGTCCCAATTTGAAGTCGGGAAAAAGTAATTAATAGATTCATCGAGAACATTGTATGATTATATCCTACAATCCACTAAATATCATGTTGGTCGAAATCAAACCTTTACTCCAACTTCAACAACATTATTCATATTATCTTCCCATTCTTCAAGTTCCATCTCAAATATGCCCTTGTTATGCTCTTCCTGCAGAACATCCTCCCAGGTTATGTTTACCTGCAACACTAGGAAATTAGCACTTAAGGCTATAGATTTATTTGCAAACACAATCTCATCAAGAAACTAACAGGACTAGAACTTACATCCAAATCTGTAAGCAAATCCACCACCTTTGCCAACAATGTGCTTCCTAGGAATTCTCCAATCTCATCATTTTCCAGCCCAAGCATGCACTCCACATATAGTACAATCATCTGCATATGTTTGAACTTGATGAGTTGGTTCGAGATTTACCATAGGAAGTCGAACTATTTTTGCATATTGCAAAGAAATCATACAAGAAACTTCCACGTCAACTTGAAGCAACCAGGTACAGGTGTAAGAGAAAAATACCTGATGTCTAAGCAAAATAATGCGTTTGCCATGGATGAGGCTTACCATCGTAAAAAAAGAAATAAAAGAATATTGATGCCTTTTTGAAGTTAAAGTATTGATAACTTATATCATGTATAAAATGACCTCTACAATATCCAAAACAACATGTCCATCCATACTTCTCATTCCTGATTCTTTAGAGCAGATCATGAGGTTTTTTCTTTAGAGCAGATATATGTCCATCCATACTTCTCATTCCTGATTCTTTCTAATCAACTGAATGACTCCAGCTAGATGTACCAATTACATAAGCTGCATGAGTGAATATTGTTTGTCATAATTCCACATATTGCACAAGATGCAATAACGAGGAAAAGCAAACTCACAAGAAATAAATAACACTGCAGCTACAGCCTTCACCGCTATGCTGTTAGTGAAGAGAAAGAAAAGTTTGGGTATCTTCTGATGCACTATTTGGAGATAAGCAGAAGGGGGAATATCAATTTTGGGAATGGAATTTGGAAGTACCATGTTCACGATATTTCCAAAGAGAAACTACCAGAGGACAGGAGATGAGAAATGTTTTTTGAAGAAAGCATGTCTTAAATGTCTTCACAAGTTAATAGTTATAGATTATTTTAGGCTAATGATAATTTGATGATAAGACTTTGCAGATATACTTCGAAGTCCTATCCGAAAGAAAAGAAATGCTGACAAATATTCAGGGAATAGTGAACTGCACCAGCAGAATAAAGTCCAGATTGCTAGAATAAACTGAGGAAAAAGGCAAATTTTGATAAGAAATTAAGAATAAGATATTCTAGTCTCTATATAACAGAATGATTTTAGCCTACAGTCTCTGTATATCAGAATGATTTTGATTCACTAATCCAAAGAAGCATGTCAAGGAAAGATAGTTTTATTAATACAATTGCAGAAGTTCACAACCACCACTCCAAGTCAATAAGCATGTTTCTAAGTCTGGTTTTAAAAAGGAAAGTTAAAGGTTTAACAATCAGAAGCTTCATAACTTACATCTTTGGGGTCCGTGCATCTAGGCATTCTTTTTTCAATTATGCTCTTCAGCTTCACTGGAGCAAGAGGTACTACATCAGTGATATAATGCAATGCCATGTGAAGCTCACTATGAATCTCATTCTTTCTTGCAATCCATCGTGATTGGCTGATGGACTCCCTTAGCCTTCGAGGTGGCAGAAAGTTGTTCACAAGCATATGTAAACAACCATCAAGAAACTTGTCAGGGACAGCAGCCTGGGGTCAGTGACCAAAAGAATTACATAAGTAATGCACATCAAATAAAGCTAATAGTAAGAAATTATCCTCTTCATAAATATGCATACCAAGGAAGTGATCAATTCCAACAATGCATTCCTCGCATCCAACCCATAGTTCCATAGGCACAAACCAAAAATCTGGCATATATATTGTAAGCAATTATGGCTTAAGAAGCTAATGGCGCACGCACGTGCACACACACACACACACACACATGCACACACACACACACACAGAGTGAACCATGATTGTATTCTCCGAGGACATACATTGCTAATTAGAGAACCATGGTATACAATGTCTATCTTGGAGACAGCTCCTGATAGTGCCTTCAATGCTGTCTGCAGAATAGATCAAGAAAGAATGTCAGCTTTCTCAAATTTTCAGCACAGATCCCTAAGTGTATATATGTATCATCACCAACCGCCAGTAAAGCCTCCTCATCAGGACCCATTCTCTTTCCTGGATCCACAATGCTAAGCAGGTAGTCATACTGATCTCTATCACTCTGAGCTACCAAAACTGAAGCCTGGAAAAAAATAAACATGCTAATCACTCTCACTAAGCACTTCTAGAATGTAAATTAATATGTCTAAGACAGATAGTACGACACCAATACAACTGCTCCTTCAATGAAGCTTAATCCATAAAAATAGTAACATGTGCCCATTATATTGAGGAACATCACAAATTGACGTCAAATTGAGCTAGTCTAACGCAGGCAAAAACAAATGTCGCATTTTAAGTGGATAACCATAGGTGCACTGCTGATTCTGTTGAAAGATAAACTCTGTACAAGGGGTCAACCTTCATGAACTTTCTCGTAATGGCCAATTCAGGATAAAAAGATGACACTCATCCAATCGCTGTCATCATGCTTGAAGATTCTAAGCAGGCTCGCAAGAAAAAGCAAAGTGGCGAAAGATGGGGACAGCTTTAAAGATTATTTGAGCTTCTTACCATCCTAACACCATCGAGGACATGTATAACAGAAGCAAAAGCCTCCGAGTCACTGAGGTAGCCATCCTCCACCTCAAAAATCGGCAGATCGTTGCTGGCCAATTCCACCCCCATCGTCACGCAACCAAGTTCAGTGAAGCCCCTTCCTCAGTAACTTTAGGCAGCAAGAACTGATTCAATCACCCAAAACTTTACGATCATTGATCGTTTTAATTAGAATTCAAGAGATCATTCAGAACTAATTCAAGAACCCACTAAAATAAAGGTCGTTTCCCACAAAATTAACAGAAATCTACGATTTATATCAAGAGGTTAATGAAGAGCAGCCACTTGAATCGAAACGAAGTTTTTAATAAGACCAAGAAAAGAAGAAATATTGTACAAACAAACAGAAAACGTTGGATTACGGCGTGTGCGGTTGTGAATCGCTGCCGCGGCCCGGATCAATAGAAGTCTCGCGCTTCCTTAGTCGATCGGACTCAGCGGGCGCGCAGAGGAAGAGGGTATGGCGACTCGGAAGCGCGAGGAGAGAGGCCGGCAGGGGGGAGCGGGTTAGGGTTCTTGAAGCCACGCGCACGGTGCCCGAATCTTAAAGCAATTTTAACATAACATCTTATGGTAACCTTCTGCTATTTGCGATCCCGTGATCCAAACGGGTCGAATTGGAATCCCGACTGCATCCTTTTATTTCGTGGTTGACTCGTTTTTAACGGGTCCGATATTGGGCCTTCGATTCGGGCTTGGATCAGATACATCATCTTCATACGCTAAAACTACGGAAAAACGGAAAATTAAGGTCCCACCGAGATTTGAACTCGGGTTACTGGATTCAGAGTCCAATGTCCTAACCACTAGACCATGGGACCACTTCTGTTTGAGTTTGGATAATAATTATTATCTTAAAGAATAAAACTACGAAAAAGAGAAAAATTAGGTCCCACCGAGATTTGAACTCGGGTTACTGGATTCAGAGTCCAATGTCCTAACCACTAGACCATGGGACCACCTCTGTTTGAGTTTGGATAATAATTATTATCATAAATAATAAAACTATGAAAAACAAAAAAATTAGGTCCCACCGAGATTTGAACTCGGGTTATCGGATTCAGAGTCCAATGTCCTAACCACTAGACCATGGGACCGATTCAGGTTCGATTTTGATATGAATTTTTTGTTAAAAGGATAAAACTACGAAAAAGATAAAAAATTAGGTCCCACCGAGATTTGAACTCGGGTTACTGGATTCAGAGTCCAATGTCCTAACCACTAGACCATGGGACCAATGATGATTATCATTTACCATAAGTATTATTATAAATTAGAAATTTACATATCAAATGTTTCAGTGGAATCGTAACATAGGAAATCCCTCAATCATCCTTCGTGGGGTAAGAAGCCATCTTGTGGATCCCACAGAGGCCTTGGGCCTTCCCGGTGTTCCTCTTCATCCTTATGTAGCCCCTCTCCCCCCACCTCGGGCCCCACGAGTTCTTCACGATGACGTAACCCTGTCCCCCGGATGAGCCATATCCCACCGCTGCCACCCCATGATCCAGGTCACTTCCACACGGCCCATCGAACACTCCCTGCACAAGCAATCCCCGACAGGACTATTCATCTCCAACCTCCACTACCTTCACAGAACATTAGAGACAGGTACAAGAATCCTCACCCCACTGTAGAACTGGAAGCTCCTGCCGGAAGCTTCAATGGCGACGCTCACAGGTTGGTTTGCCAGCGCCTTCAACAGGCTCTCCTCGCTGTTCTCCGGCACATCCTCGTATCCACTGATGGTGACCATCTCGAGATCAGCCTGAGTCCAGCATGACGAGCAAATGTGTTGAGATGCATTGAGCTTTCGGCAGCATATATATACGCATGTACTGTTCCTTACCCTCTGCTCCTCGCAGGTGCCTTCTTCCATGAGATAGGGGTAGTCATCCTCGGTGTGCAGCCCACCGGTGGAGGCTATGAACGAGAAGGCATAATCCATCAGCCCTCCATTGCAGCCGTTGTTTTGGGTGTCGCAATCGATCAACTGCTGTTCGGAGAGCGAGGTCAGGTTCCTTGTTACGATCTGGTTTATGCCCTCGACAGCTGCCACCGTCGAGAACGCCCAGCAGCTACCTGCATGTGTGTATGATCGATCAGCGGTGTCTCTAACTATATGGAGTCTGAGTTCCAGAACAAGGCTTGGTCAAGTTGCTTACCGCATCGACCTTGGTTCTTCACCGGAGTCACTGCACCCTTCTTCCTCCAGTCCACTGACTTGGGCAGGTCTGCAGCATTCTCGTACCTGAAGCTGGGACTGGAGCTTCTCCTTCTCGGCACGTCGGTGCTCACTCCCAGATACTTCGCCTTGAACTCTTCATGGCTCATGTCACCAAACTCGTTGAGCCCGAGCCAGTAGCTACGGCCCTTCTTGTTACTCTCGTCGATGTGCTTCAGGTTGTCCTTGAAGACCTCGAACCTCCTCAGCTTCTCCTCGAAGCTTGCGTAGGATTTGCTGTGCTTGGACATCCATGACTCGAAGAGCTCCATCAGCTTATCGTGGGAGCTCAGGTCCTCCTCGGAGTAGCCAACGATGGAGAAGTCGCTGGGAAGGGCGAAGGATGTAGCAAGGAACGCGGAGAGGAGGAGGATGGCGAGATTCATGGTGGAAGAGACCATCGAGATCAGCACAAGACAATGGGAGAGAGCTGAAAGGCGAGGCAGATATATTGAGTCTCCTCCCAGGTTGCTTTCAAGTAAAGCTCTCCAGATAGCCGGAACATTGCCGGGCCTTTTGGCGCAAGCATGACTTGGATTTAGACTTTACTTTGAAGCGTTCACGCATGGGAAAGGGGAAGTTTCTGCAAGGGGACAGCGCAGGCCATTTCGTAAAGCCACATCAATCGATTTATATACATTGCACGCATGTACATTTCCATATATTGCCATGATCAAACACACCCTGTGGTATGTTCGACCGTCTACCACTGGCAAAGACCAATGCCAAAACGAATTCACTTTTGTGGTTGCGGTTTCTCGATCGAGTGCAAGCACACAGAGACGGAAACAACGACGAAAGAAATATTCAGTTAAATTTTATTCATATTATGGATAATGTTCAATCCCAGCAGAATTAAAACACGGTGTTCGATAAATCTGGACCGTGCTGATATATCAAATCCATGACATAGAGAATTACACTGAGCAACATGGACTTCATGTACTTCCGTAGACCCAGGAAAGAAGGCCAGTGATGGATGGAAACCAAAGAGAAACACTGATACAACAGCTGTTAGAAGCATTGCAACAGAGGTTTCTGAATTGGTATCGATCTCTCATCTCCAACTCTCTCATCTCATCCATCTATTAAAGAAGTAAAACGGCATTTATATATATATATATATATATTAAAGTCAATAATATTTTTCGGATGATTAATTTTAAAATTTTGACTTTTACCAAAGTATGCTCCCAATTTTAAATTTTTTCATTGGGTACTCATATTTTTTTTAATATCCTAAATCCCTCGTTATTTCTCGTTGTGAGATTCCATCATCTATGTCCAGCTACCTCTATCTCATTGTCTCTATGTAACTGAATATGAAAATACAAGAAAAAGATGACAGAACAAAGGTATCAGACGAAAGTGATAGGGCTTTATGACAAGACAGAGATGATAAGCAATGACAAAAATATTTAGGATATTAAGAAAAAACTCAGGACATTTAAAATAACGGGGGCGCCTCCTTAGAGATTTTTTTTAAAACTCGTTCATATTCTTATTTATCCCTTTATATATGTAATATATTAATTTACATTAACATCCTATAAAACTCATTATTCTACTGTATATATATATATATTTATAATCAATAATAACATATATATATATATAATATATGTAATCGATTAGGTTGGTTGAGATATTCAAATTGATTAGTATATTATTTCATCAAATTATTTAATTTATATATATATACAAAAATCGATTTGAGAGCGCTGACGTTAATATATTGCTTTGCGAAAACAACCTCTATACGTAAAGAATGCCAGCGTTAATTGATTTCCCAAATCCGCTTCCGTGGGGTTTGGGTTGAAACGCCTTACTCTTTTCCGCGTGCACGCATCTCGAAACTTCTTATTCTTTTTTTGTACATGCACCGGAGAGAAGGCTCGTGATGAAGACCGCGGTTAGGATTGATTTGATTGGCTTCGCGTGGAATCGCATCTGAATCATTTATTGTGGGTATACTTTGCATTCTATCTTCTTAAGCTTGACGAGGTCGTATTGGACATCGCATGTTCTCGATCGTCCCGCTGTTGCCATGAACTTTATACCACTAATTTTAGAAGGAAAAAAAAACCACCGAATTAGATCCAATATTTAACGCCGAAAACATAGCGTTATAAAACCCGAATTGAATCGGTCAGTCGGATCGCACAAACTGAGAACCGGACCTTCAATCGATCCGGTTAAGTATCAGAGCATTAAAAGATTTGAGTTTTAAATTCATTTGAAGGGCATTTAAATCTTAATAGTTATAAATCAAATCTGCACTCCGATCGATGGATGCATCAGTTCAATCTCAATCAATGATGCCATGATTCAAGATTTGATTGGGTCGATGTCCGATCAAGTACTGTTCTTCATTCAGGAGGTGCAGATTAATCTTCCCAAAGGATACTTAACTCAAAATTGTAATATTGTTATGCATTAAGGATATGAACATGAAGTTGTATTTATCAGACTCCTTTTATTCGTGGTTACATCAGATATGTGAAAAATAAAAACTTACCAATGAAGAAATTGAAGAAAAAACTTACCTAGGAAGATGGCTCACGTAAAGGGGGATGAACATACATCTGTCAATAGAATCCAAGACATTAGGCTCTTTCAAAAGGAGAAAACATTTATCCTCTCTCTCTCTCTCTCTCTCTCTCTCTCTCTCTCTCTCTCTCTCTCTCTCTCTCTCTCTCTCTCTACATATTCTAAAGACTCTCCTTTAACCAAGTATATTATAGATAATGAGTCTAAAAAATGCAAACAAATTCCCTGTCTACCTTCGATTGGGGCTAAAGTATAGTTAAAGTTGGAATAATTTTCTTGTCTATTTCACCCAAAAAATAATAATTTTTTTAAAAAAATATTATATTAAATAACATATATGACGTTCACATGTGGATAAAAATTGAAACCTATCATTTATGCAACAATATATTAATCAAATCGAAAGTCCCAAAAGAGATCTCTGTAAGTTATGGATACAGTAATTATCATATTGAATCTAGAAATAGTGGATTAAATCTATAATATTCTAGTAATAATCATGCGATTACAGTAATTTTCATCAAGCTATAATCATTTTGCCACCAATAATACCAGATGTAAGATGTTAAATACTAGTGGTAGTATAAAATGTAATATACCATGAATATAATATATTTGCAATCATGGATATCAAATACTAGTCCTAGAATATAATGAAATATACCATGCATGAATCTAATATCTTCACAATTGTGAATAGACATGGGTGAAAGAACCAAACTTTGTCCAATTAATTAATCCTGTCAGTAGGAATCTTGGTGTTGTTGTATTCAAACCATTTATTTAACCATCACTGCCTCTTCGTCTCCCTCTCTCTCTCTATATATATATACCTCATGTCCTCGCCAAATGTGACTCCCGCCTCTCTTCTCTTCTCTTCACTAGGCATAGGCATGGAGGACTTCGCCGACGAACTCGAGCTTCTCCTGCACCAAAGCAGCTCCAATGATACGTCTTTCTCATCGGAGAAATCGCTCGATGATCCAGAAGAAGACCAGTGCAGTTCATTCAACAGGAGCGCTGCTGCCAAAGCCACCACTCATGCACTCGCTGAATCCGTCGCCTTCTCTGCGCCACCCTTGGAGCACGGAGACATCAACCTCTATATGAACCAGCCACCGGTTTCTTCCTCCCAGCTCCACCCCAAAGGTATGATGGATCAGCCAAACGCCTCCGCCACACCATTCGAGGCCTCTTTCCTTCTCGATGCTGTCCATCCTGCCCTCATGGCAAACACTGCGTCCGCCTTCCTCAACCAAGCTGGTTTTGGCATTCCAACGTCCGATCGCGGGGCCAACCATGCTTTTGGCTGTTGTCCACCGGAGGAGCATCTCGTTCCTCCCTCGGACCTCGTCGGATGGGGGTGTCGGGCTCCTCAGTTGGATCATCACACACTGCAAACTCTCTCCCACCCCTATCTAGCTTACCTGAATCCCACCGGCGATCCACTGGATCCGAACTGGGAGGCCATCGAGTCCTATTTAGCGGGACACGTCCGGCCTGGCCCCGACGTGGCTCGCGTCTACAAATGCAACATATGCAATCTGGAGTTCCCCAGCGCGCAAGCCTTCGGAGGCCACATGAGTTCTCACAGCAAGACCAAGAGAAGGGAGAAACCCTTGACAGCCAGAAAAGCCCACCTGTTCAAGAAGGCCAGGTTCAACGCCAAACTCGCGCCTGCCTACAGGAAGGTGAAGGCCATGGCGGCTGGAGTCTCGTCCAAGGAGAATCCCTACGTCGACTTGGCGAAAAAAGGGATGCATGCAAAGGAAATGGGTACGAGCGAGCAATTCAACTACATGAACTTTATTAACAATGTTCTGACTGGCTCGGATTAAGGCTGGTTGATAATAAACCGCATGCATCACCAGTGGTCATCTTGTGGCTATCAGAGCTATAGATCAAAAGCTTCTGTTGTGCTGTTCTCTTCCTGTTCTGGAGTTGAGTTCAAATCGCCAATTTAATTGTCGATTGTCATAGACTTTTAGGTTTTAGTCGTTGGAACTGTTCACCTTCTTTTTCTCGAATGTAATTGGCGGTTTTTACTGTGTCATATGTCCTCTTCATGCCTAGTTTGAAGAGATTTGTTTCGTAACTAAACATACCAAAAAAATAAGTGTGTGGAATGATATTTTTCCCCTCAAAACTCAAAACTTATAAGCATGCATAGTTTTACGTCGGAAAAATTAATACCTTAAAGCGCCATTGTCATTCTCGATAAGGGGGTTCATCTCAAAATATATATATATATATATATATATATATATATATATATATATATATATATATATATATATATATCTACTCATCAAAATAAATGATTCTTTACGAGTCTTTATGTTCGCGCCATTCTCTCGTAGACTCTCATGAGACTCGTTCAAATGGATAATTCTTCGCGAACCTTCGTGCTCGTACCGATGACGACAAATAAGAACTAAGTAGAGGATAGATGCTATCAATGAACAAACACGTAAATGTTGGTTTAGATAATAAATTGCTTACTCCATTTTGAATCAATATGAAGCTGAGATCTGATGAACTAGCTGGAATTATGAGAAGACTCAAAGTTTCTCTGTAACAGTTATCTTAGTTGTCACTGACAACATGTATGTGCTGATAAAAATAAGTGAAACTTCTACAGCTGTTCGCGCAAGTGTGCATGTCGACGGAGGTATTAGTTGATTGATTTAAGTCAAGTCATTAGTGCTAACTATTGCATTGGCACTTCAATCCATATTAGTGAGGTAACAAGTTTTTACTGCTCTCTCTCTCTCTCTCTCTCTCTCTGTGTGAGTAGCAAGAAGAACAGGAATAAAAAATACCAGTGATTTTTTAATCAGCTAATTTACTTTTTTGCATCTCAAGTTGGCACATATTATTCAGCAGGGTTCATTGTATCATCAATCAACAATTTGAACTCATCAATCAACAACCTTATTTTTATGGCACAAATATAAAAAAAAATCATCGCATGCTTCTCACTTGGCTCACTCTAAGATCTTTATGTGAGGTAGCTTCTACAGCAGCAAGGACATACATAAATGCCAATCCCTAGGGAATCGAAAGGGTATGTATGTGAAAGAAAGGCATAATAGGAGGGCAAAGTAAAGGTCAAAGAGGATGAACAAATTTGACCACTGCATCTTTTAGATTTGAACAGGATTTTACTGCCACCTGTTTTTTTTTATAAAAAAATTTACTAGCATAAATAACTCTAATCCGTGAATTTGAACCTAAGACTTATCATTTATATAATGGTATATTAATCAATCGGATATTTCAACAAAGACGCCACCTATATATATATATATTATATATATATATATATATATATATATATAGCTATTGGCTTTTGGTATATTTTCTAATTTTTTTAAAGGCTTTGACGTAGTCACTAACTTGCGTTAACATTAGATACCATTACATTCTCACAACCGAACATAATCTCACCCTTACACACTTCTAATTTTAGCTCTTATCTGATATCTTATATGAATCCTTACCTAAAACAAAAACTATTTATTAAAAATGAAAATTATGCATCATGAAAATACTTTAAAATATATATATTTTTTAATTTTTAAAATTTTAATCTCAATACATAGATACCTTACCTGAAGCATCCAACAACAACCCATGAAATTCAATTTTGATTATCATATCAGTACTACTTTACGGTCGTCATTCTACATATTGGTATATAGCTTATTAATGATAAGATTTATGTGGTTGTTTTTATTGAAACATCTGATTTTACATATATAAGCGTCATGTATACGCCATTCGATATGATAACTTTTTTTTTATTTTTTTAAAAAACTTATATAGCTTATCACTTTATGTGTCACAGTCATCCAAGATTTTTGGGTCCAATAATATGCCGTGAGGCCACTACAACATCAGGAACAGTTTATAGGCACATATCTAAATGAGCTACCAGCGAGAGTGCTGCATATTAGTATGATGCACAATGATGACACACTAATCACCAGATGATAGCACCGGGTCATCAAGTACTTGACATCACAAAACAAAAGGCCATTGTAATTTGCTGCTTTTCTTTTGTCTTGCATCATACACGTTAAAGAAGCGAGCAATTTGGACATGACTTCCTGAGCCACCGCTATGAATCATAGGCCGAATAGTTGTCTTTGCGGCATCAAACATCGCAGTTTCTGTAACTTTATTTCTCGTTGTCACATTTCATTTCTCCATGATAAAAGGCTGTCTTAAAATATTCTCACGTTACAAGGAATGCAACCTTCGATAACAAATCGAAGGTGCAATGTGCTCTGCACAAGACACCACATGCAACCATCACGTGTTCTTGTTTTCCCCATGCAACATCACGTAGTACCCCCTGCTATTAGCAATTGGTTTCCAGCCACATAAGGCATGGTTAGAATTCAGCGCTTATTAGATCCGTTCGAATCGAACCGAACTCAGTCATTAGTTTTAAACCGAATCAAAATCAGAATTGATGATACCGATTTGATCTTGAATCGATAAAAAAACAAACCTATATAATCAAATGTACCAAAAAATATATATCCAACCAGACTCTCTTTCTTCACCAAGTAATGCATGACAACATGCGACAATGCAAGTAATGCATGACCAAAAGGTGGGTTCACGTTTTGCGGCATGCTTTTGCTTTTCTAAGCTTAAACATTTGATGCTACGAGACACAAAAAAGAGAAATGACATAAGAAAATGATTTAATAAAAGCATTGTGTAAAGTCAACTCACAACTATAAGAACTTCTCCTTGACGACTGATTTAGTATTGTAATATTTTCCGAGTGGAGTTATAGTCTCTTCGTTTATAGTGTTTTTATCATTAAAATAAAAATAATGGAACTGGGTAATACATCATTAAGTCTTATTGTCATCCCTTCATAATAAATGATTATAAGTATTAAATTTTTTTAAATATCGAGGCCTAATTTTCGGATAACGTGGGTAAAAAATTACTATAGTTTATTTTGAAATATGTCAAGACCTTCGTAATTTTTTTATTATAATTCTTTTTAATATATACGATAAATGTTATATGTTTTCCCACAAGTCATAGGCTTAAATTTAAGGTTACATAGAAAAATTAGAATCATACTTTATTTTGAATATATATTTTAATTGTTTATTCAATTTTTTTAAAATTTTAAATAAAATATATATGAAACCGTAATATATACTGTAAAATCAAGGAATAGGATTATGCTATTTCTTTAATTGAGTAAAAAAAAATATTCCTATTCAAAAACATTATAATTGATCTGATTGAACGAAAAATATTATACTCCTATTTAAGAAAAATACTATAATTCGTTCGGTTTAATATCAAATCAGTTTGATTGGTTCCATGTAATTGGTTTCGATGGAAAGCTCAAATTAAAAAACAAAAGACATTTTTTGAAAAAATATTTTTGAAAAAGACGGACAAAAGCTAAAAACATATTTTGAATATTATGTAATATATATTTTGACCTAAGATGCTGCATGAGATCAAACTTAAGACGAGGGTTGAGCTCCGCCAGATCTCGGCGCAAACCCTTACCAAACCTGTCGCTAGCATTGGCAGCTCAACATCGCGGACAGGGTTGCCTCGCCTCATCTCTGATGCTGCTCCCCCCACCCCGATCTCTCCGCTGTTGCTGCAACTTGTTGAGGCGCCTCCTCCATCTCATCGAAACCACTTCCATTTAAGAAGCCGACGGCTGCCTCAGACTGATCCGACGACGAACCGGCGTCCTCGACAGCCGTGCGCTTCCTTCTGCCACAGGTGAGAAATCTCGTGGGCTTGATGTGAATGCGATGTTTAAAGCGAAAGTGGCGCTTCCTTCTGTTTCCTCCTCCTCCTTTTTGGCATCCCTGCCGTCATAGTTTGATCGGCTTCCCTTTTCTCTTGTATTTTTGCGAGATTGTCTTGTGTGTGTGTTTTTTTTTTGGGTTTTTCTCATCTATGTAAAGATGATGCCGGAACATTCTGGGTTCGTGTTCGAAGATTCGCTGCAAACGAAACTGGGATGGATCGGCTTCCTGCGCGAAATGTTTGAATTGAGGTGATGCATTTTGACCCAAGATGGTTTGGAAGGAGCGAGAACGAACTTTGGGAGAAGAGTAATCTTTGACCTCTTATTAGGCCTTGCTTCATCGGCTTTCCAACCAATATACCAATATGGGATTAAATATGGCTTTATCAGAGCTCCCATCACTAGTGTATCACTGGAATTCGTATTGTCCGTTCGCTCTGAGATTGGCGATGCACGATTTTGTCCGGACCCCCCCAGAAGGTGTCCCTAGGAGAGGAGTGAGAAGTCTACCGGACACCTCAACCAATGTGAGGTTATATATGGCTTTATCGGTTCCCGGTTGAAGAGTTTCTCGCATTTTCATGCTGTTTCAAATTTGTAGTCTTGAATTCAAGCTGCATATTGTACACTGGGGCTAAGTACCGTGTCTGATCTAAAGCCGTTGTCTACCATCATGGATCATGCAGGCTTATTTGGTGTCTGAAGAATAATGGGAGCATCACCAGTTGCTGGTTTGCAAGTGGTGGCAGCATGGCCTTGCATTTCTTCTCCCCAGAGAATGTTCATGTCAAGATCAACAGCTTCCAAGTTCAACACGAAAGTCGCCAGTCAAGGATTAACAAAATTGGCAAACATCTCTCTTCAACGTCTTACTGGGAGATACCCATCCTCCTCTTCATAGTATCGCAGAATTGTTCCCAGGGCAATGACTGGGGAAAGTGAGGAAGGCACAGCATATGGGTTGCCTATTGATCTCAGAGGTGTTACATTGCTTGACTTGAGAAATTATCCCTTTATCTTTGGTGCACATTTTTTGTGTCTACAGCAATTTATGTTATCTATATTACAACAATTTCCTATTTTGTGAAAAATCTATTCAATTGACTTAGAAGTGGGGTTTTCTTGATATTTTCCCACATCTCTTTTATCATAGGGATGAACCTTTCTGTGTCATGTTAGGAATGAAAGGGGCAGAGATTGATTCTCTCATTGCTAAAATGAAGTAAAGAAAGGAGTTTCATTCAAAGTCTGTATTAGGTTAGAAATGCTTTGGTTCTGCTAAGCAAGGGTTTCAGGTTGGTATCAGAATTGTTGTATGCATCTTATGTGTCTGTCTGAAATTTTGTAGATTTTCACTTAAATTATTGTAGGATTAAGTGAACGTTGTCATTTCTGTCTTTTTCCTTTAGTAGAAACTGTTTATTCATATCTTCACCTTTCTGCACCAGCATAGTATTTCACTAAATATTAATGCTTAAAGCTTTCCGGGTTACCTTTGTAGCACCTAGAAATCTTGACCCAAATATAACTTGCCACACATTTTGTTGCCTTATTCCTTAATCCCATATCTTTGGAATTACCAGCTATCAGATGATTTCTGGTGCCCTTATAAGTTTAGTGAATGGTGGTACTGCTAGCAATCTCCATGCATTTTGAATTGTTTGTGCCTAGGAGGATATTCAATGGCTAAAAATAGGTGAAATGATTTTGATGGCATAATTGGTGAAATACATTTCATTACCCTTTTTTTGTTTATAGTATTTTAAGATACATGCTGGATTGATTATGTCTTATAGCAGATATGGCAACTGAAACTTAATCTTGTTTTGGGTTAAGGTTTAATAAGCTAAAAGAATGTCTTGATGTGCACCATATGCAATATCTGGTGTTATTAACTTCCCTACAAAATGGCAAGTGAAGACCACTTGCACACCTTAATCTCAACTGTCCTAGAGTTTAACAACATTTACAGCTTCAAGGTATGACAATTGATATTCATGTGAGTCTTTCAAGTGAAGGTTATATATGTCCCAGGATGGAAATCTGGATGACCAACTGAAGCAGACATTGTTCTTCTCTATATGATTCACTTTGTTGAAGTCAAGTCATGGTCTGGTCCACACAATTTAATCCGAGTCGCATTCTTACATGAATCCATCACTGATTATCTTGCTTATGATTCTCGGTAACTGTTATTTTCAGACTCACCCAAGTGGTTTTCCTCTCTTTTTTTAATGACAATTATATGCTGGATGTTTATTTGCTGACAATGCATGTTCAGAAAACCACTTTATGAAACACAATTGCTGCTTGATTTTTGAACTGATGATATGGCATTATGATTTCATATCATGTAAATTGACTGTTTCAAGATGATGTATCTCCAATTCTAATACATGACATGCCACTTCATCCCTAGTAAGCTTTACAATCATACTTATTTCCTCGGCAAGCTTCGTCACCATACTTATTTGTTTATTCAGGAAAACGTGCATTTATTGCTGGAGTGGCTGATGACAATGGCTATGGATGGGCAATTGCAAAAGCTCTTGCTGCTGCTGGGGCAGAAATTCTTGTCGGAACATGGGTGCCTGTATGTGATTTTGCATGCCAACCGATATTACTGTTACTGTTGGGTAATCAATTGAGTTTCCTTTTGTCTCATCTGCAGGCCCTAAACATTTTTGAGACAAGCTTAAGGCGTGGCAAGTTTGACAACTCATGTCGGTATGTATTTTATGAGAATCATAGGCATTCATGTTTGGTTTTATTTGATTCTTCTATTAGGCCAAGTATTGGTTCTCCATGGCTTGTAACTTGATGGAGTGATTATGTCGATGATGTCATTTTGTAGATTGCCAAATGGTTCTCTTATGGAGATATCCAAAGTATATCCTCTTGATGCCGTTTATGATACCCCAGATGATGTTCCAGAAGATGTATGAAAACACACCTGCATAATGTTGTCTCTTTAAAATTTACTTTTTACATTTCAATCAATAATAACTTGCTGATAGGTTTCCAATTCAGGTTAAAACAAATAAAAGGTATGCGGGGTCCTCAAACTGGACCGTTACGGTAAAATATTAATCCTTGTCTTCATTAAATTGTGATCCATTTCTTTTCTCATATAACTGTACGTGTTCTTGTCATGATGATCTTACAATGATGTTTTTAGATAACAGTGGTTGCTATATAGTGCAGCTGCTTTTTGCTTGCACAGGAAGTCGCTGAATCTGTGAAGAATGATTTTGGAAGCATTGACATCCTTGTGCATTCTCTTGCAAATGGACCAGAGGTATTATTTATTCACCTTTATACATACATACGTACGTACGTATTGTGTGTGTATATATATATATATGCATACATATGGTGTTTGAAAATCATAATTTCTGTAAACAGATAACCAAGCTGCTTCTAGAGACATCAAGAAGAGGATATCTTGGTGCAATCTCAGCATCTAGTTATTCTTTCGTTTCTTTACTCCAATACTTCCTTCCGATAATGAATCCAGGTTTATTTCATTTCCTTAAATAAACACTTGAACACGTCATATTATATTGTGTGTTTCAGGAGAAGTCTGACAGTATGTGTTACTTTTTTGTCATTAAACAACTCTTGGCTAAGCCTTCCAATCCAGGAATGAGCTTCCCTTGCATACCAAGAATGTTGCAGTAGAAGCCCTAGATGATAATTTTGTCTTTATTATCAAAGTGAAAGCAGCATAATAATAAAGGAGCATTCTATAAGCAGATGCAGGTGAAAATGAGGTGGGGTTGGGTGTAGAGGAAGAAGGATTGGAATCATCTGAAATTTTTTGAGCTAAAGAAAATACAATTCAAAATCAAAAGTAACCGAATCAAACATTTTCAACTAAACAAGGTTGTTTTGGCCCCATATAATACATTATAATTGTCCAAAGTAAACCAATAAACACTTTAGATTCCTCTCAAAAGTTGCTTGGATTCATGCTTCTGCCCTTTATTTTTCTTTTCTGCTGGTGAATCTTGACGTCTTCGTCTTTTGTTACTTCTGTTTGGCAATTTGGTCTGCTTAAGTTTAAAGTGTCTCAATATGGCAGGGGGTGCTTCAGTGTCTCTAACATACATTGCTTCTGAAAGAACCATACCAGGGTATAATGTGTTTTTAACTTCTTCGTCAAATTAGCTAATATAATGCTTACACTTGTGTATTTAGTTACTGTACCAACTTGCAGATATGGAGGTGGAATGAGTTCAGCAAAAGCAGCCTTACAGAGTGATACTCGAGTAAACCTTACTTTCCATGAAATGTCTAGATTTTTCATTTACTGCTGTGGTTTGCATTAACTTTTTATCACATTTGTTTCTGGCTGTAGGTGCTGGCTTTTGAAGCCGGAAGAAAAGGCCAAATCAGAGTAAATACAATATCTGCAGGTGTGTCTTTTCATAAATCATAGTTAGGTAAAAATTGTGAGCATCTCATCAGTGTTACAAACAAGACTAATCATTCTAATTCTTTTCCTGAAAGATTTTAGCTATTTCAGTTAGATATCTCACTGATTTTTTCCTTTTTTCCCTCATGATTTTGTGCTAGGCATGATGTGGTTCATTATTATCTTTGTTTATCAATCATGTTTTACTGGATCAGTTCAGTCGCAATCATTCAATATAAAAGTATGTATATGCAAGTATTTCCTCGCTGATCGACTTGGCCGAACATGTGCTCAGGGCCACTGGGAAGTCGAGCAGCAAAAGCCATTGGATTCATCGAGAAGATGATAGATTACTCCTACTCCAACGCACCACTGCAGAAAGAACTGCTTGCAGGTCATGTTCAACACTTTTTAGGTCTTTTGATCAAGCCGAAGAGTTGTGTTTCATGTATCAAAACAAATTACATTTTACAGATGAAGTCGGCAACACAGCAGCGTTCTTGGTCTCTCCTCTGGCCTCAGCTGTGACCAGTTCAGTCGTGTTCGCGGATAACGGGTTGAATACGATGGGACTCGCAATCGACAGCCCAACACTGTCTGCATAATAGTAGGGGGCGAGACTAGCAGAAGACTCTCTCCATATTCCATTTTTTTTTTTATGTAAGATCGCGACACCATCGTCGTCATTGAACAAAGAGAATAGGACTCGGAATCATTTAGGAGTCATCGAAAAGCCATGATTGTTCGATTAGAATATTCTGCATCATGTAGCTTTTTTCACTTTGGATGTTCATTTGCTTGTGGTCTGCTTTCATATGAAGTGTCGTATTTAGGGAAAGCAATGTCTTCTAGTAGTTCTCCTCCACAGTGTGGGACCCATACGTCGGGTCCCCTGAACTCACCTCAAATCCGGGTAAAACAGAAGTTGGTTTTTCGTGCCATGACAGGAAGGCGGCATTAGCAGTCTCCCAAGAAGAAGACGCGAGACGATTCTAGAACATGTCATTCATTCTCAATCACCCGACTTTGTTTGATAAAGAATTTGTTAGATCACTTATTATTTACCTTTTAAATTTTAAATTTTTTATATTTAAATATGATTTACGGACTACTTATTTTTTTCTTGGAAATGAAAGTGTATGGTAAAAGAAAATTTGATATTTTTAAAAAATAATAATTTTTAAAAAATTTCAAGTGGTTATTAACATCATGATCATTATCATTAGTGGTTAATGAGGGTTCACCGAAGAGATATTATAAACATTTTAAAAATTTAAAAAATATGAATATATAATAAAAATCCCTTTTTTTAAGACCTAATTCAGGCACGTCTTCCCTCTATGTTCCCCAACCGCAACGCGTCTCATTCCTTCCCAGCCATCGGAAGTCTACCCCTCTCTCTCTCTCTCTCTCTCTCTCTCCCCCCCCCATGGATCTATTCAAACCCTATTTACACCATGAATCTTTCGAGAGGGTTTCGCCAGAGGGCAAACCCGATCAAGAAAGAACTCATCAGCAGGTGCGCGATTCTTCTTCTTCCTTCGCGATCATCGCTGCGTTGCTTTTGGCTAATTTGATCCATCTTTTTCCGATCGTCAATGCATGCAATCCATGGAATATCTTGATGAATTCTTTAAATCTTTTGAATTAATTGTGTGAAATACCAGTCGATCGCGAGATCTATCGGATCAGGGCTTTGCTTTGCGTTGCTTTTACTTAGTAATTTAGGGATATACCATCGCGGAATTCGATCCGTGTGTCCAGATGAATCATCAGCATGGGATGATTGGGTCCTTGTTTTTGTAGATTTTTCTGTATCTTCTTCCGATGGACAGATGGATTATTGTTTCCCTCGAAAGAACTAACTGGGTTCACAGAAATGCTTGACCATCTTTGTGTTGGTCCAAGTTTAACATAATGAAACTGAAATTTCCGTTACTATTGCTGATAGTGGCTGGGAAGATTATCTGCTTATACTACTTTCTTCATCAGTTTATTCTTCTCTCTTTTGTTTGTTGTTTGTATTGCCGGTCCAATCACATGTTGATAGGTTTGAATCCTCAAAATGCATGTCTTCAAGGATTTATTTGTGTGCAAATATGTTAATGATGAGCTTCATCTGTTATAGACCTTAGACAGTAGCAGTCATTCACAAAAGAGCAAGAGAGAAGAACCGAATCAATTAAATGCCTTCTCCATTTCTTATTTGCGTATGCTTTCTCGCCAGTGATGTTATCCTAAATGGATGATAAGTTCGATAGGAAGCTTACCGAATTCTATAGCTTGCTTGGTCATTATAGTTCTTTTTGCTTTGTGTTGGTTAAAGAAGAATTTGATTGTCCAAGATGTCTGGGATTTTGAGCCAACCTTGGTTCTATTCCAAGTTTGTCACAAACTTGGTGCTGGAAGATGAATGGATCCAACAAAGGATGTTGTAAAAAATATTACGTCCGGCACATGTCTGACAAAGGTTAAGGAGTGTGATTTAGGATTCGATTGTCTAAGATGTCCCAGATTCGGAGCCAACCTTGGTTCGAGTACAAGTCTGTCGCTTACTTAGTGTTAGGAGATAAATGGATCCAGCAAAGGATGTTGTAAAAAAATTACATCGGGCACATGCTTGACAAAGGTTAAGAAGCGTGATTTAGGATTCGATTGTCCAAGATGTCCAAGATTCGGAGCCATCCTTGACTTGGTGTTGGGAGATTAATGGATCCAGCAAAGGATGTTGTAAAAGAATTACGTCGGGCACATGCCTGACAAAGGTTAAGAAGCGTGATTTAGGATTTGAAGGATTCTAGGCGAGATAGCACTTGAATCGTAACTTGTTTATCATTGTGGGAGCGGTTTCACAATATTGCCAGACATTACCTGGGCATGATTAGTCACCTGAACCATCGGGCATTGCGGTTGGCACCATCGTATCGATTGCATAAGTCACTTATCTTGCATGTCAAGTTGACGAGGCTTCAAAGTAGGATATGACATCAGTTGTCCACGTGTCACACCCCCGCATCAATGTTGATGATGAAGCCCTCTAGTTTTTGTTGTAGTATGTATGGCAAAGATATATATTGGTAACAAGGATGCAAGGTGATCAGTGAGCTAATGCATGGATCCTTAAAAGCATGCATTAACATAATGTTACTGAAGTGCATTTTCTATCATCTCTTATCTATCAAAAGCATATATTAACGTTTTCATGGACTTTGTCGAGCTATTATGTTACTGAGGTGCATTTTCTATCATCTCTTATCTTTACATCTGTGGCCTTCATTTGGTTTAGACATTTTTTTAACTTGCATCTTCAATGTGTGGTTGTGCTTAGTTTCTTCCGTGCTTTGAGTGGATTAATTAGCTATTAGAGTTTTGTATTTGAAGTATTTCATGATACTGATGAATTTTGGAATCTCCATGATGTGAATTCTATAGTATTATTGTTGAAAGAGAGAGAGAGTTAAACAGCATGACTTTCCATCAATAATCACATGAATGTATAACTCTACTTATACGAGCATCTGAATAATTCTACTTTTTTACAAACACATGCATGGTTTGTATCTGTCAAAATGCAACAGTAGAACAGTTTGTTTCTCGACTCTTTATTTAATTTGACTGCTCCATGATTTGATTTTTTGACAAACATCCACACGTCTTCATGATTCACGAAGCTGTCAGTTCAATATATGGCAACTGCGATTTCTTCAAGCATCCATGACACGGTCAATATCGTGTAATCTTGATGCATAATACAGAATGCATTTTAGTTGTCACTAGGAATTGAAAGCAAGTACGCAGCACTCGTCAGAGCATTTGCCAACTTTGCAGGTTTCGCCGTAACATCATCTTCCAGTGTCAAGTTAATTACACAACTCTTGATTTCTTTGCATACGTAGCTCTTTTAGTACAAAGCATCTGCTGAGATGACTGTTTTTTTTATGATACCAGATTTGAGATTTACAATTCAGTTTAGTGCATTATGCAACTTCTGATACCTTTTCAATAGCCTCTTGAATGTGCAGGTTTTGGTCGGTGGTCAATGAAGATGGATCATCAGCAATAGCGTGGTCGATTTTTGTTAAGTCAAAAAGCCGCTGCCGAAAGGAGTTCCCCATTTGCCACCAATGTAGAGATGCAGCTACTTTTGACGGAACATTTTATCCCTTGCTGTGGTAGGAGGTGGGAAAGTAAGTCTCAGAAAACCGACAAGCTTCTCTTCCTTTTGATCCGCAAGATGAGCAACATATATGTCATCAAATGTGAAGGGACTATCAGTTACAAACTCCTCCGGTCCAAGTGCTTCATGGCCATGCCTTACCGGGGAGCCATGACGCTAACGTCACCTCTAAATTTTGTATCTATCTTTTTATCCAAAAAAAAAAGGAATCAAAATATTGATTCTCATGAATAATCGCTACCATAACCGAGGATGTATTCGTGCAACATGAATGCTAAGACATGGTAACTGTTCGCATTTACAAAGTTACAAAGCTATAAATAGAACAATCTTAGGAAGCACAGTTCCTCGGCATATTTCCCTAAGAAATGGCCAAAAGAAATGCGCTTCTTTTTCGGCGTAGGAAGCAAATTTGCCTTTAGTACGGCCATGGGGCAGCTACAGGCAGGCGTCTAAGGCAGCGGGACCGATACAGTTACGTGTCATCATTGTCACCGTGCTGGTAGCCTGATGCAACACCCTCCCGGATCAAATGATGACCATCCGAGTCTTCTCCACCTTCACCTGTAATCATGTCGTCCTCATGATGATTAGCTCTGTGCTGCTTCCCACCGTACTGCTCATTTCTCCATTCTCCATCTCGCTCCATGTACTGCTCATGTGAAAACTGGTGCTCCTCGTCTTCTGCCACAACAAAAGAAAGCATGTTTGTCCCACAAATAAGGTTTTTAGACTATTAACATTTCAGCATGGTTGTCGACCGCAGCTTATCAAGAGTTGCCGCTGTCAAGTGTTGATACATACAGATATCAAAGGCACCTGGCTCTCCTAGAACCAACAAAAATAACATCGAGTGGAAGTTTCATGTGTAATATCTTCGATTTAGTAATTGGGAGGTCCGGTGGCAAACGAAAGAAAGGAAAAGAATCAATTACCGATACCATTACATGTTATGCTTTACATGTATCAGTAAGCAGTGGATGCCAATTTCTATAACCAGCCTATTGAATGAATACATATCTCAACCAGACCAACTGATTCGGCTTTACTGTATGTGGAAAGCTTTAGAAACACAAAAGATTATCATTAACTGCATATAATAAAATAGGCTTAGATGCATAAGGATCTCATTCAGAACTTTAAAAAAAAAAGAATAATGGGTTAAAGCATAATTACCTCTTTCGCCGTCAGATGCATCGGCAAGTCTTGCAATTGCATCGATTAGTGATTGTTCATGCTCCTGCAAACATGAGTACCTCAATTTTTATCCATAAAAACACATAGCTGCTGAGTACTGAAAGTTGGCATGGTTTTCATACTTTCAACACTTTTTTTGCTTTCTCAATCTGAAGAGGATCAGGATGGCTCGCGCCAAAAACCTTCTCCACCTGATTGGAACAGGAACAGGAACAGAAGATTCTATTACATGAGATAAAAAAAAATGATCGACTGTTAAACCATGTTCACTAAACTTTTAAGATAACATACTTCCTTTATGAGAGTCTCGGTGTGAAGTATCTCAATGTCGCCAGTGTTCTTCTTGCTGACACCATTTTGAGATGTCGGAAAATCTTTCTTGGGCTGATTCTTGATAGTTCCTCTTCCCCTTCCGGCACCTGGAATGGCATCGCCACGGCCAGTGGACTTCTTGATCTTGCGACCTGGTGCACCTTGCCCGGGCTGATAATTAATATCTGGGTCCTCACCCTCCCATCTTATATCTTCAGGGGAAATCTGCAATCGAGTAAGCCCTAAAATTAAAAGTTGAAGCATTGATGAAATCGAAATTAGCAAGCTCATAAATTATTTGTTGGTTTTGATTTTTTTTAAAAAAAATATAATGATTCTCATATTGAACAATATACATACTTTTTGTTGTAAATCTTCATTTTTACCATCACATTGGAAGGATACCTCTTCTGGGTTGAGTGTGATGAAGTGAACCACAGGTTAGCAGAATAATTTTGGGCTAAAGCAACATCCTATCTTTACCTCATTTATGTAAATGTGGAAGCGCACAACTAACAACTAATTAGATGAAAGAAATAAAAGATACAATAAGGAGAAAATGTACTTCTTTGAGTCCATTACATTCAATTACGCTAGGAAAATGAACCTCAAACAACAACATCCTTCTGTTCTAATTCTGGCAAACTTCGGCATCACAAACTCAAAAGAAAAATAATTGTCTAATAAAATTTCCATCTTATTCTAGGGGCTCTTGGCTTTTCTGCAAAGTCTCAAACTCTACCTGACCTTATTTAAGTTGAATGAGGCTTACAAACCAAGAGATGGCAACAATAGGTAAGTTACGAAAAAATGTGTAAGAACATAATGCAAGGTAAACAAAATCAAGAAATACCACAATAATAGCTACAAGCATGCAGTCAATGTCTTAAAGAAGAATAACAGATTAGCCAATCATCCCAAATCAATCCAATGGTCGCTGACTCACCGCAAATTTGACAAACAAGATAACCAGTAAATATCACCAAATATGTTGGACATCTTCATCTTCGATATAACTAAGCATAGAACGCAGAGAGTGTTTTGGCTAGCAATGCATTATGACAAGTCCTAAAACATCAATCCATGTTTTCAGGCATCCGCTCATAATAATGGATCACCACAAATCTTCAACTTAGAGCATAATGTGAAATAATGTGAACATTAGACATATGCAATGGCCAAGCTAACATAAAAGGTAAAATTCCAATGCTATAACTGCCGTCAGCACAGCATGTACATACTTTTTTGCAAAAATAAGAAGAAAAAACTTCATTTCTGATCACTTAAAGAACCAGAGCAGCTGTGGCATAATAAAAGCAATCAACCTACCTCTTTTAAATTGACCCATTCCCACGTCTCGTTGTTTGTGCCCTTATCATAGACCAGAGCATGCAGACCCTGTGAAATGTTGATAATCAGATATTTCTAACTGCCAATGTATTCGCAAAAACAATAAAGACAGAAAAACTTAACAAGCTTACTTCGACCGGATTATAATCAGTGATGACGGCTTCATAAAAGTGATTATCTGCGGGCCACCTAGTCATGACTATTCGCCCAATTAGTGGATCATACGGTGCTTTTTTAGCTGGTTCGACTGTAACAGGAGCACCAGAAGTGTTCCTATTTGCAATTAGGCCCCTTCCACTAGGACCTGCAGAAGAATACTGCATGGACTTCATCGAAGATGCACTGGGTAATCCCTGACCCTGCAATTTAAGTATAAATTTAACAGATGGCATATGACAACTGTAAGAATATTCAAATAATATACGGGATTAAGAAACAAATAATATATGCACGTTTTCAACATCCTAACCACTCACCGATTTAGGTTTTTTGCCCTTAGCTCCTGTTGCAGCTACCCTTTTTGCAGCCGATAACGACGGCTGCATGGAAGATGCAATGGGTTGTGAGTAGAGACCAGGAGATGGTGCATCCAAAGACAAAGAACGTGCTGGCTGTGACGTTCTTTGCCTCTTCCGAGAAGCTGAGATGGTGGGGCTTGGTGCTTGCCTGCCACCATCCGGTTGAACATTATTAAGCACTCCAGATTGGAGCCCACCTGCTTGCCTCCATTCCCTATTCAAGTAATAGTTCACAAGAGCAACTTATAGCTGGAAAAGGAACGAAGCCAAAAACATATCTTCAACCAAAAATTTCAGATATCTGTTCCTTAACAAACCTTATCCTTCGAATTATGTCATCAGCATTGACCCTACTTAATAGTTCTCTGTGTTCCTCATCTGACACTCTCAGCTCCTTTCTAAGTTCAGTTATTAGACTTTCTTTCTCCTGAATGTATATGTTCGATCATGAAGGCAACTTGTAACTATGATTTGCATGTAAAAAGCAAAAGAAAACAACAATAATAAGGCCAGTTATGGTCAATTAATGGATACCCAAGTAATGGCATCAGATTGAGCCTTAAATGCACGAAGAATTGAACTGTATGCTTCTTGCTCGATTCGATGTATCTGAAACTCCAT
Organism: Musa beccarii; assembly: GCA_024322285.1. Classification (NCBI taxonomy): domain Eukaryota; kingdom Viridiplantae; phylum Streptophyta; class Magnoliopsida; order Zingiberales; family Musaceae; genus Musa; species Musa beccarii. The sequence goes on along the minus strand of CM044397.1, from coordinate 3,464,730 downwards.
ATCATTCTGCATCCTAACATAGGGAATAGCACCAACAATATTTCTTCCATTACCAGTCACATGTCCTCTTATGCCCCTGTTCTGATGAGTTGGTGGAAGATCATCATCAGTTCCTGCAGCCAAATAGCAATGACAAAATCAGTAGCATCAGCTTCCATGCATACTATCATAAAAGAGATGTGTAAAAGAAGCTGAGCAAATATGTTGCACAGTGAATAGCTTTGGAAGGTCTATGAATACTCATGCATTTAGTTGGCGTCTTGGCAAAAAAAGTGCAAAATGGTGGCATTTAAATTAAGCTGGTAAAAACAAAGTTGGCATACCAAGGCTACTTATTTGCAACTGATCAAACCTTCTTCATGACAAATAACGTATACATTAATGTCTACACCAACAGATGAAGTTTCGCATCATGTAGACCTCCATCCTGCTTGAGGAGCTGATGATTACTACACCCCAAATTTCCTGAGATTAATCTACAAATACTAGACGAAGAAAAAGATATATGCAATCAGGTAGTGGTAGACTTAAGTTACATTACTAAAGCTTCCAATTATAGTGGTAGGCTGATGTTCAAATTGCAGTCACATCATAAATAATTGTTGGATCTTATAGGAAATATGCACAAAATCAGAAAAATATGTCATATGCCTTGCTGCTTCCGCAATAACTGAATCTTTCATCTAAGCCTTTCTCATCATCAAAGGCATCACTCTGAAGTTCTTATTTATCATATGCTTGCATCCTTGTCTTGCCAACAAAGTGCAAACAGAGGAAAGAGTGTAAAGCTAATGTTTGCAAGTAAGCCAATTAAATATATGGATTATTGCACTTGAGGGTAGCTTGGGCTCAAGATCAGGTTACAAGTTCAAGTTTGGTTCCATTTATGCAAGCTTAAACTGAGCTGCTATCTACCCAACAAAATTTAAATTAAATTTACAAGCAAGCTGGTTCAAACTTGGCCCGTCTATCAGCCATATATTTAGCTTCTTCTTGCAATTTACTAGAAGACATAGACAAGTCTAGACTGAAGTATACTTAACTATTATCAAAACAAATTCAAGAAGTCCATCGAAGGCAGTGCTTGTTAGGGACACAATCATCTAATGTGAAATCTCAAAATACAAGGCTCATCATATTAGAGCAGTAAAAAAGCTAGCAAGGGCCAAAAGAGAAACATCAAAGCAATTTTAAGTCTTACAAACAACAATTCTGCTGTACAAATTATGCAATATACAGACTCCATGAAACAAGCATCAACATGTACATCCAAAATTAGCAACAAATGGCCATCGGTTTCCTCTAGAATCAAGACTAGAAACCTGGAGAAAACTAGAATCCTGCACTGAAACCAAAATATTTTAACAGAAATAACTGAATGCAAAATGAATATAGTAATTATTTATAGCTCTTGCGCTCTCAGCATGACATTTGAGTCCGGCAATTTTTAACACTTGCTGTAACCAAATTATAATCAAAAGTTGACATGATCACATAATCAAAAAGTTCAATAAAATTTCCAGACACTTCCAATCAACTCTTGAATTCAACGTGCATGTTCTAACTGTCCTCATCTGCCTATATCCTACAGAATCAAATGTAGCTTTCCTGCCATTGAACCAATTACTGAATTCAAAATGCGAATGAAAAGTACAAGATACACCATGGCAGTTCATGCTGCTGCATATCTTACACAACAGCCCTAACTTTGATATCTTCAACAACTACAACTATTACGAGTCTTTTAATGCAAAAGAAAAACATCTTCTACACCCAATAAGAATCTCAAGCCTCTACTCAGCTAAACAGATGTTCAAAGAAATGGAACGCTGACCTAGGAGCTACATGCTGAAAGACGAAGTTTACAGTTCGGTTCTACGACACGACCCAAGCATTTGCCGCATATCAAACTCAAAACCCTAGTTCTCCAACCTAGCATTTCTCGCTAGCAAACAGGCTGATCCACGGAGTTGCAGCACCACCACTTCGTTAAGAACGATGTCGCGCAAAGAGAGCCAACGATTTTTAACGCAAATACAAAACCCTAAATCACGAATCGGATCAAGAATGTCAAGTAACGCTCACCGCTGCTATCGGATGGATCGAACGCCATGATGTCTGTCTTCTCGCAACAAAATCCTCCACCACATAAACCCTAACGACTGCAATCACGTCGAAATAGAAGAGAGGCCAAGAACCAATTTCCTGCGGAGAAAAGAGAGAACCGCCGCTTCTAAATCGATTTCCCTCTGCTCATCATGAGAAGACGAGCATAAGAACGCGAATTCGATCGATATTCCGAATCGAGCGAGAAGTAATTAGGGATGGGAGGGGAGGGGGGTCGAGAGGGATCGGAGGCGAGGGGAGGGCAGAGGAGGCGAGGGGGAGCAATGAGGGGGGAGGGAGGGTTCGAAACGGAAATCGGTAAAAAGGCGGATTCCAACGCTTTATATGAGAGGATGCGTATGTTTTTTGGGTCCGGTCATACGCGAGGACGGGGATTAGGGGCAATGGATGGGGATATCGCTAACGAGCCGGGTTTCATTTAAGATCCGGATCCGAATCCGAATGAGATTCCAGTGACTTAGCGTTGTTTCTGCTTTGACGTATTTATCCTTGCACGGTTCGAAAACATCGTACGTGCCCTAACGAATGGATCGTCTCCCATAGCATCCGTTCTAAACGTGGGAAGCATCGACTAATTTGAATTAAGAAATAAAACAAATATTTTTTAAAAAAAATACAAGAATAAAAAGTGACAATTAACTTCACGATATTGATGAAATATTGACACATATATTTTAGAGTCACCAAAGGCGTCAAAATGAAATCACGTCACTGTTAATCAAAACATTTTATTTCAATAATCTTGTGGTTCGTGACGTCTTCTTTGGTGACTTCACTACGAATCCCCATATCTTTTTTCCACTCGATACGATATTTTTCTTGCAATTTTTTTAAGTATTTTAGTTGAAAATTTTAACTACTGACTTTTTATCCGTTATACTCATAATAATTTTTATACAGGATTTTTTTTTCCTATTTGAAAGAATCTCTTTATGTTAATTGACATCGGAACCAAGGTAGAAATTTTTGGTATTATTATTTTTCCTATTGATTTGATCTGGTTTGAGTCATTATTTTTTTCCTTCTCATTTCTATACTCTTTTTTTTTTCCTCTCCTCTTCCTCCTTCAACATAACGTTTGTGTCTTTTTTTTTTTTTTCTTCCCACTGTCTCCTTTTATTGAAAAAATAAATAAATTTTTAAAAATAATATTTTAAAATTCTTCAAAAACATAGAGGGGTTATGAATGAGTGTTAAGATCATATGTGGATACATGTGTATAAGTTAAAAATATTCTAGACGAGGTTACCTAAATACACTGTATTTGAAACTCGACTATAATTTGACTATAGAATGAGTGTATTTTAATTTATTTTTTAGTATATTTGATCAATTTTTGTCAAACAACCCCAAGCTTTCATAATTCTACTATAATATGAATCTATATGATATTTTAATAAACTTACTTTTTTTTATAAATTTAATATAAATAATTATAATTTGATACGTTTTTATGAACAATTGTAATTTCATGAATAAGTGTAATTTAATTCACTCATCGAGTGTAATGGAGTCAACTTCAATCAAATATATCAAACTTTTATAATTTTATTAGAATATGATCCTAACAATGATTATATATATATATATAAGAATAAGTTAGGATAATTAAATATCTAATTTGATGCATTTTTAGTTATTTTTTTGAACCGGTGTAACAATAAGTTAACCTTAATCAGACTATCTTAAACTTGCATAATTCTTCCAAATCATGATTCCAACATAAACTATGCTTTTGTTATTTTATATAAAAAAAGAAAATTAATCATCGAATTTGACACATTTTTTAGTTTATTTTGTGAACTAATATATTTTTATTTATTTTTTGAGTACTAACGATGTTAACTTCCAACAAACAGTCTTAAGCTTTCATAACTCCAATAAAACAAAATCATAACAAATATTTTAATTAAGGGTTTTAATAATTAAAAATAATAATAATCAAATTTGAGGTATATTACGTGAACAAGTGCAATTCAGGTTATTTTCGAGCTTAACAGATCACGAAAGCATCTCGAAATTTTACAACTCTCCTCGAACATGATTATAATAATAACTACATTATTTTTTTATTTTATTATGAATTTAGGACCATAATTCGATATTAGAACAATGTTGTGAGTAATTAATTTTCCCTTGTTCTCCTTAATTTGATGTTTCAAGTCACATGGTGGAACAGTTTAAGCCATCGCTGCTCTTGGGGAACCATCTTGCGATTAATTATTTTTCCTTTTTTTTTCCCCTTTAATTCCTCGTTGCCAATATGTGTGATCCTAAGAATATGTGTGATCCCAAGTCGGCAAGAGCTCGTGGGGGCCGAGGCTGGGTTCGCCCGTGCGAGCGCCAGCTCGTGAGCTTTGACCACCGCAGCAACGATTACTCTGCTCGCCGCTCGCACCGCACGAGACGCCGACTCCTACAAAAGGGGCAGAGTCTTCACACCCCAAAGGGGCCATGCTGCTCTGCCATATCGCCTCTCTCCCCCTCGTTCGTTTCGTTCCTCCTCTCGCCGCCTTCCCCAAGACCTTCTCCTCCTCCGTCTTCTCCAGCCCAATCTCTCGATCCGCTCTTCGCTGGGGTTGGCACCTGAATCGACGGCCGTCGGAGCGACGGAGTTCTCGGAGACCCGATCGACAGATCGGAGGATCACGAAGCCATTCCATGGAGTCCAAGACGGAGGCGCGGGATCCGGCGTCTGAATCTCCGGTCGCGGTCGCCGATGGCGGAAAGGGCGTGCGGTTGAAGCTCGAGGAGTTTAATTGGGACCACTCCTTCGTGCGGGAGCTGCCTGGTGATCCAAGATCCGATACGATCCCTCGCCAGGTGCTTCTTCTTCCTTTCTTACACTGATTGTTTTAGGACACTCGCTATTTCACCCCCCGCCACCACCCCCCACATCCCCCCCATCCCATCCCCCCACTCCCAACCCCAACCCCACCCACCCCACCCCCTCCCCCTCTTGTTGGTTCCTCTGTCATACGCGTGTCTCCGAATGTTCTTCTTATTGTTTTTAGTGTATTGATCAATTTCAACTTATTTGCGGGAATAATTAATGAATAATATTACCCTTTGATCGACACTTAGACGAATAGAGTCGTGGCCCTAATTCATCTAAAAAGAACCGTTTTTTAAGATGTGTCAGTGTCTGGAGCGTGGATGTTTTTACTTATTTCATTTGCAGGACGCGTTTACTCCTGCAATTTCCACCACACATTTTATTTTCCATGTAACAAAATTAGTCATCCCGTCTACTCTTTGTACATGTGCAGAACTTATAATTTCTTTTGTTGGTTTATCTTATGCAACATGATAAATAAGAAGCGTACACAAATCAAGGAGATATTTGAATTTCAGCGCCTTAAGCTTAATCTATGTTTGGCTGCAATATATCCGGTATCTTGTTCTATCATTCTGCCTTTCTTGCCCATGTTCTTCGCCGCTGTCCGGTCTGGATAAAGCTTCCAGGAGAAATTGTTTCATTTCCTTGATTGTTTGCTTTCTAGGTCTCCTAAGCCCCAATCTAGTTTCTAAACTTTCTGCAGTACTTATGAAAGCCATCATGTAGGATTTTAATAAGCTTGAATTGAAGACTTCCACATAACTAAAATAAGCTGAAAGTCCTCTAATGGATATTTTCTTGCTGTATCAGCAGAGATACGTTGATTTTACAAAGTTTTGTGCTCTCTGTTTGTCAGCTACCTAATTGGCATTGAGAAAGATTTAATGAGAGATACACACATGGGTAGTTATTTGAAGATCTTTGCATAATGAGTATTATTTTGAAAGAATATCTGGTAGCGGAGTAGTAATTCTTGTTGACTATAATATTATCCACCTTCTGTTGAAAAACACATCTCAGAGTTACAGATCTTCCAACTGGTATAATTAATAATATAATTTTGTTACCTGTAGTTAGCTTTCTTTTAAACATAATTGCACATGTTTGACCAACAATAACAAGTTTCTGTTTGCATCTAATATTTGATTTTTAGAAAATAGCTGATCTGTTTTCAAATGGTTTTCAGGTGCTTCATGCATGTTACAGTAAAGTATCTCCATCTGCCGAAGTGGAAAGTCCTGAGCTTGTAGCTTGGTCAGAATCAGTTGCTGAATTACTTGATTTGGATCCAAAAGAGTGGGCATCTTGACTAGCTCTGTTCTATAGCTGTTTAAATTCTAAACTATGTAAAATTTTCAGCTAAGTAATCAACATTTTTCACCAATTAGATAAATTATCGCTCAAATCTAGACTTTTCTCTAAAAACTGCATAGTCACAAGTTCGTTTCATGTTTACATTTACTATTTGGCAATTGAAGTGTCATGTCTTGCATCTTCGGTTGGTTTGCAATAGTATGACTTGATGTACAAGTTTCCCCAGGAATCAAATACCTATTCATCTGTTCTCATTCCCCACTACCTGGATCACATCATCCATTCTACATTCTAGTTGACTGAATCTATTGCCTAAAGCATATATAAGAATATTTTGACTCGTAAGATTTATTTTTCATCTTCAATTATTTAAAGACACATGGGAATCTTGTATAGTTCCATTTTTAGATAGCTTTTCATGGATTTGTTGACTAGTTCTCTTGGGTAATATGTTATTTCAATGGAGCTCTATTTTGACTCTACCCTCATGTATGGTTACAGATTTGAGCGGCCTGATTTCCCTTTAATATTCTCTGGAGCGGTACCTTTAAAGGGAGGGTTAGTATTAAATGATAAACTTTGATTGCGTACCTTTCTCTCAGCCTCAACTGTGATGATGATATAAATTATTATTATTTGTAGGTTACCTTATGCACAGTGTTATGGGGGTCACCAATTTGGTGTGTGGGCTGGTCAGCTAGGGGATGGACGCGCAATTACTCTTGGTGAGCTTCTAAATTCTCGAGGCGAAAGATGGGAATTGCAGCTTAAGGGTGCTGGGAAGACTCCTTATAGCCGATTTGCAGATGGTCTGGCAGTCCTTCGTAGCAGCATTCGTGAATTTCTTTGCAGTGAGGCAATGATTGGACTAGGAATTCCAACTACTCGTGCACTCTCTCTTGTTACCACTGGCAAATTTGTTAGTCGAGACATGTTTTACGAGTATGTTACTGTTGAACATATTTATGGCTACTTTTTTTCTCTGTACATCTAACAAATGGCAGCACTACACACATTTCATGAATGTGCTGTAGCCCAGTTGGTACTATTTAGAATCACAGGGTAGTGATCCCAGGTCAATAAACTATTACTTCATAGTAGCACAAATCAGAAGACAGTTACAACTTTGGGCATATCCTTCCAAACGGATCTGTTTTTCCTTTCATCTTTTTTTTTTCTTTTTAATATGAGGTAGGTGATGGTAGCATTTTACTAATGAAAGTTCACAGAAGAGCATAATGCATAGACAGAATATTCGGGTTTTGTTACTTTAAAGACTTAAGGTCCTCTCATATAAACGTTGTGGTTCTACTTATGTGTTTTAAATATCCATATTTTATCTTAAATTCTTAACCTTCCTCTAATATGTTATCATCCTTATATATGCTCATGGGCCTCGCAGCGGCAATCCTAAGGATGAACCTGGTGCAATTGTTTGCCGTGTTGCTCAGTCCTTCCTGCGTTTTGGTTCATATCAAATTCATGCCGCTAGGGGAAAAGAAGACCTTGATCTTGTTCGTACTTTGGCAGATTACACAATTCGCCATCATTTTCCCCATATTGAGAAAATGAGCAAAAGTGATGACTTGTCTTTTGAGGTCGGTGTCAAGGGCTCTTTGATAGTGGATTTGACATCTAACAAGTATGCAGGTAATGTTCATCATATATATATATATCTGCTAAGGTTGATCTCTAAATCTGGCAAATATTGTATGCTATGAATAAAAATGTCAACATTTTCTGGAAATACTCAAATATTTGACTGTCTGTTTTTTGCATGGATCTTATCAGCTTGGTCAGTTGAGGTTGCTGAGCACACTGCTTCCTTGATTGCCAGTTGGCAAGGAGTTGGCTTCACCCATGGTGTTCTGAACACCGATAACATGAGTGTGTTGGGTCTGACCATTGACTATGGGCCTTTTGGTTTTCTGGATGCATTTGATCCAAGTTATACTCCAAATACTACAGACCTTCCTGGGAGGAGGTACTGTTTTGCAAACCAGCCTGATATTGGCTTGTGGAATATTGCGCAATTTACTGCAACCTTATCAGCTGCTCAATTGATCAGCAAAGAGGAGGCAAACTATGCTATGGAAAGGTATTTTTTTTAGTTTATGATGAGATTATATTTTGAAAAATGTGGTTGATTATGTTTTGAAAAACATGTAATTTGATTGTTGACATTAGGCTGTTCATCCTTTTTGCAGATACGGAGACAAATTCATGGATGAATACCAGTCCATAATGACCAGGAAACTAGGTTTATCCAAATATAATAAACAACTTATAAGTACCCTTCTCAACAACATGGCTGTTGACAAAGTTGATTACACAAACTTCTTTCGGTTGCTTTCAAATATAAAAGCGGACGCTAGTACTCCCAAAAATGAACTTCTCGTCCCTCTTAAAGCTGCTTTGTTGGACATTGGCCAGGAGCGGAAGGAGGCATGGACCACTTGGGTGCAAACCTATATTGAAGAGGTATGATTTTCATTTGGTTGATACATTTACTCTGATTTTTCGTAGTACTACATCTCCATGTCATCGTCGTCCTCTTTTTTCTTGTTGGCCCTCTGATTACAGGTTCAAAAGAATGAAGTCCTAACCCGCCTAGACTAGGAATTTAATTCAACAGTTAAGCTTATTAGTTATAGAATGGGCGCAAGAATGGTTTTTAACATACAATTATAGTATAAAGGTGAGCAACCATGGGTAGACTAGGAGAAGTGGTGATAGTGAGAGGAGGATACAGCAAGAAGCTCAACAAGGAGCATGGAGGAAGTTTTAAGATAAGCATGGCAACGCATGTTGAAATCAAAAGCTATGTGGATTTTATGAGGTATTTAAGGACATAGCAATCAATCCTATGCGGAAAGAGGTGTTGCCAAATATAAGTTTTGCAGCTAGGCACATTATTTCTCTTCACGTCATGATTTGAATGTCTGATGGAGTGGAGGAAAGAAATGCATGAGTCTTCCTAAGAACATTGCAATTATGCTTTGATGATTGCATATGGTAAAAGGAAGTGAATCTTGCAAAAACATGGCAAGAAACGTGTATTTATTTAGCCTATAGGAACTTCCTTCGGTCTGATGGTTTTGAGGTTAGCTGTATTCTTTGCTTAAAGCCGATTGCATTAAGATGCAAGTGAAAACAGACTGAACTTTGTTAGGTTATATATGATAACAATAATCTTTTGGGGCATTGCAAGTATTGCATCCCATGGAACCCTTCGGGCCCACAGCCAGGCTGGTGCATTGCTTAGGGGTTCGGGCTCTGCACGAGCATCTCTGAAGCTATGAGCATGCTTGTTTCACTCTTTCCTGATGGTCGCTTTCTTTCTTCTGCAGTTGGTTGCTAGTGGCACGCCGGATGATGAACGGAAGGCTGCGATGAACTCTGTTAACCCAAAGTACATCCTCCGGAACTATCTGTGCCAAAGCGCCATCGATGCAGCTGAACAAGGCGACTATGGGGAGGTTCGCAGGCTACTGAAACTCATGGAACGCCCATACGATGATCAACCGGGAATGGAGAAGTACGCACGGTTGCCACCTGCATGGGCTTACAGACCAGGTGTGTGCATGCTATCATGCTCATCTTGAGGATGAATTTGATAGGGCATCACTGCCATATACTCAAAACCTAATTGTATATACCATTAAAAAGTTTTACTTCGATAATGAATTATGAGGATGGCGCTATCAAATGCATCGCGGTGCTGTTTATTAGTTTTAGTTTCTATGCTTTACCGGTGTGGTTAATCTGTGTTGTAATCGAAACCTTCCAAACTTTCTCCGGGAAGTGATGCAATAGATAAGAGGGTCGATGTCAATTTCCTGTCATGTTGTGTGTGGTTTGTGGATGATATGGATTGCTAGCTCAACAGCTCCTTGACAACTTCGTGTCCAAACAGCAGCCTGCTGATCGCCATTGATCATTCAGTACTGCAATCCCTCAAGCTGTATAGTTTGAGTAGGTTTAGTACGTCCTAAGTAGCGCATGCCATGTAATTATTTGTTGTACGTACTAAGTAGCGCATGCCATGTAAGTATCTCATATATATATATATATATATATATATATATATATATAGAGAGAGAGAGAGAGAGAGAGAGAGAGAGAGAGAGAGAGGTGTCCAGAAAAATTCATTTGTGGAACGTGATCTTGAACAACGTCCTCTACTGGCCAAATTTTATTCACCAGAAACATTCCCCAAGAGCTCAACAGCGAATCCAATTGGAAAGCTTCTTGCAACATAGGCAGTCTCATATGCTTCTTGCAAGCATCTCCTGGTACCACCTGTACGACTCCTGCTTCTCCAGCCTAAACTTCTCATGGCACCTCGCTATAAACCTCTCCGCCAGCCGGTCGATCTCGCTTCCTTCGCCCGTGTCCCCTCCCGAAGCCTCCGAATCGTCCTCGAGCCAGTCGAGGCACCCACCGAGTGGTGGCTCCGCCTCACCAGCGCTGTCCTCGGTGAAGATCACCGTCGAGTCATCAAACTCCGAGATGGGAAGCTGCGGCGGCATGGGTGTCACGCACGAGGATGACCAGCTGCGCTGCAGCTTAAAGAAGCCGAAGAGCTTCTTCGTCGTCTTCCTCAGCCTAAAGTCGCGGTTGCTGTCGATGGCCTTCTTCTTCTTCTTCTTCTTAAGAAGCTCCGCGACCATGGACTTGGCATGGGAGATGTGTCGAAGGAGGTAGGCCTTGAGCAGGCTTCTGATCTTGAAGGAAGTTGAGCTTGGGCATGGCGATTCCGCTCCCAAGCCATAGAAAGGCTGCAGGGGCTTTACACTGTGTTGCCTGGCCATCACATCAGGCTCAATAACTCAGTAGGAGACCATGGCCTTTATAAGCATCTGAGAAAGAGAGCTTTGGGTTCTTTCCTCGGACTTCCGATTTGATCCGTTCTTACAAGTCTTAGAGTCGCTTTGTGAGGATAAGAGCGATCTCCTCTTACGTAAGGGATCTCATGGGGAGGTTTTGTGACGACTTTTTCCACTCGAGCAATTAATTGGTGTTCCTGACGATATTGGTTTGATGGGATGTTATGTTGAAAGGAGAAGGTTGGTGTGGCGTAGAGGATCTTTAGAACGAGGAAAGCGAAGCAAACGAGTAGTAGCATCGACGCTCGGATTTAGTGTGAAGTATATTAAGACAAAGATTCAACTTAACTATTTTAAGTCAGTAGTTCAATTTCAGTGAAATTAATATGTTAGTTATTCTATCAAATCTGATCATGACAATTGATACAAGAGTTGATCTAACATTAGAGTCAAGATCAAAGGGTACGTAAAATGTGAGATCACCATTGGATTGTGCTACATATATATATATATATATATATATATATATATATATATATATATATATATATATATATATATATATATATATCATATTAGGGTTTGATTCCGAGTTATATTGAGTCGTCATTTAGTCACACATAAAAAATAGATTGAGACTAAGAGTCTGGTGGATGGATGTATATTGATTCAACTGGTGTATTCATCATTTTAAAGAAGGAGAATATCTTGATATAAAAAAAATAATATATTGGAGAATAACAATCAAATTTTATAATCTTTATCCACATTGATAGAGAAAATAATAAATTTTCATAACATGAAAATAATGAAATAAAAAGATTAAAACTCTCTGATTAATTAAAACCTAAGTCCAGAATCCCTCTTATAAAGAATTTTTCATGAAAAAAATCCTGAATGCTCGAAGTTTTCCCCATGTGTCTCTCTCTCTCTCTCTCATCAAGAGTTTAAGATTATCTATAATATAACCATATCCTTCTTCTTAATGATAATTTCTATACTTCAATTCAAGTCCTCCAATACTTGCTAATCCTAACAAAACATAAAGAAAAAATAATAATTTTCATGCGTTTTAAGATAATATTAACTTTAGAGCTTTTCTTGTGTTTTAAGAATAAAAGGTGTCTTTCTTGCATGTCTCAATTCTCAAGTATCACCTTCACTACTTAAAAAGTCTCGTATGCTTTAAGCAAGCAGCTCTATTCCAAAGCAATGACATCATCGGATCTCCTTACTGAACATGAGGTAGGTATTGATATGAAAGCTTGGAGGCACTCACTGAGGGCAGGTTGGCCGCTCATCCATTCGGTGTGCATGAGAAAGTGTGACTTGGTGAAATGGTTGAGATCTTCTTGTACTGAACTGACTTCATGCATGCAATCATTTGCACATGGGAGAAGTGACTTGGTGAAGCCACTTTTGCCCAGTTCATATGATTTCCAATTCGAAGGTTTTATGGCTGCTAACTTAACAACTGTTGCATGGAAGATTTCTCATATATGAATCATTTGGAAGAATATATATATTTTTGTTTTGATTTGATAATAATGATCCATGTGGTTCGTGGTTCATATATTTTTTTCATATCATGTATAATCCTATAGAAATTAATGTCACTATTACTTTACCCAAACTATGGTGTCTCATATGTACATGATCTTCAAAAACTAACAAAAATCTTAAAATCATCCCAAAAAAAAAAATTGTACCACCCTCCGCAGCATCAAATCAGTAAAAAATGGGTGGAGCCACAACAAAAGGTAGAACACAAGGAGAATGAGCAGTCCACTTTTTGTAGATCGAGGTTCGGGACAGGTGATGTCACCCCTGGAACTCTTCAGGGGCGAACACAGCTGGCGGAGGTTGTCACGTGATATCAGGCGTGACGTTTTGCTTGCCCACGTCACGTGTCCTCACACCTCCTCGCATCATGTTTCGCGGAATCAATGGTTGATCCTTCACTGTGTGCGTCACGTTGTAAACACGTCAACGTGGAAATATGTATGCGAGAAATTTCACAAATTTTCAAATGTGTCTGCATTTGATCATCTTAGTTTTGTTTGTTTCAGAAAGGGTCGGAGGAAGAGATTGATCCAGTGTTATCTGCCCCACGCCCCCCTAACGATCTGGGCCCCGAGATTGTTTCCATTCGTGGAAAGATGCCTCCCAGTCCCACGCACATGGGACGCCTCCCATCACCAAAAGCTTCTTACGGGAAGTGCCGTGACGTCCCATGCCGCCCCACCGACCATCCACAGAGCCATGCGCGTCTCCTCCGATATCAGATGGACGGCTGAGATCATGGGACAGGGGGCGATGGGCAGTTTTCCCTGGGTGGAAATTGCGTCCGCAGCAAAACGAAACCCACTTGCGGCAGCGAGCGGCTACAGTGTACGACGGCGGGGACCACCCCGCGGTGACAACGTAGGACGGGGGCGATGGGCAGTTTTCTGTGCGTGGAAATTGCGTCCGCAACAAAGCGAAACCCACGCACGGCAGCGAGCGGCTCGAGTATACGACGGCGACGTATTCGATGACGGAGAGTATGAACTCGACGTAAGCGTCTTCCGGAACGTGGTGTCTCTATCTGATGGAGGAGCGAACAAACGTTCCGCCGCTGGAGCTGTCCTCCTCCGCCGAAGGGAGTCGCATACGGTTCTCTCTGCGCTCGTCCGTATTCATCCAACGCCAGCCGCCATCGCCCGCCGCTGCGAGTGTCACCGACTGGTTATATAAGGAGGGCGGAGGCGGGGTAGAAAATCGAGTCAGCGAGTCTAGTCCGAGTGGAAATCGTGGCTCCGTGGAAGATCCAAGAACCACTGAGGGTGTTCATGGTGGCAGAGGTGGGGGCGATGGATCAGGGGAGCTTGAAGGACAAGGTGGTGATGGTCACCGGCGCCTCCTCCGGCATCGGCCGGGAGATCTGCCTCGACCTCTTCGCCGCCGGGTGCAAGATCGTCGCCGCCGCACGGAGGGTCGATCGCCTCAAATCCCTCTGCGACGAGATCAACGGCTGCTCCAACATTGTCCGAGCCATCGCCGTGGAGCTCGACGTCAGCCGCAAGAGCCCCGCGGTCGAGGCCGCCGTGGACGACGCGTGGAACGCCTTCGGCCGCATCGACGCGTTGGTGAACAACGCCGGCGTTAGAGGTAATTTTAGCCATAACGATTTCTGATCGTTGCACTGTCGTGCTCGAGAAAGCATCTCCTGCATCCCACAGAGTTCTACTGGTGTCCGCTGCGTGTGAGCTCAGGTGGCGTGTACTCGGCGGTGGACTGGTCCGAGGAAGAGTGGCATAGGATCATGACCACCAACCTAACCGGGCTGTGGCTGGTGTCGAAGCACGTGTGCATACGGATGCGAGATGCGAAGCAGAAGGGCGCGGTGATCAACATCTCATCCATCGCCGGCGCTGCACGCGGCCAGGTGCCCGGATCGCTCGCCTACAGTGCATCCAAAGCAGGCGTGAACTCCATCACGTCGGTGAGCTTGCCATGTCTACTTCTCCTTCGACCGGCTTAGGAATAATCCAAACCGGAGACGAGCCTCTCAGTCTCGTAAAACCTGTGCAGGTCATGGCGTTGGAGATGGGACGATACGGGATAAGAACGAACGCGGTGTGTCCTGGGGTCTTCAAGTCGGAGATAACGGAGCGCCTGATGGCGAAGGAATGGATCGGTAAAGTGGCGGCGAGGACAGTACCTTTGGGGACGTATGGCACGGCGAATCCTGCCGTCACCTCGCTCATCCGCTATCTGGTCGACGATGCGTCGGAGTACGTGAATGGGAATGTGTTCATCGTCGATGCAGGTGCCACGCTCCCGGGGGTCCCCCTCTTCTCTTCCCTGTAACGGTGGTTTCTTATAAGGGCTTGCAATCAAAATTGAAATAAAAAATATGTATACATATATATATATACATATATATATATGTATATATATATTATCATGAGCAAATGTATAATCTTTCCAGGGGAAAAATTGAGAGAGAAAACAGAGATAAGAATTAGAATAGATAAAGGCGTTGCAAAGCCTTTCTCCAATCAGGCTTAACCATCCGCCCATGGATACCGGCATTGGGCCTTGACCTTCTTTTGGGCACAGCACTTGTTTCCCAGTAAGAATCTAAAAGCATGACACGGAAACATCCAAATCACTGATTTCTCATCCTCTTAACTCGGCTTGCTATTCCCGTGGACGCGAGATCCTGTGATCAGCGTGCGAGCTTACTATTCAACCCACTGATTGACTGACCAGGTCAGCGCGATTTAGACATCCTGGCCTTCCTTGACGTGGCCTCTACGACTCCAGTGCAGCGATGACTTCAAGTCACCGAAGATGGAGACAGACTTCGCAAGTTTCTTGCCGTCCAACAAATAATTCCTCTCACCAGCGAAAGATGGCGTCGCCCCCTTCTCCCAGCGAGCAGCAGAGAATAAAGCTTGAGAGAACGACGAAAGATGGCGTCGACCCCTTCTCCCCATCTCTTGCCTTGGCTCATCCTCACTCCCACCTTCCTCCTCGTCTTGCTACTAACCCAGACCATCACCGCCCAGAGCTACTCCAACATCACGCAGGGCACCACCCTCACCGCTGGCTCATCGACCAGCTCCTGGCTCTCTCCCTCCGGCGACTTCGCCTTCGGATTCTACCCCACCGACGCCCAAGCCTCCCTCTTCCTCGTCGCCATCTGGTTCGAGTCCACCTCCCCAAAAGCCGTCGTCTGGTCCGCCAACCGCGACGCTCCCGTCCGATCAGGCTCCACCCTGCAGCTGACCAGCGACGGCCGCCTCTCCCTGAAGGACGAGGGCGGAAACGAAGTGTGGAGCGCGGGCCCTGCCAACGCCTCCGCCGCCGCCGTCCTCGACTCCGGCAACGTCGTCCTCACTGCTTCCGGCGACATCCTGTGGCAGAGCTTCGCCTTTCCTACGGACACGCTCCTGCCGGGTCAAGTCTTGGGCCAGGGGTCCGACCTTCGTTCCCAGCTCACCGACTCCGACTTCTCAGGCGGCCGGTTCGAGCTCGCGGCACAAACGAGCGGGGAACTCCAGCTCCTACCGCTGGCCATTCCCTCTGGAAACCAATACGATCCATACTGGTCCATCGACACCAACGGTTCCGGCTTTCAGCTCGTCTACAACGAATCCGGCAGCATATACGTCGCCCTCACGAATGGTACTCTGCTCAACGTAACTATGGCTTCTGTCTATTCCACGGAAAACTTCTTCCAACGAACGAGGCTGGATCCCGACGGCGTCTTCCGCCAGTACATCTACCCCAAGAATGGCAGGGCGACCGCATCCTGGAGTAGCAAATGGAATGCGGTGGCCAAAGAGCCGGCGGACATCTGCAGAGATCTTCAATCCAGCGGCGCTGGTAGCGGCACCTGTGGCTTTAACAGCTACTGCAGTTCGGGCGGAGATCAGAGCGAGGTAGACTGCTTGTGCCCACCAGGGTACTCCTTCATCGACCCGGAGCGGAAGTACAAAGGTTGCGAGCAGGACTTCCCACCCAACTGCAAACGATACGATCCTGCTCATTTCAACCTGATCCCCATGGACAACGCCGACTGGCCCTTCTCGGATTACGAGCACTACACGAACGTGAACGAAGACCAGTGCAGACAGTACTGTTTGGAGGATTGTCTCTGCGCGGTTGCCATCTTCTGGGACGGAAAGGAATGCTGGAAGAAGAAGCTGCCGCTGTCGAATGGAAAGATGGGTAGCTACATCGACAGGAGGGCACTGATCAAAGTGTCCAAAACTAATAATACTTCCCCGTTGCTGCCATCTGTTGTGGTGAAGAAGGAAAGGAAGACTTTGATTCAGATTGGAGCAGTGCTTCTGGGGTGCTCTGGATTTTTTAATGCGATCTTCATCGCATTGATCATTACAAAGATCTTTGGTTCCCGTAGGGGGGGAAGTCAGACGTTTCAGCCGCAGAGCAGCATGTCCAAATTTAATCTCAGAGTATTTTAGTTACAAGGAGCTTGAAGAAGCAACCGACGGATTCAAAGAAGAACTGGGAAGAGGGGCCTTCGGTTCAGTTTATAAAGGTGTGTTGTCATCCTACATTAGCACGAATATTGCGGTGAAGAAGTTAGATAGGCTGCTTCGCGAGAGCGAGAAGGAGTTCATAAATGAGGTGAGATCTATTGGGCAGACTCATCACAAGAATCTGGTCAAATTGATTGGATACTGCAACGAAGGGACGCACAGGCTTCTGGTGTACGAGTACATGCGAAACGGGTCGTTGATGGGCTTCTTGTTCGGCGATATAAAGATGCATTGGCAGCAGAGGGTCCAGATTATATTTGGAATCGCAAGAGGATTGCTTTACTTGCACGACGAGTGCAGCACTCCGATCATCCACTGTGACATCAAACCTCAGAATGTACTCCTGGATGACAATTTTGTGGCTCGGATTTCGGATTTCGGGTTGGCGAAGCTGCTGAGGGCTGATCAGACTCGAACCAACACCGGCATAAGGGGAACAAGAGGGTATGTGGCACCAGAGTGGTTCAAGAGCATGGCGATCACGAAGAAGGTGGACGTGTACAGCTTTGGTGTGATGATGCTTGAGATCATATGCTGCAGGAAGAACTTGGAAACACAGATCGGGGAAGAGGAGGAACCGGTGCTCATTTACTGGGCTTACGATTGGTACAAGGATGGGAGGGCGGATCTTTTGGTGGAGAATGACAAAGAGGCACTGGCCGATATGGAGGAGGTGGAGAGGTTTGTGAAAGTAGCGTTTTGGTGCATCCAAGAGGATCCGTCGCTCAGGCCTTCGATGCAGAAGGTGACTCAGATGCTGGAAGGAGCAGTTGAAGTTTCTCTGCCACCCGATCCTTCCCCATTCTCGAGCACAAATCTGTCACAGAGTTCCCGAGTGCTACGGTAAAATTCCCATGGCTCATATGTCGGTTGTTATTGGGCTTAGGCTTGCTCTTCTAATGCTCCTGAAACCCATGGCTGGTGCAAGAATCGCTGCAGAGCGCGTGTCGTGGTACCAAACCAAGTGTCTTATGGAAACTTATTTGCACTGAACCAGTGTTAAAGCATTCATATAGCCTTCCTGTTTCTAATATGCCTACTGTCAATATACGTACAAGTCCAGTCCACAAGGCTCTCGCCTATGTTGAATTTGGGAAGGACCAATATATTGGTCATAGATAGTATCTTGTAATTTAAACAAGAAACTAGTGAAATAGTTTGTTGCTTCATTCTTCTCGAATACACTAATTTATTATTTTCTTTTTTCTTGTGGTTAAAATATCAAACAGAGTAGGTCATCAAGGATAAGGTCGTCGTGGAGTTTGGGGAGAGAAAAAAGAAGCAACGAAAAGGAGTTTCTTTAAGAGAGAGAGAGAGAGAGAGAGAGAGAGAGAGAGAGAGAGTTGGCATTAAGAAAGGCATATTATGTGGAGTTAAAACTTGATTCTGAATCTTCAGATAACTATTACCTTGTTCTTCCATAGAGAAACTCTGCATGAGAACATAGATCTACCGGACGAATCATGTAAATATCTGACTTTTATATGATCGATCATATTTCTTATTCTTTTCTCTCTTTTTTCCTAGTTTGTGTGGTGGTTTTCCCTATTGTATCCATTGCTACAACATCTTCTACCTAAACCTGTCTAGATCTTCACCCACTTTAACCTTTCTCATAAAATCCATGCCTACCATTGTGCTTAATTAAATTTACCTAAAGTATAAACACCTTAATAATGCTGCAGTTTTGCACACAATTACATGTTGAATCTAAAAAGCAAAAGAAATATCTTTGTGAAATACCAACAAATATTCCAAAATGTTAAATTCGGTATTATAAATAACCCCCAACTTTTCTAGAAGCATTTAAAGTACATAGTAGTCAAGAAATAACCCCCAACTTTTCTAGAAGCAATTAAAGTACATAATAGTCAAGAAAGCATACCTTCCGCAATGAGATGAATGTTCTTTAGAACCGACCGTGTGCTTTTACTACAGAAAAGTCAGTTAAGAAAATAAGCAGACCTTCTGTAAGATAGATATTTCAAATGTAATACTGGCAGAATATAAATGGATAAATATACAATGTATCTTTAGCTGTTTAAGCAGAAATGCAAAGACAGGAATGCTGTAACTTTTAGCAGAGTCACAAGCCACTATCCTAGAAATCGGGAAAGAAAAAACATATGAGCCCGATTGGAGGGCAATAGCAAAACTATCATTATCTATCACTGTTCTTCTATCCCCTTGGAACTATGTGCCTGGTTGCTCATCTCAATTCATGATGAATTGCATCTTGATCAAAAAAGCCAAAATTTGAGATCCATCCCCATTGAAACAATTCATGTTTATAAATATGATCCAACAAGCACAAATATAATCATAAACAATTGTAATCTGGGATCCTTCAAGAAAAGTTCTTTTTTTATAAAAAAAAGGCAGGGAGAAAATTTAACAAGTGAATAGTTTTCAAGCCTTCTATTAATGCCCTAATTAGATGGATGGTTCATTACCTAATGATGCAACAAGCAACCATAGGCGACGACAGACCTAAACAATGAACCAATTATGCATATCGTGATTAGCTAGCTAAGTGGCCTACCTAGTAATCACACTCGAAATATGACCTAGAAATTTCACATTCCATATAACTACTTCCACCTATTCTTTCTTCATAAGCTAGGAGTCTGTAGTTATACATGTCCCTGAAATTACTGAACAATTTAGAACATGTTATATTGGAACATCTACCGGAGGCAAATGAAGAAGTTGAATCTTCAAAGATAAATTAACTGAAGATAACAAATCAAGGTCCCAACCAACAAACCTAAGTCATTGGAGATCATTTAATTGCAATAACTGAGTTCACAATTTGTTGAATGAACATATTGGAACAAGTGGTCTGAGTACAAAACATTTCTCTTGTGAAGAGCATGATCTGCTGTAGAACAAGAGTGACGATGAGGCGTATTTAGTTCTAATAGAATCCTACAAACGAGGAGTTTATCGGATTTCCAACCATCTTTAACAAGCTATTAATGAGGGGATTCTAGCAAATTTATCATGTGGCAGAATCATAGGCCTTTAAAGGATTAAGTTCAAAATGATTGATGCTACTACTCTTTCAAGGGTGAAGATCATCTCTCAATTAGAGCAGATAGCTAGATTCCAAAGGAATGCCAAATTGTGGCACACATACTTGATAGCGGCGAATGTCTTAGAACCGCATAAGAAAATCTACTCTCCAATCAAATGTTTCTTCTCAGTTCCGTTCGACCCACACGAGAAGAAACCATACCTGGGCCAATGAAAGATTCGCAGTGCCAGAAATCCATAGCCTCGGTCAGCAAGCATGATTTCCCATCAGAAAGCTGCAGAAGAAATAGAAAGCAGTGAAATAGAACTAGATCATAGATCACCGTAGGAACCGCAAACGTGACATCGTGCCAATCCAATAATGGGGAAAGAAACAGGGAACCAGTAAAAAAACGGAGGGGGTTACGGAACAAGCTCACCGTCGATTCAGAAGCAATAGCTCTCAAACCCACACATCCCTTGAACACGTCCAGTGCCCCGATCCATGGCCCAGAACCGGCGGCCCAGGCTAGTCGTGCTTGTCGGAGACGAGGGCCATCAGCGCATTGCATTAGGGGTTCTTGATGAGGATTTCAAAGCATCATGGTGCTAGATTACGTGGTCCGTTATAATCGGATAAAATATTTGATATAACTAATTGGATTCTGATATCATTATCGGTCAATAGAAAAGAAATCCATATTTTGGAGGATACCTTAGGGGATGTCCTTGATGGAAGGAACTCCCCTAATAATTTATCTTAGACCCTCTGCTCTCGTCTATAAATAGACAGGATCTCAGGGGACAGAAGCAACACAGAAGCATCTAAGAGTTGCGTAAAGATTAGCAACACAGATGCATGTAAGAGTTGCATAAAAAAAAATATTTCACAGACATAGATTGAGAGATTACAATCTCCTCTCAATCTCCCTGAGCCATCAATTACAGTGATCCTGTGAAAAGAATGGAAGAGAAGAGAAGGAGTCTAGTTCTCCTTGCAAATTGGCGGAGGCGTTGGATCTAAGGAAGGTATTCAGATCAGAGATCTTTCTCCTTTCGTACGGATGGCATCAAAGGTACACATCGTAAAAACAGATATATTATTGATGTTTTGATTTCGATTCTAGAATTAAAGTTTTTCGCATCATAGAAGCATGATAAAAGATTTTTATGCTTATAATTGATATCAGAGCCTAGGTTCTTGAAATCAAAACTTTAAATATGTTGTTTTTCTGATTTACGATGTTTGGATGATTCGAATTCTGTCAATCTGCATTCCTATCTATTTTGATTTATCGTCTGTTTGTCGGCAATATTAAAGAAATAGCGATGATCTGTCGATCTTGCTGCGTATGGCCATAAGGGCCGCGGCCACACCATAGGCATGATCGCACGGCAAACCCCATGAGCGTGAAGCGCCGCCCACAAGCATTGGCACAGCGGCGGCCGCGGCGCACGATCGGACCTAAGCGGCGCTACGGCGAGAGTCGACCACTAGGCACGCGATCGCCAAGCCATTACCTTCAGCGGCACATGGCACGACAACCAAGATCAGCGACGACACGCGCACCCATGGCGAAGCAACCAGCATGGCACTGCCATGAATGGCGCGCGCTCGGCGATTCTTGCGAGAGAGTGATTTGCGGCGTTGTTAAGAAAATTACAATTTTGCCATTATGACAAAATTATAGTTTTGCCATTAGGGTCTTTTAAAAAAATTACAGTTTTGCCATTGAGTAAAATTACAATTTTGCCATTATGTTAAATTTACAGTTTTACCTTTATTATTTTGACAATTCTGCCCTTTATAAATCACGTAATTACAGTATATGTCCTGGCATCATATTTATGGTTTTATCTTTAAAGGATTAAATTTAATTTTGATCAAATTTAGAAAAGATTAAATTTTGATCAATTTTTGATTTTGATCGATTTATTTAATTGGGCTAATATTAAACCCGATTCTGGGCTTGCCCAAATTAAATAAAATTGATTAGTTTAATTTGATATTTTATATATTAAAAAAGCTATAAATTATTATTCATTTTATAGTTTTTCTCATATGATTTATTGATTCATGTGGTAAATTAAAATCCAAGTAATGTTTTTGGATATTCCTTTGGTTACTCACGTGTATATATTTGAAATTGTGAAATCATAGTTATCTTTTCATGATTTATTTGTTATCATGATTATAATTATCATATGAGTTTTTCATTTTGCTAATCAATATATATGAATTATTGATTGCAAGTTGTAAAAAAAATATCTAATTATTATTCTTGGATATTTATTTGATTATTCATATGTATATATTTAAAATTATGAAATGATAGTTAATTTTCACATAAAGGTTTTTCATAATTTATATCTTATCATGATTATAGTTGTTATATGAATTTTTATTTATGCTCATTAATATTCAATGATCATTATGGTTGTTGTTATATTATTAAATTACTTAGCATAAATTGAATTAAAGAAATTTAGTGAATATTATTTGTAATTCATCTTCCTAAGTTTTATCTGACCGGAAGCTACCAAAGTGGCCTGGGATGATAAGCTTCTAAGATATGAATTACAATAAAAGTCTTATCATTTATAGGATATTTTAGATTGTATTTTATATTTTTGTATTGGTCTTATAGCCACCAAAGTGATCTAGACCAATAATTTATAAAATACATTATGGAATTAATCCTAAATGATATTAAAGAAATTTGATAAATATTATTTGTAATTTATTTTCCTAAGTTTTATCTGATCAGTAGCTGCCAAAATAGTCTCGGATGATAGACTTATGGGATATAAATTACAATAAAGTCTTATCATTCATAGGACATTTTAGATTGTATTTTATATTTTTGTATTGATCTTGTAGTCATCAAAGTGACAGACCAATAATATTTAAAATACATTATGGGATTGGTCCTAAATGACATTAAAGAAAAATAATATTCACAATGGCACACATAATTAGGAGATTTAGATAATCCAAAAGGAGAATCTATTTTGAATAATTATGTGATGGGTAGGATGATACTATTTTGGATATTCTTGCAGTTTAGTGTTTTATACCCAAAGGTATTAATACTATTCCACAAGGATGGTATCAGTCCTCCATAAATGATTATATGTGTGAACAATAGATATGTCAATATTGAAAGTAAAATATTGATGATATCAATAGTTCAATATTCATTATAAAATTCAAAGCATTGATGTTATATTATTACAGTGGTACTTCCTTCATTGCATTTTTATAAATATTCCTATATTTTCGAATAAATGGCTTGAGCATATACAAGTTATATTGAATGAGTGAGACCTTGATCAGATTATTTGAAGGGAACACAGACTTATTTACTGAAAGTTCTGTGGAATAAATAATTAAGGTGACTGATCAGGAAGGGTATGAAAAACTCAATTTGATGATACCTAGACTTCAGTACAGTTTATAACTAGCGCATGAGAATATTTAAGGATCAACATAAATTTTCTGATAAGTAATGAGTTGACACCTCAATGAAAGAACCGACTAAAAATGAAAATATTTGAGGAATTTAATATTACATTCTCAATATAATTGACAAAGTTGTAATCCCAAGACTTAAAATATTTTGAGTTCTACTCAAGGGGTGGGTAACAATAAAATAAGGATGAAGCATAAGCCACTTGAGTTTATAATTATTATATAAACTCATAAAGGAATTTCTTCATAATAAAATGTTACTTGTGTAACAATGAAAGTTATATGAAGAAGAATTATATGATTTGATTTGAAATGAAAAGTTATGAATATAACTTTTATGTGGTTCAAATCAAATATTATAGAAATTATTTCTAATACTTGGTGGATTAATTTGATGCTTAAATGTATGTTACAAATAATAGAGATTTATTTTAATATTTAAAAAGAAAAAAAATAAAAATCAAAGGAGATTGAAATATTCATCATTACAGGGAATCATTTTAAAGTGAAAGCGATAGTAGTTTGTATTTATCGCCTACGTTTAAAGATGATTTATTTGATGAATCTTGAGGATTCGTGTTATATTCTTATAATTCTGGGAATTTGGATTCTTTACCTAGAATTGTTAGAATATTATTTCTCCTTTGATAGTTGTGAACTCAATATGATTCAATAAAAGTTAACTTTTGGATTCTGTATAATGGTCTATACAGAATTAATATGAATCTTGAGTTTACAACGATCCTATAATTAAATATTAAAATAAAATATAAGTTCATAAACTCTTTGAGATTATGCTTACATCTGCGAGTCATTCTATATTTTCGTCTAATTAAATATAGGCATTTTATCACCATATAGATAACCTATTGAGATATGATTTTATATATATCTAATTCATGTAAAGTCTCAGGCCGTTGACACTATTAAAATGTGCATAAATGAGGTCGAGAGACAATTAGATAGAAAAGTTAAAATCATCATATCTGATAGGGATGATGGATTTTATGGTATTCATGATAGATCCAATTATCATTCTAGTTCTTTTATTAGATTCTTGGAAAATCAAGGTATATGTATTCAGTATAATTTACCATATGTGTCGTAGCAGAACATAATTGCTGAAAGGTATAATCGTACACTTATAAATATGATTAAGAGCATGTTGTATTATTCTTTTATACCCAAATCAATGTGAGAAGAAGCTCTAAGGACAACTATGTATATCTTAAATGAGGTTTCTAAGAAACCTAACTTAAGATATTTACATATTTAGGATTGTCCTGTAAAGATAAGGATCTTCAACTCACATAAAAGAAAATTAAATTTAATAACTATTTCTGAATATTTTATTATTTATTCAGAAAAGTTTAAAAAGGATATATGTCTTATTGCTCTAATTATAGTACGATGATGGTTAAATATGGTAATATAAGGTTCTTATAAAATAACGAATCAGTGGGAGTAAAAATCTCGAAATTTAATTTTGATATAGAGGAGATACATGTTGACACTCCTTTATTATTCAAGAGATTGTTGTTACTCAAATTATTAAATAATTTGATAAAGGTGAACAACAAAATAACATTATCAAACTCCCACATTATATTGATATCGCTGATAATGGTCTTGTAGAATAACCACAATTGATAGTCTTGATAATTTTTCAATGGGAAAGGAATCCTGTCATTTATGATTATATGGTATATCTATAAGAATTATATTTTGATATAGGAATCAGAATAGATCCTTTATTGTTTTCACAGGTCATGAAAGGTAACGATTCTGAAAAGTAATATGATACAATATAAGAAGAGTTAAAATCAATAACCAGAATGATGTCTGATGAATTCGTCGAATTGTCTAATAATTGTAAAAAGAGTGTTATATAAATATTACTCAAAGGACAATGTTGAACGATATAATGGTCAGACTTTTAATTTTTATATGGTTATAGATTTTACTCATAAAGAATTTATCAATTATAACGAGACATATAGTTGTTAAATGAACTCGTTAAGAAACGTCATGACATTAGTGACTCATTATGAGTTTGAGTTATATCATAATGATATGAAAACAAATTTTTGATTAAGGATCTAGTTTTCTATAAGTTTTTCTGAATGACTCGCAGAGAAAATGAAAGAAATATAAATTTGGCATGCAAATTTAAGAATCTATTTATGATTTTAAACAAGCTTCTAGACAATGATGTATATAAAGTTTGTTAATATCATTGATTTCTTTAGATTTAAGAAAGATACTGTTAATCGGTATTTATATCTGAAGATCAGTGGGAGCAAGTTTATTATATTGATCATATATATGGATAATATTTTGCATTGTCAATAGTGACTTGGTTTATTATACTAAACCAAGAAATTATCACTAAGAATTTAAGATGGTTGATATGAATGAGACATCTTATATTATTAGTATTGAGATACTTAGGGATATATCTCAATAATTATTAAGATTGTCTCAGAAAAGATATATTAACTGAGTCTTGAGATAATTTAATATACAACTTTGTTCAACAAATCATAAAAGTAAAATTTTAGTCAAAAACGAGTGCTTTAAAATGACTTGAAAAGAATCAGATAAAGAAAATATTCTTTATATATGCGTAGTTGAAAGTCTATGCTCAAACCTATGTCAGAACAGATATCAATTTTGAAGTTAGAATACTGGGTAGATATTTGAGTTATCCAGAAGTGAAAAATATTAAAGGACTACAAAGAAAAATAATAAGATATCTGGAAGGGGCGAAGGATTACATGCTCACATGTATGAAATTATATCAGCTTGAAATGATGGTGTTTTTCAAATGTTGATTTTATAAATTACCTCAATAATAGGAAGTCCACCTTATGGTTAATATCTATATCAATTAGAGAGGTAATTTATTATTATATTATTATTAATAATGAAAGTTGATTTTGTAGTATGCTTTGAGGCCACTAATCAAACTTTATAACTGTGAAATTTCATCTCAGGACTTGGTGTGGTCATACTCAATTGTCAAGTCGCTGAAGATATTTTACGATATCGAAGTAGTTTTCTTCTCTAAGAATGACAAGTACTATTGCATTTCTATGCATTATGGAGAAAGTACTTGATGGTTAGAGAAGACGAGTCCAGAAACATCTAATGTCAATTAATTACTTGAGTTCCACTATATTGATTGCTGATCCATTTACTTAGGACTTACAGCCTAAGGTGTTTTGAAAGAACATGTTCTTATGATTGGGTTTGTGAGCAACTCATAAAGGATATGGTGATACATATTTGAGTGGACACTGTAATTGACATTTTTACTTACGTACTTAAAGTTATTTGTTTCTGCTATCCTGTTCACAGTTATGTATGTACATATTATGGTTGAATGTGATAATAGGATTGTCTTGGCAAGACAAATTACAGGGGTCATTATGGGCTATATTAGGAAAGACTAATAATGTTGTGGTACATAAAAGGGAGTATAACATTGATGATATACAACCGCTATGACTCACATTGATGGTTGGACTTAATTTAGTATTATTTTGTTTATTAGACTTATTGGCTTGTTTTAAAATTCATGGCCATGTATAAAATGCTTTTCAAAATTTTCAGGATCCAATTAGGTAAAATTGTTTTCAAACAAATTTTGTTTTATTTATTTTTGATTTTGAATATCTTTTATATCTTATCAATTAATGGGCCAAGTGGGAGAATGTTAGATTATGTGGCCCGTTATAATCGGATAAGAGATTTGATATAACTAATTGGATTCTAATATCAGTATCGGCCAATAGAAAAGAAGTCCATATTTTGAAGGATACCTTAGGGGATGCCCTTGATGGAAAGAACTCCCCTAATAACTTATCATAGACCCTCTACTCTCGCTTATAAATAGACAGGACCTCAGGGGACTTAAAGTGACAGAGACAGAAGCAACACAGAAGCATCTAAGAGTTGCGTAAAGATTAGCAACACAGATGCATCTAAGAGTTGCATAAAAGAAAATATTTCACAGACATAGATTGAGAGATTACAGTCTCCTCTCAATCTCCCTGAGCCATCAATTACAGTGGTCCTGTGAAAGGATAGGAAGAGAGGAGGAGTCTAGTTCTCCTTACAGATTGGCGGAGGCATTGGATCTAAGGAAGGTATTCAGATCAGATATCTTTCCCCTTCCGTGCGGATGGCATCAAAGGTATACATCGTAAAAACAGATCTATTATTGATGTTTTGATTTCGATCCTAGAATTAAAGTTTTTCGCATCATAGAAGCATGATAAAAAAAATTTATGCTTACATAGGGTTCATTTAGAGATCGGATTTAGGGAGAGAAGAGGACCGAGAGATGAACGATATGAAGAGATCTCGAGAACTCGGAAGGCAGGCACTTCCGGTTTCAAGTTTCTCATATGGTTATTTTAAGGCTAATTATATATTACTTGGCTAGTTTCACTATCTCGATTTTTATACTTTAAAATTTTATATTGATATTCTTATAATTATAAAAATAAAATATTTAACTTTATTTATTCTAACATCATCAGTTTTATCAAAAAAATATAAAATAAATGATAAAAAAATAATTTTAACATTCAACTTGATGGTGACGGATGACGTTGGTGGTGATGAACGATGATGCTGTCAAGGATTACGAGTAGATAATGTTATTGTAGATAATGAGAATGATGATGAGAGATGAGAGTTACTTTATATCTACATCGATGTCAGCATAGATGTCAAGTGATATCGCTCAACACCTATATCGATATCGACACAAATGCACAGTGACTCTCATCTCTTCTGTTTACTTTCTTCATCCACAAGTCCCTCACGGCCCCCAATGATGCCTTCCGTCACCATCAATATTGTTCATCATCATCATTTTTATATTTTCACATAAAAATGATATAAAAAATATTAAAATTATATATTTATATGTTATTTTTATATTTTCATTAGTAAAATCGATAACGTTAGAATAAATGAACTTAAATATTCACTTTCATAATTATAAAAATACTAATATAAGTTTTTAAAATATAAAGATTAAGATGTTAAAAGTAACTAATTATATAGGGTAATTAGCTTGTTCTTTTATCGCTCTTGAGTTTTATTTCATGAATATATAATTTATAAAGATAAAATGTGTTGAGATCAAGTATTTTGAGATTTTGATAAAATATATTGAGATGAATGTATACTTTCTAGTAAAAAAAATATTTTTTAAAATAAAAATCTTAAAAATAAAGATTTATTTTTCTATAAATATATTATATATCTTTAATTTTTTATGAAGAAGATGATATGATAAATAATATTATTTTCTAGATGATGTACAACAAGAGTCATCTTTAAAATAACTCTAAGGGTTTTGACTGATCTCATATGATAAAAAAAAAAATTAATTTTTTATTATAGATATAGATAGAGAGTTATCAAATCATTTTAAATCTTATATGCATATTTTTATTTATTGATGACTGATTTTTTCTTTCGATGTTGAAGTTTTCCTTTCTCCAACAAAATGCAACACAATCAATTAGCTTTTTCTTCTTATGGTTCATATTTTTTAATAGACATTAATACTACCTCAAGTTTCTGTTCTCGTGGTTAGTAAATTGAGTTTTTTAGTTGTAGTAATATCCACTTTAGTCTCTCCCATAATTTATTTTGGCCAAATCAAGAAAATTTCAACTTGGCGAAAAGAAATTAATATGGCTTAGTTATAGTTCAAGTCCCATAAATGTTAGTGAGGTAGATTTGGGATCTATCCAAGGCTGGTTCTTTTGGTGATCTCTTTGAACGTATCCAACAAGGACCAAACATCAAACACCTTCATGCTTGGCTTCATTCAAATGGCGATCAAGGAAACGCTAGAAAACTCCGCTTACAGAGGTGAAGGGAAGAGAGAAAAAGGAAGGGGAGGAGTTCTACTTCTCGTCGGTGTTTCATATAGAGATGCTGTTGGGGACACCCATTCCTGTGACGCCAGGTTCGGAGTAGGGCTTCAGGAGCTGATACGGGACGATGCCGGCGCCGCATCTGTTCTTGAGCTCAGGGTTAACGTTTCTGCCGTCGATGATGCCTTCGATCTCCTTCAGCCTCCCGCTGAACCGCTCGAACGCGGCGTAGATCACCGGGTTCTGCGCCCACGACGCCTCCGGGCCGCGGCCCAGGTACTCCTCGTCGGGCGCGTGCGTCGACAGCACGTCGAGGATGGCCATCACGATCGTGGCTTGGATCTGCGAGGGGTAGCAGTGGAGCAGGGTGATCTCCGGCTTGGCCCAGAACTTGGCGAACTCCTCGTCGCTGTAGTCCTCGACCGGCATATTGGTGCGCGCGATGGTGGGACGGTTAGGGAAGTAGCCGGCGTAGTGGTACTGTCCGAAGTTGACGGCGGCGTGGTGGCCGGAGGCCACCCAGATGATGGTGGTCAGGACGTGGATCAGGTCCTCCTGTGTGTTCAGCACCGGCCACCATGGCTCGTCCTTCTTGTCGGCGTGCCCCTTGGTTCGGACCTCCGTCCACCATTCTTGGAGCTCGGAGTCCTCCTTGACATGGCTGGCATCTGGGTAGTAGTAGTTGACGTAGTCGGTCACCCACTGCTTGATGGCTGACCAGACCAGGAGACCATCCTGCGCATAAGGGTAGTCTTCTATTGTCAGCTTCAATCCATGCTCCGCCGCTGGGTCCTCCGCTGCCATTCCCCTGTCGAACAACAGAAGAGCTTCGTCAAAGCTGAACTGTAGAGATTCAATGACGACTTCAATTTTCTAATGTCAAGTACCTCCGGATCAGGTCAGCTGGTAAGCTCTCCATGTCGAACCTCCAAAGCTTGCCGTAGGCTACCGAGCAGAGCTCCAAGGAGTATTTGCCCGGGGAGAAGGTTTGCTCGATGATGCCGCCAGCATTGATGAGGTAGACGCGGGCAAGCGCGTTGATCTCCATCGTGTATCGGAAATGAGGGTGCAGCAATCGGGAGATCGGATGCATCTGACTGAGTTGCCGGTTGGCTGCGATGATGTATGGCTCCACGCAACAGTGAGTTCGCAGCCTGCGGAATGACATTATCCAGAGTGGCTCGTAAGTCTAGTTCAGATGATCTGAGAAGCTCGGTGTTCGACAGAATGCTGGGCTTTCCAACTTAAGAACTCGAATCGATCTCGATTCTAATGAGAAGCCAAGCGTTCATCTTACCAGTGGGAGACAAGTTGATGATAGCCCGAGTCATGAGCCAAGGCATGGGCTTTTGCAAGCTTCCAAAGCCAGGCTCCAGTGGCGTCCCAAGCAGGGCTGAAGACCTGCTTCCACTGAGGCTTGGTGGGGGAAGCCGGCCGAGTGAGCTCGATGGCGAGAGGCCTCAATGTGTCGTCCGGCGTGAGGAAGAAGACTGTGCGGGACGCATACATCGTGGTGTCTTCCAGCTCTCTAATCTTATGCACGTACGGCAGAAACAGATCATGGTAGTCCAGAATGAACAGCTTCTTCTGCTCCAGCGCCTAAATCAAACATTTTATTGTAGAATTACGAACAACTTGTTGCGATGTTTGGAAAGACACGGAGCATATCCTGCATTGTACCTCTTTCACAGTCATAATTCCCTTTATTTCTCGCTCGATAAGTTCCTTGGTGATCAGAGACTCGGGCGGACCATAAATGTTTGGATCGAGTTTGCTAACCAAAGGGAATTCCTGCAACATGTCGAGCGTAAGAGATGATTCATGGCGTAGGTCCGAAACGGGTACAAGATTTCGAGGAAAAGAATGCACGGGAGATAAAGGATGATACCGTGACTAGCTGAATACTGACAGGGTTGAGGCCTGCCAATGTCTGCCGACCAAATTCCTCATCTCTAAACCATGAAAACTTGTCCCCTGAAGCAGGCAATCAGTTCGAATCAGAAACGACGCATAGAAATCTACCAGTAAACGCAATTGACCTTCTGCGGTGGAATATTAGCTTGCTTGGCACGATCATAATGGGGAAGATGGCTTACTCTCGAGCATTTCTGGGACCTCGAACTGCAGGATGTTATGGGCGCCCTGCGTGACGGCCTTGACGAGCCTCGGCACGACGGTGCGGAAGGCGTGGAATGCGTCCTGCTTCGGCAGCGGCACCCCCTCGTCGAACAGCGAGTCGATGGCGGTGAAGTAGGGGAAGCCCAGCTTGGCATCCACCAGCACCGTCTGCAGCGAGGGCACCAGAGCGTGGAGCACCGAACGGAGCGTCTTCGCCGAGAACGTCACCTGCTTCACCTCCGAGAAGTTCTCGTCCCTAGGAACGTACACATCGCCCTTCTGCTCCGATTGAGGATCTGCAGCGTGAAGAAAAAGAAGTCTGAAGAAGAAGTAGAAGCGGAAGAAGAGTGTATCATGCAGTGGCACCTTTCTTGCTTCTGGGACGCCCACTTCGGCAGCGGCGAGGATAGGGGAAGGCCTCGCTTTTTCCGAGGACCGGCCTGGCCAAGCTCGGGCTCTTGTCCGGGTTCCCCAGATCGTTGTACGTGTCGTAGTCGTAGATCCGCTCAAACTTCTTGCGCTCCCCGGTGCCATTCCCTCGCAGTATCTCCAGCTCCGTCTTCCTCAGCTTCTGAAGCCCGCTCGGGGTCTGAGACGGCAAGTAGGACTGCCATGGCACACCCACAACATCCAGTCCGGTCGGGCCAAGTTAGAATCCATCTACTTTGATTTAAACCGATATATATATATATATATATATATATATATATATATATATATATATATTAGAGATTTAACATCAATTCAAATAAAAAACTCAACCTTCTATAATGTCCATCAAACTCAAAATATGCGACCGATTCTCTAAGTTATTCGCAAAGTTCATCTCTCTCGCCTCACATGAATAATTCTGACAAATTAGTTATCAAACAATTTGATCCCATGATGACATATTAGGCTAATATAAACAAGTGTTAACATGAAACTAAAAGTTCTGAAACTATTTTTGAATCTTCTGTGCTTGTAACGTGGCGAATGACAATATCATGAATACATATCTATTGGGGTCCTGTGATTAGCAGTGGCGCGCGGGAATAACATTAATTATATGTACATATATATATATACATACCCACTTTATCTCAAGTGCTGATGTGGGCTTCTTCCATTGGCAGACTCTGATACGCACACCACGATACGGTGAGGGAGCTTGTCAGAGCCGGTCGGTTTGTTATGGGGCAACGGGCGACGACAGTCCCCGTCCAGGAGGGCCCGCTTAAAATTGATGTCCTGGCGCTTACGGTCGTCCTTACTAGTTGTGCTCAATGATTGATTCCCCCCACTAATTGTGGACCGCCGGTCATGGGCAGGCTGTCACTTGGCCTTCACCGCAACGGCAGTTGGCGCATTAGGGAAAGCGACATTGCAGTTTGTGCGACCATAAATTAGAAATAATTGGCATATGCATTTATTATATTTACAAAATAGAATAAAATTATTTATATAAAAGTTTCAGAAAAACCTTAAGAAAGAAATAAATGCCATCATCTCTACCATTATCTGACCCTTTTTTTTTCTTCAAAAAGCACACTTAAAATCGATTTAATTCTCCGATCAATGCTAATCAGATCCAATCTAATCAGACTGCTTTACTTTAGCTCCTTGTGGAAATTACCCGCTAGCTTAGCTAGTAAATATTATGACTAAGATCACATATAAAATCTCTTTTTCGCCATTTACTCATTACGAAAAAAATAAAAATGTATTTTGATTTATGAGGGTAAGAGCAAAATCTTAGGTGAATTTATGAGGATCCAAAATCCAAAACCTAAGTCGGATTTTTATTAAGATTTTCTACTGTGATGATAACGGTAATATTTCTTCTCTCTAGAGCAAAAAATTAGGTATAACAGCCATCCAATCTCTTGCATTTAGATGCCAACTTATCAAAGAGCATGAGAGAGAGAGAGAGAGAGAGAGAGAGAGAGAGAGAGAGAGAGAGAGAGAGAGAGAGAGAGAGAGAGAGAGACCTTGTTGGTAAAGAAAACCCTGTCCTCAGCGTTGTCAAACTTGGAGTGCAACCATGACCTGCAGCTGATATTTACAGCAATGGAGTCATCCGCTGAGGAGAGGACGATATCACTGAGATACATCTCCTTGTGGTGCTCATTCCTCACATACACAGCGCCGATTTCTCCGAAGCTCGGTGGGACGCTGAAGCTGGCTTCATACTTGGCAGCTTCAACGCCGTGGTTGGCCTTGTGAGCGTACGCCGCAATCGTCTTCTTCTCCAGCCCCGTTGCTGTCAAAACGTCAGGAACAATTCTTATTGGTACCGACAAATATCATGGATTGTGACTCCACAAACAAGAAGCAGATACAAGATCTCATCATATCAAACTAGGGTCGAGAGGTTTAATGGATTGAGAACCCAATACAATTCACAAAAAGTATCAAAAACTTAACATATATCAGGTCAGATACCAATTCAATCTAAGAACATAAGTTTCTATGAGCCTGACATGGTGTATGTAATCTGACTCCGGAATATTTTATCCTCTCAACTCATTTTATTGTCTCAGATTTATGAATATTTTTGATATCTTTTCCTATTTATACGTGAGTTTGTTGATGATTATCTTCTCCTGACTCTTAAGGATTCAAATTTCGCCGGAGTCGATATCTTTTTCCAGGTTCATCTAGTCAAACCATAAGTTTGTCTACCTGAGTACCAGATTGTTATGTTCTCCGCCGGAACAGAAGAAAAGATGAGAGGAATTCTCTTCTTCGTTATCTTCAAGTAGTTTAGATAGATATTAAACCAGTAGCAGATCATCTCCATCGCGTGTGAACATGATTACCCGGGTCGAGTTCGGCGCTGACGAGCTCAAGGTGGAGGGATTTGCCAAGCAAATCGCCGATGTCGTCGAGCCCCCGCGTTATGCCGATGTGGGCGAAGACTCCGCCCACGGTCGGCAGCACCGTCAAGACGGCGTTGACGGTGACCGGCCTCTTCGCGGCCGCCACCACCGCCGGAGTGGACTCCTCGGCGGCCGCGGAGCAACAGATCCGCCGTCGACGCCTCGACGCCCTCCCGCGTCGAGCCGACGACGACGCGACCATGGGCACGCACGAGGCGACATGGCCAGAGAGCACGGGGTTATGGGAGTGGAAGAGGGAGGGGCCGTGGGTTGGGGCTCGTAACCCTTGCGTCAGCATATTCGTCTGACGGAGGAGGAACGCTCGAGAGTGCTGTGATGGATGAAGAGGGCAGGCTATGGGTCGGCTAGTCTTTATAGAGAGCGCTTGCCATCCGCAGCGGGTCTGCATCAATCATTGATGAATACTGCGCTGTTCATCCATGGCTGCATGATTCACGTGGGAACTGACTGCCCTCTGTATCGTGCGTTCTCCTTGATATGGGTAATAAAAGTAACGTGACGCGCCCTGTGGTTCCCTCCCTTCTATGATCGTTCGCGCGATGGCTCTTCCCCGGTTAGGGGTGAACACGGACTCGCAGATATCACTCTCCTCTGCTCTTTCCCGGTTCCGCAAGAGGTCGAACACGCAAGGATCGCCTTTCACGATTCAGGTTCGGAGGGTGATACTCCCAACCTTTGTCTTGAGAGCGCAATCGAGAAGTATCGCCTCTTCCCTTCGGCCGTCGTTCCTTATAAGCCACTGGAAGTCACGATGTAAAAGGTGGCTTTTCTTGAACTCTAGCAAGGGAACTCTTCTTCCTTTCACCACCGCAGACCCAGACTAACTTGAGTCGGAGGGGGACTTTGCGGGCGGTCCCCTTGTTCCTCAGTATCCTCCGACCCAACCTTTGTGCAGGAACAGGAGCCGACAACGACGACCTATGGCGGAATCCATCACCTCTTCCCCTTCGCCGTGCATTTTAACTCGGTCCCGTTGGAAAACCACCCTCTTTGCCTCGCCCGAACCTTACGCGATGACGACCGGAATCCCCTGAACCTGCAGATGGCAAGCCGCCCATCCCGAGGTCACGGTAAAAAGTTATTTGCTTTAACAGATTGACGCTAGAAGGAGGGCGTGAGAGGGCTTCAATGTCGAGCGATCATTTGATCAACCCGGACGAGCGTCGAGGCGAAGAGCCCCATCCTGAGGGAGCCTCGGCGGAGGCCTCCCTCCCCACTTGGTCAAGGATGAATGACCCCGTTTCGACATCGGAGTGCTATTGGTGCTTGTTCACCGACCCAGGACTCCTCCCACCTGAGGGCGTCCCCACCACTTCCTCCCCCGTCATGGCTGAAGCCTTTCGTGACCTCACCCACCAGGTCAGGACTTTAGCCGAGATGGTACAGATCATTGTCCCCCTTGTTCCTCAAGTGATGGGTGCATCGGCGAATCAAGGACCCGAGCCTCCCCTTCAGGCTCAAAATGCGCCCCCCACGGTACCATCCTCGCCTTCTCCTCACTTGATCCTGGACAGGGACCGGGTCTCGAAAAAGCCGGACAACCCACCCTACGGGACCTGCGACGAGTGCAGGTTGGTGACCCTTTGCGAGCGTGAGGCGGTATCCTCGACTCGATCGATTCGCTCCGAGCCCAGCTCCATTCTCTAAGTCCGTGACATTGTGGTATTCCAATTTGCCAAGCGGTTGGACGAGGTGCAAAGGGAGGTCCGAAAGTCGAAGGAGGAGCATGGGGAGGAGATCCATTGGGGGTCCCGTCCAGAGAGCGAAACCGCGACACAGGATCACCCCTTGCACCCCAATGACACAAAGGACTCGCCTTCGCCTCCCGCCATCGATCCTTGAATGATGGTGCCGGTGACCCGGCCGATCACGCCAGGGATGCGAAGCGCTTTTCGAACTCAGATGGCTCTATACGGAACCTCCGACGCGTTGATGTGCCGAGCGTTCCCCACCACATTAAGAGGGCCCGCTCGTGCCTGGTACAACACTTTGAAAGTCGGGACAATTACTTCCTTCGAACAGCTCGCCAAGGATTTCAAGCTCCACTTCCTCGCATTTACGTGTCCAAAGCCATCCATCGCCCTCCTCCTGGGGCTGAATCAGAAGGAGGATGAACCCCTTTCCTACTTTGTGCGTCGCTTCACTACGAAGATACGGGGACTATCTGATGCTCACCCTTCACTATTGATGTAGGCATTCATGATAGGGTTACGCTCCTCCAAGTTTTGTTGATCTCTGGCGGAGCGACCCCCTACCTCGGTGGCAGAAATGCTCCAACGAGCAAACCAATACGTCTCGGCCGAGGCCTGGATGACAGGGAGAAGAGAAGAACACAAGAGAGGACGATCGGAACCTTCTCGCATGGGAGCAGGAATCTCCTGACCGTAGCCTGCACAACCGAGGCGCAAGCTAGATCGCCCCGACCTTCCCGTGTCAAGGCTTCGACCTCCTTCCCTGAATACATCTCGGACCCAGATATTTCTCCAGATAAAGGAGAAGGGGATGCTCAAGCCTCCCAACCTGATGACGAGCCGACGGGAGATGGCGGACCGGACCCGCTACTGTCACTTCCATTGGCAGAATGGGCACGATACCGAGGATTGCTACAAATTGAAGCAGCAGATCGAGGAGTTGATTCGTAGAGGCCACTTGGGCCGCTACCTCAGACAAGATCGGGAACCCTCGCCCCATCCCGAGGGTCCCGTCGAGCGACACATTGATGTGATCACCGGAGGTCCGGCCTCCGGAGGAAGCAAAGACATCGTCCACTAACGCGGAAGGCGACGCCGGAAGAACCAATGCTCAAATTGCCAGTGCCACTACAACCGAGGAGTATGAACCCGTCCCCGAGCCAGAAATAACATTCCCATCGGAGGACTAGGGATGACCTGAGCATGATGACGCATTGGTAATATCGGCAAGAATTGCCAACGCACAGGTGAGAAGGATTATGGTCGACACCGGAAGTTCGGCCGATATACTTTATTTCGAACTAGGGAAGCTTGGACTGCCAAAGGACATCATGAAAACCTTGCACTCGGACCTTACAGGGTTCATCGGCGATTCAATCTCACCACTGGGTGCAGTCACCGTACCCCTAACCCTCGGAGACGCACCGAGGACGAAGACGGTGCTCGCGACCTTCTTGGTGGTCGATCTCCCCACCACGTACAATGCCATTCTTGGGTGACCCACTCTCAACAAAGTTAGGGCAGTCGTCTCCACCTATCATCGGACTCTGAAATTCCCGACCCGCACTGGGGTAGGGAACTCTGGGGAAACCCTCGAGAGTCCAGGCAATGTTACCTGACGGCGGTCTCCCTATGCAAGAGGATGAGGCCCGAGCAGCCCCTCGATGACCCCCGCGGAACCAAGCGTCCGGCTCCGCAGCCCGAGCCGGTGAGACCCGCGATCGACGTTCCCTTGCAGGAGAGTCGCCCCGACCAGACCATCGGGGTCGGTTCGAAACTCGACGAGCAGGAGCGGACTCAGCTCATCAGCCTCCTCCAGGAGAATTCTGACGTCTTTGCTTGGACCCCTACCGACATGCCGGGCGTCGATCCGAAGGTGTCTCAACACCACCTGCGCGTTTCCTCGATCAAGGTCCTGGTGAAACAAAGATCGCGCGTGTGAGGCCCTCGAGCGGCAAAGCAAGTCGTGCGGCGAGAAGAAGTGGGACGACTCCTGGCGGCGGAGCTTCATCGAGGAAGTCAAATACCCACGGTGGCTGTCTAATGTAGTCCTCGTGAAGAAGCCTAATGGAAGTTGGAGGATGTGCGTTGACTACACCGACCTCAATCGTGCATGCCCAAAAGATTGCTACCCCCTATCGAGGATCGACCAACTGGTCAACTCGACTGCCGGACATACTTGCTTCTCGTTCATGGACGCCTTCTCCGGCTACCACCAGATCCGGATGGCCCTGGAGGATCAAGAGCACACGACCTTTCTCACCTACCAAGGAGCCTATTTCTACAAAGTCATGCCGTTCGGGCTGAAAAATGCCGGAGCCACCTACCAGAGGATGGTAAACAAGATATTCGCCCATCAGATTGGGCGAAACATGGAAGTCTATGTCGACGACATGATCGTAAAAAGTCGGTCGGCATCAACCCACTTGGTCGACCTGACTGAGACGTTCGCCACACTGAGAAAGTATGGGATGCGCCTCAATCCGGCCAAATCCGTTTTCGGCGTAACTTCGGGCAAATTCCTCGAGTTCATCATACACGAAAGAGGAATCGACGCCAACCCGGAGAAGGTTTAGGCGATCATTGACATGCAAGCTCCCCGAACGGTTAAGGAACTTCAACGCCTCAATGGAAGGCTGGCAGCCCTGTCTCGGTTTTTATCTCAATCGGGGGACAGGTGCCTCCCATTCTTCCGAGCCTTGAAGGACCCGAGAAACTTCCTGTGGACAGCAGAGTGCGAGGAGGCCTTTGCGCATTTAAAGCAACATTTATCCGCCCTGCCTCACCTCGCCTTGGTCTCCGACCAAGAGAAGCTCTATATCTATCTGGCGGCGTCCCAACACGCGGTGAGTTCCGTGGTGGTCAAGGAGGCCTCCGGAGAGCAGCTCCCAGTTTACTACGTTAGTCATGTTCTACGAGGACCGAAGGAGCGTTACCCACCCATCGAGAAGCTGGCGCTAGCGCTCGTCCTCACGGTCCGAAAGTTGTGCCCCTATTTCCAAATTCACACGATCGAGGTAATGACTAACCAACCACTACGA
This sequence comes from Musa beccarii, assembly GCA_024322285.1. Taxonomy (NCBI): domain Eukaryota; kingdom Viridiplantae; phylum Streptophyta; class Magnoliopsida; order Zingiberales; family Musaceae; genus Musa; species Musa beccarii. The sequence goes on along the minus strand of CM044397.1, from coordinate 3,425,443 downwards.
CAGGTTCTGTTGAAGTTTGACGTCGCAGGACGCCTCCTCAAATGGTCGGTGGAGTTGTCAGAATTCGATCTGCGGTACAAGCCAAGAATCGCCATCAAGGCGCAGGCCCTGGCGGACTTCATCTCGGAGTTGACCCAACCGGAGGCATAAGCCCCCGAACAAGGGGGAGTAGAGTGGATCCTTCGAGTTGATGGGTCGTCCGGCTTGAAGGGCGCGGGAGCTGGACTTATATTGGAGGCCCCCGATGGGCGCTCGTTCGAGCGCTCTTTCCGCTTTGGCTTTGAGGCCACTAACAACGAGACAGAATATGAGGCACTCCTAGCGGGTCTCAGGATGGCCGACGAGATGCAGGTGGGGACCGTGCACGTCCTTACCGATTCACAACTCGTCGCCGAGCAACTCAGCGGAGAATACCAAGCTCGGGATCCGATCATGTCGAAGTATCTGATGGAGGTAAGAACCCTGGCCGCTAGTTTTCCTCGCTTCATGTTATCTAGAATCCCCAGATGCCAAAACGGGCGGGCGAACACACTGGCGAAGTTAGCTTCGAGATCGGTCTTCGGGGAACACCCCGAGGTCAAGGAGCTTCCCTGCCGGGCTGTGGCTACCGTGCGGATAGAGGAACCAGGCGCCCTGGTCACATGGACACAGGAGATGCTTAGGTATAAGCGAGACGGCATCCTTCCTGCTGACAGCGCTGCAGCACGATGTCTTCGCCGAACTCAAGCATGGTATTGCGAGATCGGCAACTAGCTCTACATAAGGTCATTCTCTCATCCTCTGTTACGATGTTTAGATCCCGACGAGGCGCAGTCAGTTCTCACTGAGGTCCATGACGGGATTTGCGGGGAGCACATGGGCGATAGAGCCTTGGCGTTCAAGGTGTTGCGTCAGGGCTATTATTGGCCCATGTTACATCGAGACGCCATGGCCTACGTATGGCGGTGCGATGCGTGTCAGCGCTACGCCCGAGCCCCCTAGTACCCGGCAGTCCCACTTACCCCTTTGGATTGCGCCTGGCCTTTTGCGCAATAGGGAATGGACCTCCTCGGCCCTTTCCCCCCGGGGCCCGGACAACAGAAATACATTATTGTAGGAGTTGATTACTTCACCAAATGGGTGGAAGCCGAGCCGCTGGCGATGATCACGGAGTGTCAAATCGAGCGGTTCATATGGAGGAACATCGTGACCCGGTTCGGCCTACCTAGGTCTATTGTCACCGATAATGGAGCCCAATTTGTAAGTGCCCGGTTCAGGGAATTCTGCGCAACCTACCGGATACAATTGAAGTTTAGATCGGTAGCCCATCCCCAAACTAACGGCCTCGCGGAAGTGACCAACCGGTCGATCCTGGACGGACTTAAGAAAAGGACTCTCACAGCCCGATCGAATTGGGTCGATGAATTGCCAAGTATCCTGTGGTCCCTGCAGACTACCCCTAAGACAACGTCCGACGAATCTCCCTACAACTTGGCGTTCGGTACAGAGGCGGTTCTCCCAGCCGAGGTGGTCATTTTAACCCCCCGGGTGGAAGCCTTTGAAGAAGCAACGTCGGTTGAGGAATTCGAGCCGGACTGGACCTGCTCGAAGAGCGCAGGGCCGACGCCCACCTGAAGACTTTGTCCTACAACCGAAGCGTCGCCAAAAGCTACAACAAGGGAGTCCGCTCTCGACCCCTCGGGTTGGGAGACTTAGTATTACGTAAGTCCGGAGTAAGTGATCCGACCCACGCACGAGGCAAGCTCGCCCCTAAGTGGGAGGGACCTTACCGCATTATCAAGGTCATCCGTTCGGGCACGTTCCAGCTTGCGACGATGTCGGGACGACACATACTGAGGACATGGAATGCCTAGAATATTAGGAAATATTTTGTATAAATTTCCAGCAGAAGTAGAATCAAAAAGTAACAGAAAGGGAACTTTGATTAAGCAAAAGTTTTGAGTACAAAACAAACCCTCAAAGAAGGGGGTACACCTGATTAAAAACAGAAACAAAAACAAAACAGAAAAAGCCCCTAGGACTTTGCGCCCTCCAGGCTATCGTCAAAAGGGACGTCCTCGGGCATGTTTACCTCCAGGTCCTCGGGACAGGAGGTGAACGGATCCTCTTCGACCACGAAACCCGGAGGGCGTGCCCGGAAGCAAGCCAAGGCGATCTTGTATCCGTACTCATAGGATACTTGGCCCGTCTGGTTCAGACCGAGCAGAAACCCCTCAGACTTCTTATAACTCTCGATCGCCTCCCGCTCCCTCTCCGGTCGAAGGTGTTTCTCCTCGGCAAGGGCTTCCGAGGAGGTCTTGGCCTCAGCTTCCTTCGAGGCCAGCTTTGCAGCCAGATCGGACGCCTCCGTCTTGCGTAGGCGGTTCTCCAACTTCTCCACCCACAGCAGCTTCTGCAAGGTATCAGAAGCCAACTTCGCGGCCTTAAGCTCGGTGTTGAGGCGGGCCGCCTCCGTGTCCAGTTTGAACGCTCGCTTCTCTGCCACCGCGACCGCTTCAGGGCCGGAGCCGACCCGAACTTCCTCCAACTGGCGGTGCAACTCGGAGTTGCGCTCGTAAAGATTCTCGATGATTCGACCAGCGTCGCGAGTCCGGTCCATCAAGGCGATGGTATAGTGGAGATTCTGTAAAGACGACGAGGTTAGGACAAAACTATCAGAGAAATTAAATAAGGGTGAGAAAGGATGATGCTTACCCACATTAGCGACTTGGCTGATTTAGCAAGGAGGGCCTCCGAGGGGAGCGTGTACAAGTCCCGAGCCATATCGGGATGAAGCGCCCCCCGGAGGTATGCAGCCGATGGGTTCCCCCCTACCCACACTTTGTCCTCGCGGGACATTCCACCCCAGCGGGCGACCAGAGGGTTGCTCGCTTCTCCCGAGGGGACCTCGCCCATCACCCGTGCGAGAAAGGGCTCCTCCCTGACCGACGGAATCCGGCATAGGTCCCTTACGGCTGGCGGGTGGAGGTTCTTCCCGGTCGTCGCCTGACTGGGTCCAGCCTCCTCTAGCGGTGAAGGCGCTCCCGGGCGGTCGGCCTGCTCGTCGGTCACGTCCTCGGGCCGGGACACCGCCGCCTTAGGCCCCTGGGCGCCCACAGCTCTGGCCTTCTTCTTCTGCCATCCCTCCTCGACCTCTAGGGGGGAATCCCTCGCTTCGAGACAGGTGTTGGACGTGGGGACGAACCAGCCGAAGTCCGCCCGCCGCGAAGTGCCCGCAGGTTCACCATTTCTGCAAAGAACGAGGAATCGATTAGGGTTAGATAAATGTCGTGGACACATAGGCAACAAACAATGAAAACCTACCCCGAGAGCACGGGCTGAGTCCCGCCTCGGCCAGCCACTGTTTCGTCATATTGCGGACGACTTGAGAGGAGGGAAGAATTTCCCTTAATCTCCCCAGATTTTGGCGCTCTTCGGCGCTCAGCTTCGGGGCCGTATTATCGATGACCCTTGCGGACCACCGGACCCCGAAACCCCAGTCTTTCTCACAACAGACGTAGAAGAATCTGCTCTTCCACCCTTTATTGTTGGTCGGAGCCCCGCCGACTCGGAAGCCTACCCGAGCAGCTAGGAAGTATTCCCCCGACCCCTTGAAAAGGCGAAAACAGGAGAGAAAAAGGTTGCGGGTCAGGGCAATGTTGGCATAGTGGCATTCCCCTAAAAACGCCACCAGGTAATGCCAGGAGTTCGACGTCACCTGCGACGGCAAGATTCGCCACAGGGAAAGACAGGAAATTATGACAGGGTGCAGGGGAAGACGCAAGCCCGCCTCGAGGGTGTCAAGGGTTAAGGCAAAGCTTTTAGGGATGAGATCATAAGCCCGTTGCCCCACCTCAGGGGCTATGAGGATGTAATCCTCCGGGATGCTGTAGTGCTCCCGGAGGGTCCTCAATGAGGAACCGCTCACGGTGGAGTCTAGATCGTGCGGCCACATTAGGGCTTCAAGCGCACCCACCGCCTCCCCATCGGAAGAACGATCTGGAGGTGGAGAAGGTAGCGGACCCAGAGCACGTACGGAGACGGAAGGGGAGGAAGAGGAAGAAGTGGAAGAGAAAGAAGTGGGAGAGGAAGTCATTTCTTACTGACCTTCGACAGAAATACTGACTGAAAGGAGGCAAGGGACGCCGGAGCCAAGGAAGATGGTTCAGAAAAGAGAGACGACAAGACCCGGGGCAAAGAACTCCGTCGGTAAAAAATGGTGGAGTGTCGCAACACGCGCTACTTAAAGACGGAAATCCCGTCGAAAGGGCTCCGCCCTTTCGTTACCCGATGTGGGCAGCAGCGCATCGTCATGCGTGCTTCCCCCCACATCACATCGGGCAGCCCAAAGGATGGCCTGATATTAATGCGGACGTGACGTGGCAATCACCAAAGCAGGCAACTTGGGCGGCATGTCAACGACACCTTGGTTCCCGTGACTTCGCGCATGCGATCGGTTTTCGAGGCGGCTCGATGTTTTATCCCGAGCGGTGGCTCAATGTTCTATTCCCAAGCGATGGCTCGATGTTTTATTCCCAAGCGGCGGCTCGATGTTTTATCCCGAGCGACAGCTCGATGTTTCATTCCCGAGCGGCGGCTCGATGTTTTATTCGTGAGCGACGGCTCAATGTCTATTCCCGAGCGGCGGCTCGATGTTTTATTCCCGAGCGGCAGCTCGATGTTTTATTCCTGAGCGGCGGCTCGATATTTTATTCTTGAGCGGCGGCTTGATGTCATTCCCGAGCGGCGGCTCGATGTTTCATTCCCGAGCGGTGACTCGATGTTTCGTTCCCGAGCGGCGGCTCGATGTTTCATTCCCGAGCAGCGGCTCGATGTTTCAATCCCGAGCGACAGCTCGATGTTTTATTCTTGAGCAGTGGCTTGGTGAACCTCATCCCGAGCAGCGGCTCGGTAACCCCAACCACGAGCAATGGCTCGAAGTCCCTATTCCCGAGCGATAGCTCGATGCTTTATCCCCGAGCGGCAGCTCGGTCAACCTGTTCCCAAGCGGCGGCCCGATCCCTTAATCCTCGAGCGGCAGCTTGTTATCACTGCCCCCCCCCCTCCTGCCTATTTTGTGATCGGGCTCCATAAAATGTGACCCCCCGGCCTCAGAGCCGGTTCCGCAGGAGGGGCTGTCTTCGGGGGGGACAGTGATATGAGTAATAAAAGTGACGTGACGCAGGCCCTTGTGGTTCGCGTCAGGGTGACGTCTCAGCCCCTCCTGCGGCCGACTGTGGCAGGGGTTGACTCGCAGACGTCACCCTCCTCTGCTCTTCCCCGGTTCCGCAAGAGGTCGGAACACGACATCAGCGTACGAATTCAGGTTCGTACGATGTTCCCAAACGCAATCAGAGATGTATCAGTTCCCCGTTCCTTATAAGCCACTGGAAGCCACGATGTAAAAGGGGTTTTTTCTCGAACTCTAGCAAGGGAACTCTTCTTCCTTTCACCACTGCGGGCTAACTTGAGCGTCAGAGGGGTCAGGCGGAGTATCCTCCGACCCAACCTTTGTGCAGGAACAGGAGCCGACAACGACGACCTCTGGCGGAATCCATCACCTCTTCCCCTTTGCCGTACGGAACTCGGTCGGAAAACCACCCTCTCGCCTAGCCCGAACCTTACCGCGACGACTTCAGAATCCCGGTACCGAAGCCGCCCATCCCGAGGTCACGGTAAAAAGTTGTTTGCTTTAACACTCCTAAAAATGATGACTCCTAAGGTAGCAGATGCGTGCATTTTTGTTTCTCCGTCGATATCATCTGCGATATTTTACCGCTTACGCCGACGACGACGAGGACAGGGAGATACAGCTTGTCATGGGGCCCTTCTGCCCCAACTAGCTACTGGTTCCATCAAGATGAACAGGGAAAAGAAAACCACGAGACCGTAGCGCAAGTTGGTCCGTAGTTTCAATTGGAATCGAATCGAAATTATTTGATTATGGTTTGTTTTCAGTTCCAAAATTTAAGAACCGGGATCATTGGATCCGCAACCGGGGTTTGGTCGACGTCCTCCTCCTTGTGCTGTCGACGTTCATAGGTGAAGCGATCCATCAAGAAGGAAGGTCTGATGGGGAAGGGGAAAGAAAATATCAAGAAGGATTCCTCTCCTCCACGCCAAAAACACTAGGGTTCTTACTCGAGGACTCAAGGGGGATGCACACATGGAGAAGAAGCCAACAACACCGAATCGTGGAAACAATTGCAATCAATTCATCTCAACAAACGATCATTAAGTAGAGACGTATGCATGTGCGCACAATTATTGATTGCTACCAATCTACGTCAAACTGAGTTATAAGCGTGACGTACAGTAGATTTGGTGATGCGAGCAAGGTTAAGAATCTCAAGGACAACAATAAATAATGATGATGAGTTTCTCGTGCCGCATTCCTTAAGATTTGTGTCCCATCAAACTCTAAAATAATGTACTTTATTTTTGTCAATGTCATCTTGTCGAAAAGAGGGACCATCTACCTTTAAGCCTTGAGCGCATCATCTTCTACTCCGATAATGAAGATAACAGTGAAGAGAGATGATTTAGTGCCATGGATAAGTGATGTGAGTGCAAAAATATGCGGGATATATCTGAAGACAGTGGAAGTTGGTAAGCTAGAGAGAGGTTAAGGCGTATACAAGGTCCGAAAATTCGGAGATATAGACAAAATGTATTCACTTATATTCTTAAAAAGTGTTCAGAGGAAGAAAGCTCTCCACAAATTTTTTTTATATATACTATAATAGCATCTCTTTTTCTTATCATTTGGAATACTCCCCGTCATCTATCTCATTTTATCTCTTCGTATGGACCGGTCCACAAAGTGCAGCGGTTCCATTATAATATTTTCAATAATATCGAAAAAATATTATAACATGGTACATGTTGTAAGCGAATTTAAAAAAGTAGTTCGAAAAGCGAGACACCATCTTGATCGATCATCATTATACTATTTAGATCTTCCTCGCGCACAAGGTTAATGTTCATAAGATAAAGAATCCAAATAGAAGAAAACAAAAATAAGTTCTCCATGCCACATTAAAGATAATAAAACCTTAAATTTTCTCTTAACAATGTTATTTCATCTAAGAAGATGTGATAATTTGACTGTTTTGATAATAATAATAAGATTATATTTTGATTGTTTATTTTTTAATACGAGAGGATGAAGCCAAGCTGTTACCTTTTTTTTGTACTTTGTGTCGGGAGAGCTCGCAGACCTCAAAACCAAAAGATCAATAATAAAACACATGTCGAAAAGTCAACATCATATTTATACGATTTGACACTCTCTATCTATCCATACTTATAAGAAAATTAAATTATTCGTACTTTGAGATCAATCAATCAATCATGAGACCTTTAAGTTATTCTCATTTAATCACAACTCCTCTTATGTACTCTTTTGTAAAATCTCAGAAAAAAATTAAATAATATCTTTTTAGATACTCGAGAATAAAATCTTTCCTCCTCTTCCCACTAAGACTAAACTTAATTAAACTTATCCTTGTAAGAGCACTTGATTTCAAGAATCCAAAAATACCTATCAGCCCTGAGAAGTTGGTGTCAGAGGTTCTGAAAACACCGTAACTAAATGAAGAAGCGGCAATTGTGTATTGTCAATGGTAAATGCTAGGCCTTGCGAACTCCCAGTAACGCTGGCCGACCAACTCCCGAACCCGAGTTAAAACCGTCGTTGCCGACCTCAACTGGTCAAGTCGCTCAGATTGGTGGACTGAGATGGCCGATGAGATAAGGTGGATGGAATTATCTACTTGTCAATCAACATCTTGGTGGTATGGATTTTCGTTCCCACGTCGATCTAGGAAGCACAAGACAGACATGATGTGTACGTTTTGTATCATCAACACAGACAAGATGAGGACTCCAAGCAGCCCATATAAAAATCTCATGGGTCATCTCACCGTTCTTTCTTCGACGCACCAAATAACAATGGAGAAAAAAGAATTAAGTCAGTGATCTCCGATTAGTGAAAACAAAAAATAGAACAGAAGGATATTCGAATTATATAGGTTGAATTTGATCAACAACTTAAGAGGCTAAGTTTTGTTTTTAAATTGAATTAAGATCAGATTGCATGCTTGTTAATTTTGATCCATTTGATTCGAACTCTCATTATCGATTTTTAACATGGTCTCACAATTAAGAAAAACCAAAAGATTGAAAATAGAGTTAAATGTTCATCGTATTCGGGCCAAAAAGAAAAGATGATCTATTGTTACAAATAATAGAGAGAGAGACGACTGAATCACGCATGAATAGAAACATTAGAAAATATTTATGTGTGAAAGAGATCAAGATAATAATCTCGTATTGATAAAAGTCGAATGGGCCAAATTATAGATAGGGATTTGTTCATAATTTAAAAGATTGATCTTTTGAGTAAGATCGGATCACATTATCGGTTCGGCGAAGTTTGATCTAACCACCACCTTAAAAAAAAAAAATGAAAAAAAAAGAAGGAACGTCACGTTGAAAGCAAGCCAATAGCATTATGACCATAAATACCTACAAATAGGAGGAGGAAATGGTGATCACGGAAGCCCTCGACGTTCTCCTCCACTTACCTACGCAGCATGAAGAAAAATGGCGTTTCCCTCCTCCACATATCACCTTCACCAACAACTCCGGCGTCGCAACCAAATGGACCACCAAGGAATCAGCTTGTCGTTCCTCTTCCTTTTTCCCTTTCTCTTTCACGTCGTCGTAATTTTCTTTTCCCTCCTTTACTTCCATTAAAATTTGTCGCCTCTTGGAATCGATGTTGAAGAATGATTCGAAGCGCATCTCAATCTCCATCGAAACCTGGTTACTGATGCAGATGGCTTGGCGAGTAGCTTCGTTTGTATACCAATCTCCATCAAAAGGAGTTTTATGTGTGCCCTAAAAGATGCCATCTGTTGTGTCATTTCAAGGAATGAAAGCAACAAAATTATGAAAAAAAAAAAAAGATTGATGTAGGACAAACAATGACGGATTTTGTTTTTTTCGATGACAGGAGTAGAAAGAGAACAAGAGATAAATTAATAATAAAAAATAATAGAAAATTGTAGGAATATCGGTCCAACTCGCTCGTGAATGTCTCGCACTTTTCACATGTCTTGTGACAGCGAGAAAAATCCAATCCGTCGATTATCTCTCGATTGATGCATCATAATATTTTATCATCTTCTTCTATAGACATAGATAAAATTATAAAAATTATGATTTTATCAAATAAAATACATGATGTCATTTCTTGGAAGAAAGGAATAAGTCTAGTTTGGTTTGAAAACTAATCTTCTTGTCACGTGCTTCCTTTGAAAATAATAATAATAATCTTGTTTTGAAAAATAATATTTTCTCTTGATGGTATGCTTGATTAATATATTTTTATCTTTGTAGAAATGAATCTTTATTTACAATTTCAAACAAATCTAATTTTTTTTTAATCTTTTCAACTCTATTACCAACTTAGCTATTCTTTCTTTTCAACACTTGTCTGGTGATATGAGACCCTTCTGGCAAAGGTTAAAATTTTGATAAAATAAAGTATCAATTAGTTTAATTGGTAAATATCTTAACGGTTTATTGAGCTCGATACTTTTATTCCATGACATTTCGATTTATTTTGGAAGAGGAAAAAAATAGCAGATCCTTACGATGGCTAATTTTAGGAGACCTGATCTAGTCGGTGTTCGATCCGAATAAATTTCAACAAGTGTTTAAATCAGTAAAATTCCTTTGTTTTCACTTGAAAAAATAGGTCGAATTATAGAACGGTAGAATCCATTAAAAACAGAAGCACAAATAACGACTGCAACAAAGGAATTTATGGATATAGTAAAATGAAGTATTATATAACTACTGCAACAAATAAGCGATGAGATTATAAGTCAACGATCTGACCTTTCCGTCCCGTCGAGCCAAATCGTTTGATGCTGGGCCGGAATTGGGTTCCCGTTTATTTCGGATCAAGTCCGATCATACGCGGCCTCTCCAACTAGACGATTTGGTGCTGCAGTTGAGAAGCAATGTAAGAAACCCATGATCATCAGATACCTCGACGTCACAATTGGATCAGCCAAAGACGCTTTAGATGAAACCTTGGTGAAGAGAAATGCAATGATTTCAGTAGCCATATTATTCACCAGTAGCAAACCAATAAGTGCACCTCCGTGCCTGGCATCCACTAAACCGACAAGGCACATGAACTACCTACCTGACAAGCCCAGGGGTGAATCTTTGAAGAAGAGGAAAGAAAGTTAAAGAAAAGAGAAAAATCAAAACCCTCAACGTGCATAAAATTCTTGTACCAAATGTGCATCCAGTTACATGATGAACAGATGCCAGTTACAGTGGGTGAGAAAACTATTGTAAAGCATGCGAGGACAGATTGGAGGAGAAAAGACAACTCAGTTATATTGCAAGAATCTGGCCGTGACAAATTACCTCCAGCGAACAAACATTTTTGTGGGCTCAATCAGCTTGGAGACAATATAGCTGGCGAATGTTCCCAGAAGCTGCACACAAAATCTCAGTCAGTCAAAGCAATTGTGGAAACATTACAAGGACATTTTAGGTAGATCAATATAATGTACTATGAAGATATCTAGGGTTGTAAATCATCCCAATACAAAAACTGACCCTGACAGCCATCCATGTATCTGGATTAAATCTGATATGGGTCAAGTTCACCAGTAACGACCGAATACTAGCCTGATCCAGCAATCTAGCTGAATCATGCATGGCTCAGGGCTGTTCTGATCCAGCAACGATCCAATCCAACTTATATTGTATAAAATTATGTGAACCATATAATTTACTAAAATAGCCTATAGTATATCCACCACTAATTCAAGAGAATAACAACCAAAGCAACCTCGTTTTAATCTTTAACTGAATCGCAACGTACCCTTCCCTCTCCCTCTCCCTCTCCTAGTCACTCCTGATTCTTTCTTTTCTTGATCCCCGTGATACCTTGTGTGATCTCTCACCTAATTCATCTCTCCCTTCTTCCGTACTGTCACCAAAATCCATGTTCATCCCCCAAGATCAAAAGATGCAATCCCAAAAGGATCTGTAAGGCCAGTCCCAGCAAGAGCTCAGTAGCAGCCTTCGAGGGGTGAATCTTTGGTCTTAAGGCATCGGCGAAGACCATCACCGTGAAGAGGTTCTGGATGAAACAGATATCCACATCTTACTACACATGCACTGGGTATTTTACAATATATAAATTTACTATGTTGCTGCTACTTACCTAGTATATTCAGTAAATAACAGGTGTCCTAAGTGAAGGTATTATGCAAAAAAGTATAGCATACTGTATCTAAGCAAAGCTCCAAATTTTTAACCTAAGTTCTACCAACTGGATGTAGTAGGAAACTAGGCATTACCGTATAACCAATCTCTAAAATGTACATGAAGGGCCGATGCTAATTCTCGCTTTCGGTTCTCATCAAGTTGCACATCCCTGATAGCTTCTTGAACATCAGTCAGATTTGAGTGCTGGAGAAAATTACAGATTGCAAATGTTTAATTAAATGGCATTATAGAAGAAATACAACTATAACTTTAGTCATCATAACACTCTAGTAGGTTCTACCTTCTTTTTCTGGGATGCTCTATAAATTTCAGGCAGCGGAAATGGGTTATATTTTGTGGACTGTGGTGAGTCAGCTCCAAACCAGTTAGGAATCTGCATGTAATAAATTACAACTTGTTAGATGTTACATCCGTGAAGACCAGCAAGAAGCCCACAGAGGCATGCATCAGCATATCAGATGAAGTGTTTCACACTCAAAAATACAGCTAAGGTTTTATCAATAGTCAAGGAAAATTAATTAGCATAACACTGCCAGGACACATTTTGAGCATTCACCAGAAGAAAAGAGAAATTTTAAAGGAAATATTGATACTGATTTTTTTTTTAAGTGCTCGACCAAGCACTGCAACAATTTGAGCATACCAAGAAATTCGTAAACTGATCAGGATCGATACATGTGGCAGACTCAGCTTGCACATCAGAGACCCCTGCAGGGTGGGACAAAGAATCATGAGGGTCCACCATCCCCAGCACCAACGGTTCGTCCCATCTATTGATGCTCGAATCAACACCAACTTGAGCCAAGTGATCCTCCAGTTGTGAATAGTAGGTATTAAATGGTGCCACCTACGAAGAAAGGATATAGAAGTCCTCAATACTGCATGACAATCTATAATTTTTGAAGCTTTAATCCAGAAAAAAAAAAAAAAAAAAAACTATAACACCCCAAGAACATAATCCATGATTTTAGCTCTGAGGTTCATCTAAAGGTGCTTCTAGGCACAGAAGTAGATATAATACTTCCGTTAATTTAAGAAATTGCAGTAGCAAGTCACTGTTAAATGGATTGGTAAATATGAGATCTCCTCACCGAGTCACTAGTATCAACTAATACTTCAGTTAAATAAGCAACTTGTCTTATCCTTTGGTGTACCACTAACCAACAAACTCATGCATGAAACAGTAACATTTTTCGGATACTGTTTCTTAATTCCCTAGGATTGTAATATACAGAAGCATGATTCATTACATTGTGATCACACATAGCATGCAACATGAGGAATAATAGGAACTTTGCTTTATCCGTTATGCTCCTATCATATGAACAATATCTGTCTCAACCTCTCTTCTTATTGAATAATATAAGCACAATACCAAAGCATTTCTAATCTTTTTTATCTTCTCAACCTCAATTTCATCGTTTGATAAATACCTATGTTATGCTTATTATGCTCCTAGTCCTACTCATTCAAGATTGTGGCTTATTATTTATTTCGTTTCATCTCCATCTCAATAAACAATCAATACAGCTGAAGAAATATTATGTTTCGATGTTCAAGCCCAATTGCAGGCCAAAGTCCTATGATCAGTGTCAACCACGTGAATTGATATTAGAGAATGAGATCACCATAACTAAATAAGAAACAAACATATCTGAAAGGAATCCACTTGCACCTTCTTTAGACCACTCAAACATGTCCTAGAAAAAATGTCATTGTTACTGGATGAAGAAAGTTATTCTCTTTCCATTAGATATTATTATTATGCTGTAACATCATCCATAATATATTTTACTTATAGGTTTATAAGATATTAAGATCATGATCCAACAATAGGTTAGTATTATCCAGACTGAATGAACCGTGATATCCTAACAATATCAGTTGCAAAAGTATGAGAACTTATGAAACTAGTCATGCTCTTTTTTTATTATCATTCACATGGCCGTTCTACTGTATATTAGAAATGAAAAAGAGGACACCAGATAATTTGAATCTCTGCTGATAAAAGGATAATTTAGTAAATAACTGTTTAGATAAAGACTACCATCAAATTTTGATTGCATCATAGTGTTTGATGCCTCATTCATCTTTGTCCATGCTTTGATATCCAGGCATATTTGGCATCAATAATTTTATTCGGATGGGATGTGTACTTCCCATTTAAAATATTAATGGCAAGATATGGATACAGAAGAAGTTTAAAAAAATAAAGAAACAAAGAATACTTACTTGCAATTTATGATTATCTCCAACAATAAGAGGTTGTTGATTAACCCCTAAGCAAAACAGACATTCACGACAATTTGCGATACAAATGCGTTTTGCAGCTGCAATAACCTGTACCCTCTCACAGTGCTCCACTTTAACAGCCTAAAAAAAATAAAGAAAAACACAACTACTGAATTCAAAATCCAATCAAGAAAACAGCACAAGTAAAACATTCACATGCCAAGAGGCATGAAAGAAAGTAAGTCTTACTAATATTTGTTCTATATAATTAGTGTTGCCAACTTGCTCCACGGCATATTACAAAAACGTTAAACATATAACAATATATTAGGATAAGGAAAAAAAATAAGTGGACCTAGAAAGCAAATGAAATGGTTGATAAAAGACCAAAATTGTAGCTGCGCCTAGAAATAATAAATATAAAATCATCAAGCATTCAATTATTAGAAAATGAAGAACAAGCAGCACTAGATATGTAGGTTTTTCCATTTTTTAATATTAAGATATCTTATTATCTACGTACGAAATTTGATGATGTTGCTTAAAGTTTAATTCATTTTCATTTTTATTCATAGGAATTGCATATATGTTTGCATATGCGCCTGTGCCTGCATACCTTGTATGCCTCTGCCATGTTAAGGTATCTTGTTATCTACGTACAAAATTTGATGATGTTGCTTAAAGTTTAATTCATTTTCATTTTCATTCATAGGAATTGCATATATGTTTGCATATGCACCTGTGCCTGCATACCTTGTATGCCTCTACCATGACCCAACTACTTGCATTCCACTTCCACTTTTTTAAAAGCTTGATTAAGCAGACAAAATGTGTACAATTCCTAGCTTATGCACTATTGATCTAATAACACTTTGCATTATTGCTCTAAAGTGATCTTTAATAAGCACAATGTGATCATTGCATACCTTACCAATGGCACCAAGAACAATAGTCGCATCTGAACATCCATAAATTGTAGCATAGCTCAAAGGTGCTAAGATGTATATCACTGAATCATGGCAGTTTAACACCTGCAGTATAACAGCTTTATTTTTATATAGAACCAAGTAAAAGTTAATATCACACAAAAGCTAGCTAGAATATGATGGAACCTCAACTATAACCCATTGTTCTACTAGTCAATTAGAAATTTTGTGAGCTACTTATCTAAAATCCTTTCACAACAGTGTTCTGTTCTTGCCTCTGTCACCATTGTTTGCTTGGTGATCAGTATTAAATACAAAAATTCTATAAATTATTAGCAATAACATGCTGTAAAATATCAACAAGAAATGGTGTTCCAACATATTAGAATTAACAAACCAAATTTAACCATGTGCACAAGTGTTTCAAAGTAGATGCACAAATTGCAGTAGTCCACAAGAGTCAAGAGTTGAAGGCAAGGTTTTCCATACCATGAAATTCCAGGTGTACAACCCATTATTTACCTATATGCAGCTAGCAGCACATGGACTGAACACTTTAGATGAAATCTAATGTACATGCATGAATCCAGTTATTTTTGGTTTATTTACAACTAAAGCATGTTCAATACTTCAATTCAAGTAAAATCCTGATGCATTCAAGGGCTAGTGTTGGAAAATTGCTGCAGTAACCTTAGAGAGAAGAATTAGAAGAGATAGGGTCAAAGTGAAGTGGTCCTCCATATCTGAACCATATATGGTTAACTAAATTTGTACACATCAGGTACCTTTATCTCTGTCCCACTTTAAATATAAAAATAGACATGCTTGGGTTATAATTGCACCCATACATTTGAACTCCAAATACATATAGAATAGTCAAATTTACTTATATTAATCTAAGAAAGAATTCATTTGACTGTGTTTTCCTCTGTAATATATTTGTTTGAAACAAACATGGTAACAAAATTTAGTATTTGTTTAATATCCATGTCCAAATTCTTATCTGCTGATCAAAAATGGATATGGTTATGGTTTCTCCACTATTTGATCTGTTTGGACACATAAAAAGAGAGCATGTGACTGCTATAGATATATATTGTTTTATTTTTGTGTTTTTAACTTTGCTAGCAGCCTATGAGATTACACTGAAATCTTGCTCCATAACAGCATATCGTATTTATACACCAGCATGCCAAAACCCAATATGGATCAAGATTGTCAAACCTGGTTTGAAGGTACGAATGAAGGTTTGCCAATGTGGCCTTACCTTTAGAGAAGGCCCCTTAATATCACATGGCTGCTTGACCACCGAAGCTTTTGATATACCCTCCACAAAAGTGACACTTGTCACGTGCGTTGAATTAGCAGGCACAGAGGTCCCAGGAGGTAAGTTGCTTTGGACCCTTGTATGACTTGAGCAGCTATCAGTCATTGGCACATCCAAGTCTGCAGCATTCTGCATGTTGTTGTCCTTTGCTAATACCTTCTCAGCATTATGTTCCAATGAAACAACTATGTTTTGCACGACCCAGTCATGGACTTGAGCTGCAGAAACAGGAACAGCAGGCATGTCTGGATCTGAGTTAGCAAAAAAAGGAGCTGCTTGGGTCAATGGAATTCCTTCAGAAAAATGGAGAAGGAAACCAAGGTGTTCAAATCTTTCCATTGTCAAAACCTGTAAATGAGACATATAACAAGATAAAAAGCAAAAAAGATGTCATTACTTTGGCAAACTGAAGGAATGGCAATGGCATGCAACAAATGAGAAGTATTAGGATGTCCTAATGTGACAAACCAGATATTCATCGCCCTCCCCTTCAGCAGGCTCCGCCAATAGGGTAATAATATTGGCCATATGCTTCTGTAAGTATGATAACTGATGAGCTTCTTCATCCGCTTGTGAAGGCATAAATCGACGACTATTACTGCGTACAAGCTGCAAATTTAGCAAATTAGGGATACAGAAGCCTAATTTTTCTATTCATCTAAATCATAGATGTGCTTGATTATCATGGCATGAACAATAAAACTAAGCTGAATGCGACTACAAAATTTGAATAATCTGACTCAAATTTCTTGGCTGGCACTACTGTAATCCACATTTTGCAGATAACATATGAATTCACTTAATCAATTCAAGGAGTACCATTCCAGTGCTGCTTTCAGGGAGCACTCTATCAAGTACCTCCATCTTTTTGTTTGAGCAAGAGTTCAAATTCAGACTCTAAAGGGGCAACCATGAATAGAACAGTTTCTTTAAGAATCAAAAAGCCCCTCTTGTGACAAATTTCCAGCTATGCTCCTGATTTACCCCCCATGCTCCACTTGCCAAGTTGTCTTTATTTATATCATCTTGAAAATCTCACGACCATGCATGATGTTAATCACCAAGCTTAGAAATGAATCATGATTGAACAAGCTCTCCTACTTGTTCAGGTATCAAAATTTAGCTAGAAAGATGTATGACTTGTGCTTGAAAATACAATTAGTAAGTGGTCGAAAATAGCTCAAATATAATTCCGATTATTTCATAACTAATTGCATACTTGTAAAAGAGTAGAAGCACCAAATGTTGCACACTAACAAGGACCAGCATTGCTGATGATCAGAAGTTTCTATCAAGATTCTCTGGTTCTTTTATGCTACATTACATTGGCAATATCCAAATGTCGCCATAATAGACTGATTTTTCGGAGGCTACTCACATAGCCAACAAATTACATGTGCACAGCTATTAGAGACTTCAAGTACGATGATTATTCTTCAAATTTAGATCCTACGAATCTTTTATTCCTAGCATTCATTGACAAAATTTTGCAACGGGAAGCAATTTGTGTCACCAAATGCGAAATGGTTGAGAGAAAGTTGCAAGAATTAAGACAGCTCCAGGACCTGAAGTGGCGAGAGGGCGGACAAGTAGCCGTCAAAGGCCGATGTGGAGGGCCAGACATCGGCGATGGCAGCCGAGTCCTTGTGCGGACGGGGGACCAGCCGCTTGTAGGACTGGATGTAGAGAAATAAGACAATATCATGGACGTCGGCGGCGCCGTCCGGATCGGGTTCGAAAGGGAGGACGGAGGCAAGGGTATCGAGGGTCAGGCGAGCGTGGTCGAGCGAGATCTGGAGGGCGTCGGTGAGGGCGGGGGCGTCGGCGCGGTGCGGGGAGCTGATGGATCTGTGGAGGAGCTTGTCAGCGAGGGCGGCTAGGGTTTGGGTTCCGTCGGAGAAAATGAGCTTGGGAATGGGGAGGAGTCCGTGCTCGAAAGGCTCGCGCCGGGGGCGGAGGAGGAGCTGGGGGGAGCGGCCAGAGGTGGCAGCCGGGGCGGGTGCGTCGACGGAGGGAGGAGAGGAAGAGGCGGCCATGGAGGGCTCGACTTGGCCTTCGACCATCGCTTCGTTTTCTCGCTATATTTTTTTTCCTTTCCGTGGGAGGAGGGATGGAGTGAGAGGGAAGGGAGAAAGCCATATATTGCTTCTACATCGGTCGCGGAGTGAGGCGACGGGAACCGACCCGAGAGTTAACCTCTCCGCTGGAGTAGGATAGCAGGGAAGATGTCGCGGATTTAAAAAACGGTATCATCTCGGCGAGAGGCCGAAGAGGGAAATAACGCTTTCGACTTAGTCGCGCATTGGTTGCTAATCTTCTTGCTAATTGGCCCCTAAACCATCATTAACTCCACACTACAATTCATAAAGATCGGGTGTGTGTGTGTGTGTATATATATATATATATATATATATATATATATATATATATATTATATATATTTATATATATTTATAAACACTTTTGAAATAGCATATTTTCCCTTACAATTTTTATTATAGAATGTATCCATATCATGTTATGATTCATCGAAAAAAGTTAATCGATTTTAATTGTGGTTAATATTGGCATGTTCAAGTTATATATAACACTTATATTACTCCTAATATTCTTAGCAACATGATAATTTTTATAGTTTACACATATTAATTGAAGTTTTAAATAGCAGTCAAAATGACAAATTAATTATAGGCATCCATTAAAGAAAAAAAGGATCGATCTAAATGATACCAAGTAATATTTAATGCAGTTCTCAGAGAATCATAACATGCCTTTACCTAATTGAAACGTCTCTTAAGGACAAGGATTTTTCTTTCTGTATGGGAGGCTTCTCATCATTTGATTATATTTAATCAACATGAAAATACTGTATAAATGTAATTCTAGAAGAATCATGACAGCTAAATAATTTACCATGAAAGGCTTAGCTTTTAAAACAATCTTTATAGTCCATTGTTACTGGATCAGATGCACATCATCTAACTAATTTTATTTATTTCCCTGAAGCAAGTACAGGTCTAATATATAGGATGACTTGAAAGAAGAACAAATAATCGAAAAGATAAAATTGATTTAAATTACATAAATCTGGGAATCAACTAAAACAAAGTTTCATGCTAATTAAAATCTTTTGATGTGTCTATGGAATTACATACACTAAAAATCCAAAGAATTGCATACTTACGATTGCGAAAAGAATATCAACATTCAAAAATGTCAAACAACAGAAGATGAAGAAACCCTACCCAAATCAAATTGACAGGCAACCATAGAAAATGGACCATCTATGTCGACCCACAACACGTGGATTTACTCTCACTTGGAGGCTCCTGCCCTGGGACTACTATTTGGGTTCCTTTGAGCAAGCTTGAGTTTCCAGTAGAGTCAGATTGGTCATTAGCAATAAGAGATTTCTTGCTTGTGATCCGATAGATCTCAGTGAGCACAGTCACAAAGGCACCCTCGACATTCGTGGCCTCAAGAGCGGAGGTCTCCATGAAGAAGAGATTCTCACGTTGGGCGAATTCTTTGGCATCCTCAGTGGGCACTGCACGAAGACTTCCGAGATCAGATTTGTTGCCAATGAGCATTATTACAATGTTTCTATCAGCGTGTCCCCGTAGTTCATCCAACCATCTTGCCACATGGTCAAATGTTTGACGTTTCGTTATGTCATAAACCAACATTGCCCCCACCGCACCTCTGTAGTATGCACTTGTTACGGCCCGATACCTGTTGGTAATCATCATAGGGAATTGGAATATTATAAGTAAGGTGAACATTAACCAGAAGCAGAAGAAAGACAATTTAAAGGGGAAGATGCTGAGATTCAGCTGCTATTAAGATGGACATTACTAGTGTCCAGTACTAAAGCATACTCTTCCATCGATGGTTCTTTATTCCAGAACTGACATATTGCAATTGTACACTCACTCAATACTCACAAGATTAAATCCAAAAATGTTGGTCTGAGTTGATCTAGGGTAAAACAAGAACTTATATTTATTGTTTTTTTCATTGCATTAGATCGCAATAGCATCCAAGTTTATATTGGTCAATCTAAAGATTTTATTTTCTTTTTCATCAGCAAATATATTTTGAAATTTGGGTTACTGAAGTAGTAGGTATCGGGATTTCAATATTTTACGAGTTCTTGTTTGGTGCTCAATTAAGCAATTTTAGGCATATTTGGATAACCATGTAAGCCGGTACAAAGAACTCGAGTTGTTTTAGCAAATCATAGAGCTCACAACAATCAAGTCAATTTAAATATAGCTACTAGTGTGATCGATTGGTAATCTGAAGGTGGTACATAAATTAAAGTTAATATTTGGCAGGATAGAAGATCATATATCTCCCATCTCAAAGGGAAGGATTTCACAAGAGAAATGACTATTCCAAAATTGATCAAAACAAATTTAAGCAATATAAGCACTACCTTGGTTTACTCCAGCTAATGAAAAGTAGCAAGGGCAAATTGTCATTATATAGTTGTTCCGATCTCATAAATGTCTGGACCATCTCTTGGAAACATTTTACATTCCAGGTAATTCTCCAGCCACATATTTCCAACATATAACAATAGCCCAAGTTACTCCTATAACAAAAATCTCGGTAGAGCACCATATAAAGTTCATTTCCATTATTCAATAAGGAGCTCCAAAGCAAAATGCATTTATTATGGTAGACTTAGATGGAATCTTATTCACATAGATTCAAACATGTCTATAATTAGGCAAAGAATAAATTATCAAAGTGAAATCAGATCCATCTTGAATTTATGGGGCATACATTTTACTAATGTAAAGGTATATATTTTTACTTTGCACCTAACTATTAGTCTACTAAATGGCCAGAAAACAAAATTTTTTGTCGGAATGATTATTCAATTTTCCCCGAGTAGACATTACGTTCAGAATGCAATAATCTAATAGATGGCAAGCATTAGTGCCATCATAAAGTGTTACTCAGGTTAGTGTAACACCTAGTTAGTCTTATATTAAAAATAGGTTAAGACTAAAATTAACTTATAAGGATCTAAAAATGGTTTCGACTCAACAAAATTAACAGATAAATAATCTATACCAGATACACATATATAATTAAAAAAAATCCAGCACTTCTATACTAAAACGAAACTGAGTGAAAAATGTACGAGAATCCAATCCTCAGTGGAATACACTTAGATCATTAGTAACACTAAGCAAGATATCAATCATCCTTCATCCCATGACCTTTCATCTCATACCATAACGCAGCAAAAATAATCACTTAGCAAGAAGCACTGTCCTTTATGATTGCACTCATCTCATTCCTCAATAATAATTGGCTGTCATGGCTCTTGAACCTTTCTCTCATACACCAAATTTCTAAAGACTTAAAAGCATACATAAAATCCAGAGGAAGTTAACATGAAGACAGAGGAAGCACTAATCTGTGTAGTTGGGATAACTATGTCACAGCTTGAAGTATACTAATGTGCCAGTGAAGCGTCAATAGCTATGTCCTGACACAGCTAAAAATGGAATAGTATCAATTGTGCCAAATTCAAAACTATATTTCTAAAGCACTCTATAGTTCACTTTTTGAAATTAATATGCAACCTACCTACATTTTTCAAAGTCATATTCTATTATTGACACTTAAAATTTCTTAATACATTTCGGATGTATTAACCACAGCATCAGTTGTAAAAAGCCGAAGTACATTGGATCTCCATTAGACAAACTTATTTCTACAGAGGAATGGGTAAAATATAATTGTCAAAAATCACCTGTGCCACTGTGATTTCTTTGCAACATTATTGAAGCGGAAGAAAGGGCTAGACTAATGTCTTATTACAACCCTCGATCAACCCAACAAGCACTGTTTGATGGTGCAAAATAGCTGTTGAATTATCAGTCTCTGTTGCAGGTAATGATTTCTGAACTAAAATAAGACTATGTATGCATTTTCTTCTAGTTGTGTTTCGGTGTATATAGATAGCAGTCAGAATTTTGATTCCAGTTTGAATCGATGAAAGTCCTACAATGGACTGATTGGCAGTTGACCTTTGTTTTCTATTGAGGATTTTTATTCTACGTTCTGATATGTCTTCTGTTGAATTCCAAATAATTTTTTACTTAAATTCTTGAATCTATCATATTCTTCCTCTTCATCTGATTGACAATCAAAGCAAAAGTGACAAGTAAAACTGCATTGGATATGACAACAACGAGAATACACTCAAAGAAAGGTCTTCATAAAACATCAAAACCAAATTCAACCTTGTTGAAAATAGCCCTTGTATGAGTGAACAAGATGTTCAGAATCAATGGAACTTGTACCAACAAGCATTACATTTTCCTCAACATCCGGTACACTAATCAGCATCTGATGCAACGTTCCTAAATTTTAAAGGACACCCAATAAATAAGGATGGATCCAAATTGAAATTTAATTAATTATTGGAAGGAAATAACCTGCTTTCTCAAACGATCAAATGCACGATGAAAAAGGATACAGGAAACGTCATCTTAATCAACCAAATCGGGACCCAAATAACACGAGAAAAAACAGAACGAAAAGGAAGTTTAAAGCGATGAAATTAATTAGAGAGGACCTCTCCTGGCCGGCGGTGTCCCAGATCTGGGCCTTGATGGTCTTGTCGTCGATGTTGAGGGTGCGCGTCTGGAACTCGACGCCGATGGTGGCCTTGGAGTCGACACTGAACTCGTTGCGAGAGAAGCGGGCGAGCAGCTGCGACTTGCCCACCGCGGAGTCCCCGATCAGCACCACCTTGAACACGTAGTCGATCCTCTGGTTGAACTCCCCGTACCTGCTATTCCCGGAAGACATCCTCTCTGTCTCTCTCTCTCTCTCTCTCTATCGATCCCGATCTCAATCTTGGTCCCAACGTAATCAATCAATCAATCGAGGGTGAACGGATCGCGGCGACGACGACGACCGCCACCACGACGAGGCAGAAGCAGAAGAGGGGAGATCGGATAGAAGAAGACGAGGACGACGACGACGAAGAAGAGAAGAATCTCTCTCGATCTACCAATATAAATTATGATTCTCTCTTCAGGCGCCAAACAAACCAGGAAACGGAATCGGTTAGGTTTCGGGTAGGGGTGGGCGGGGAGGGGGGAGGTTTGGTGGAGGGGCCGAAGAGAGAGAGAGAGAGAGAGGAGAGAGAGAGAGAGAGAAGGTGGCCGTCGATGGTGTGCTAGTGTTACGGAAACGGGGCCATTCTTAGTCGAGAAATCCTTTTTTGGCCACTCATTCTAGTATCCCGACATACCTGTCTTTTCTTTGGGCTTTCTCATGTGGGACCTTGAAGCCAGACACAGAAGTCCGTCGGGTGTGTTGCTAATGCACAAACCGGGTGCCGAAGTCGGATTCCAGGAAACAGGCTCATTTGCCTCGTGCCGTAACGCGTTTCATCTTCCTCCGTTCCCGTTATCATGCGAAAATTAAAGTGCCCTGTACACCAAACCAACGATTTAAAGAATGATGTTGACCACTTGATAACTTACAATCTAAATTATATATATATAAGGTCAAAAATATTATATAAAATTTGAAGGGACAGGGATCTATTTTGCTTCTTGTATGCCGCATTGTTGTGGACAAAGACTTTGTTTTATTATAGCTCAAGCCAATTATAATCAAAAGTCAACCATCGCATCGCATCGCATCGCACACAAGTGGTCCTGACTGTGCTCATGCCTCGTGCGATTGACTTGGTCTTCGCTGACACGGCAAGCCAAGTCAACGCCAGGATCATCGTAAACCACATTAAACAGGATTGGAGGGTATTCTGGTCCCTCTGAAGCGCAGTTCGTCCCTTCCCACCATCACATCCGTCCGTAATGCTTTAGGAGTTGCGTACGGATCTGCTTTCGGCGATCAGCGCACATGTACGATATATATACACTTCAGCCAGTTCAACGTTTGTATTTTCATTTCGAGCACTTCCCGTTTCTTCTAAATGCACGGTCGAAGCCGCGTTTTCCTGCTCCGCCGCATCCACTTGAAAGACAGCGACCGCCCTCGCCAACTCTCCTGCCAAACGAGCCCGTCGCCGCTCCCGCCAGATTCAAACCTCAAACCACTCTGCCTCCAAGGTCGACTCCACGAGGCGCTGTCGGGAATGGCTACGCTCGGGGCCGAGGTCAGGTTCCACGGGTACGACGCCCTCCTAACCGCGTGCATCGACCGAAGGGCCTTCCTAGAGGGCCAATTGGTCCACGCCCACATGATCAAGTCCCAGTACCTCCCTTCCGTGTACCTCGCCACCCGGCTGCTCATCATGTATGTGAAGTGCGACTCCTTGAACGACGCTTGCCACATGCTCGAGGCAATGCCTGAAAGGAACGTTGTCTCGTGGACCGCCATGATCTCAGGATATTCTCAGAAGGGTCACTGCGCTGAGGCGTTGGAGCTGTTTGTTAAGATGATGCAAGCCGGTAAAGCTGAATATTGTTACTTTCTATTGCATCATAATTATATATGAATCTTCAGTTTGGGTAACTCCAATCATCTAGGTATCACCTGAACCGTTCAACACATTTATGGCAGGATAACATAGAGAAGGAACATGTTCCACAGACTCAAGAGCTTGATGTTCTTGACAAACTTTACAAGTTTGAGTTATTACTACTTTAAAAAACAAGTATTTGGGTGCGATGCTTGATCTGTTCAAATGAACAGCTATTACATGTTCTCATAAATGATTTTATGCATCATTTCATATCAAAGTTGTTTATATTAGTGATAGTAAAATCCATTAGTTGTAAATGGACCTATTTTTGTTTCTAACAATTTGTGTCTATAACTCATAACAGATAAAGAGGGAAATTG
The DNA here is from genome assembly GCA_024322285.1 of Musa beccarii. Classification (NCBI taxonomy): domain Eukaryota; kingdom Viridiplantae; phylum Streptophyta; class Magnoliopsida; order Zingiberales; family Musaceae; genus Musa; species Musa beccarii. The sequence continues at coordinate 3,400,807 of CM044397.1, read as the reverse complement.
CGGCGGCATCAGTTTCCTATCTTCTAAGTAGCTCACAATGTTTAGGTTGATTTCCATATGAATCTATCAAGATTTAGGGAACAGCTCTGTGAGAACATTTAAATTACCATCTTATATATGATATCATTCTTTAGACATAATATCAAACGCTCTTCAGCATACAATGATTTGTTGTGATATAAAGCATAGAGAAGATATGGTTTTCTTCTCTTTCATAAGTATTTTTTCTTTTAGAACCACAGAGGGAGTAATTGGTGATGTAGTTACTATATTCCTGTGTACCAAGAGAATTAATAACCTCAAATGCTTAAGGCAGTACCTTGATGGAGATTTGTACCAAGAACCTTTTCAAGGTGAAGAGCGGAATCAACCGCTGCACCAAGTCCCGATTGATCTCTTTAGTAAAAACCATAATCTTGTGTTGCATTGTAGCGTACAGTGCATCAACATTACTTCTATTGGATCTTTTGTTTTCTATGTTCCCTGCTGACTTATTCCCAAAATAAGAATAGAAGAACTGGGAAAATCCAAATAACTAGAGTCAAAATACATCAGATGCTGCTATATTGAATCTTTATCCCATGGCATGAATTCACAGGTCAACTGCCAGATGAATACACTTTGGCTACGGTGCTCACTTCTTGTACTGGTCCTTTCGGGCCTAAACATGGCAGGCAGATTCATTCCCTAGCACTCAAGACCAACTTTGACTCTCATATGTTTGTTGGGAGTTCACTGCTTGACATGTATGCAAAGGCCAGCGAAATTGAGGATGCTCGGAGAGTCTTTGACATTTTGCCTGACAGGGATGTTGTTTCTTGTACTGCCATTATCACTGGATATGCCCAGTTGGGTCTTGATGCAGAAGCCTTGGAAGTGTTCAAATTACTACATAAAGAGGGAATGGAATGCAACTACGTTACCTTTTCCTGTCTCTTAAATGCACTCTCTGGACTTGCTGCTTTGGATTATGGTCGACAAGTGCATGGTTTGGTAATCAGATGTGAACTTCCATTTTATGTTGTCTTGCAAAACTCTCTGATTGACATGTATTCCAAGTGTGGTAGCTTAATATATTCAAGAAAAATTTTTGACAACATGCTTGAGAGATCTGTGATAAGTTGGAATGCAATGCTTGCAGGATATGGTAAGCATGGTTTAGGGAGTGAGGTTGTTCGTCTCTTCAAGTCCATGGTCCAAGAGGTGAGGCCTGATGGTGTTTCTTTTAAGGCTGTTCTGTCTGGGTGCAGTCACGGTGGATTGGTTGATGAGGGTTTAGATTTTTTTGACTTTATGGTTAATGATCAAAGAATGAAACCAGATATAGGGCATTATGGATGCGTCATAGATCTACTCGGACGTGCTGGGAGAATAGAGAAGGCTTTGGACTTAATGAAGTGCATGCCCTTTGAACCAACCACAGCCATGTGGGGTTCTCTTCTGGGTGCATGTAGGGTTCATGCTAATGTTTCCATCGGAGAATTTGTTGCTCAAAAGCTTCTCGATATTGAGCCAGAAAATTCGGGGAACTTTGTGATACTCTCTAATATTTATGCTGCTGCAGGAAGATGGCAAGATGTCGCCAGAGTCAGGGAATTGATGAAAGAGAGGACAGTGACAAAAGAACCAGGCAGAAGTTGGATCAATCTTGATAAAACCATGCATACTTTCTTTTCCAGTGATCGGTCACATCCCCAGAGGGAACAGATATATGCCAAGATTCTGGAGCTATATGAAAGGATCAAAGAAGCAGGTTATGTTCCAGACCTTAGCTGTGTACTGCATGATGTGGATGATGAGCAGAAGGAAAGCATGCTGCTTGGGCATAGTGAGAAACTGGCAATAGCTTTTGGGTTGATGGGCAGTACCCCTTGCAAGTTGATTCGTATTACAAAGAACCTTCGAATCTGTGTTGATTGTCACAATTTTGCCAAGTATGTGTCAAAGGTATATGCAAGAGATATATCTCTGAGGGATAGCAACCGATTCCACCTAATCGTCAGAGGGACTTGTACCTGTAGAGACTACTGGTGATTAAGCAATTCTTCTGCTTATCTATATCATTGGAACTAGCATTACCGAAGCCTCCTTTTCAGGATTTATATCCTCTATCGGATGTTCTGCACGTTGGTTTACTGCCGAAGCCATACAGATAAGCAAATGGAATTCATGTGGGCTTCTGCCTACTGGTTATAAGCTATCATTGGCTTTCCTGCCTTATGCATTCATTGGGCTTCTGTCAATTCATAATTATAAGGTAAGGTTGTCTGTTTAGAATCCAAATGCCGTATAGTTGCATTATATATATATCTCTTACAAAAAAAAAAAAAAAAAAAACGCCATAATCTAATACAACTCTGACGTCTTGCTATCTGTTTTTTCAGAAGGATGCGGAGAAGTAAACGAGAATATTATTCTCGAAAGTGTTGAATCTATTTCTGTGATTGAATACACAAAAGCAAGTGGATCTCCTTAGTTCGACTGGAATGGGCCAATTCAATGATTCAACTATATTTTGGCAGGATGCGGAGAAGTAAACCAGAATACGGCAGGATGGCTTTCTCTTTTTGTCTTGTTGCTTCAGTCAAAGTTGGTATTGGGAAGGTGAGTGACTGTATCGAGGCACGAAGAGCAGCAACTCTATTTTCCTACGTTCTCAATCACAAAAGATGTGTGAATCGAAATTTATATTGTATTCTACTTTGCAACTGCAGCTGTGGCAATCCCTGCTACTGTCGAAGTAGCAGTTCTTCTCCATTGATGAAATATTCGATGCAAAATTCATTCAGGCAGGCTCATTTCTTCCAACAGATGTTCTTCCTTTGGGCACAGGTAAGTCTGCTGTTCTTTTAGCTTACAACAGATCCCATTAGTTAGCGTATGGCAGCTGAAGTTGGCAACAAAGCTTAGACCTTCTGTTTAGCAATCACAGGATAGTTCTTGAAAGATTCGGAAGCTGTGTATTATTTATGGATCCAATGAAGCCAAAAGAATCATGTCTTCTCCGGCAGGAACTGCATGAAATCAGGGATTTGTGAGAAGCAACGAAAAGCTAAAGCTACTCGTTATGGACCATCGACAAGCCATCACAAAGCACTCGCCCCCTTCCAGGAGAAAATGAGAGGCATCTACAGCAACTTCATTACTTTGGTCAACAACTCGCAGCATATCGGGCAGAGACAAAACAAAGAAACATGCACACATCTTGTCCACATCTCATTCGACAATAGTGAGACCAACACGAGCAGCGAAACATCAGTGAAATTGCCACCAAGAGACCATGTAACTTGTTAACAATTTCTGATGAACTATATATTACCTTGCGGAGTATCAGCAAACCAAAAGAATGTGTATGTTCAATACAAGAGGGCCACATCTGCTGTTGACAAATTAATGATCTCAACATCTACAGGCACATTTATAGAAGATGAAGCTGGACATGATACTGCATTCTGCTTAATCCTTTTTCAGCACCATGCAGCAGTAACATGCACACACAAGCAGAAGCATTACACTAAAACTGCAATACAGAACGAGTAAGCAGATGGTTCGATAATATCCTGTCTTTCCTGGAAACCCACACTACCTTGCTATCGATAGAGGATGACAAGCAGTGTGATCTGCACATTAACAGAACAGGCAGTCTTAACTTGCTAAGATGGAACAAAAGATTTGGGCATTTCCATGCACTAGCTGATTATTACTACCATCGATAGACTGTAACATAATAACCATGAAAATAAGTCACAAACCTAACTAACGCATAACGTTGTACTCATCCACCATGCAAACCAGCACAAATTAAAGATTACACACCAGATCCAACATGCAAACCTTTTCCAATCAACAAGATAGAGGTTCTTGAGAGGCTGCAAGGATGCCCCATGCATCATTCCTCCAGCCATATATATAGGATCAAAGGACACCAACATCCAGCCAACGGAAAGAAAAGGCATGATGATAACGTGGAGACCATTGGAACAGAGTTCATTGACCTTTAACCCATATCTTTAGATCTTATCAAGCTTTTCGGCCTTAATGACAGGGTTTGCTTTCGCAATTGCATCCTGGGCCGCCTTTCGGTAGTCGAATTGGCAGTCGTGCTTATCCGAGTAGCGGTGCACAGCACAGAAAAGGTTCCCACACCGACAACTGAAACTAGTCAGGCCAACGCGTTTCCTGCAGGTGCCGCACCTGTTTGGACCCTCCTTTGCCTTTGCCTCTCCAGCCTCCTTTGAGCCTAAAGCATCGGATGACTGCGCCGAAATCACTTTCGGCTCCATGGAGCCAACAGCAACAACAGCATTACTGGAAACGACAGGCTCTTTTCCACTGCCGCTGCCATTGCCATTGCCATTCACAAGGCTGTCGATCGAGGATGCCGCCATCTTGGCCTGATCTTGCTTGAGAATCATGTCCTTGTGGCACTTGGAGCACAAGTTCATGGTCGCGGCACTTCCGAAGAATCCACAGTTGTTGATGCAAAGGATTGGTCCTTCACGTGCTTGGCATCCGGTCTCATCGTGCTCCATTGCTAACTCTCCTGCATCACAGAAGCATAGGTTGAGAATAGGAAAGATCTTTTACATCTTGATTAAGATCCAGTACGTAATATATCTAAGAACTCTATTTGATTCGCACAACCCATAACCTCAGTCTAATCTTCGCACACCACGAAAACAAAAAAGAGCACAACTTTGCACCAGATGAAGCTTAGACAAACAAATAAATACTTTGTTCCTAAGCTCTCGACAATTTTGCTTGGGATAAGAAAAAATTGATATATATAGCGCGAAGAAGAATAGAAGCCCACAGCAACCTCTGGCTATAACCTCAAACCAATTCCCAAACTCCTCGCGAACAGCTGAACTAGAAAAAGGGACAGATTAAACAAATCAAATTCACATCTTTTCATATTTAACGGAGTGGAAATCCTTTATTGGGATCTCTTGCATTTCTTGTTTGCAGATCCAAAGATCAGAGTCTAGGAAGGCATCTCTAGGAAAAATGAGCATCCAGGAAAAGTTCACGAGCACGGAATCATCCTTCTGCCATCGATTCGAAGTCTTTCTTCGTGATGAACAATCAAAAAGATACGCCAAAGATTAAAAGAAACAATTCATTTGAGCCAAAAGATTAAAACCTCGAACAATAAGGGGGGAAAAAAAGTACCTTTTGGGATCAGCCCTCTTCGCGATTCGCCTGCAGCGATCTCCGCCAATCAAAACGCTCGACGATCCCTGCACAGAGGCGAAAACAGAAGGCTTGTAAGCAAACGAATCGCAGATCCTCCACCGGACGAATTGAATATGGAATTAACCATCAAACAAGTGCAGATAAAGGGACAGGGATTCGAAGTCCTAACCTTCAGCGGCCGGAAATCGCCTCGGAATCGTGGAATCGAGGGCTCCAAAAGGAGAGTTAAGGTGAGAGAGACCAGAATTGGAAAGGACAAAAGAACCGAGGGAAGGCGGTATTTATGGCTTCGCTGGCCATCGTTGCGTACATGAGACGCCCCCTTCTTCGTCGTTCTTATCTTCGAATGCGCCGCACAGGAGCCTCTATGCGCGGGGCCGCATCGGCCGACCGGTGTTTGCTGGGCAGCGACGGCGTCGCTCACCGCGCTGCTGCTACGTACGAGGGATTTTGACCCGCGGGCGCATGGGCGGCGGAAAGGTGGCGTCGCATACACCTCTCTATGGGCGTACGAAGTAGGCCATCTTTAGAGCTGGCGCATCCTACCTGTCTTGGTCAAGCCACCCATCAGCGAAGCAGGGATCTCCAGTGGCCGAGACCCGCGGGACCCGTAGAGAACAGCGATGGCAACCAATGGAAAAGCGATCCGTCCTGTTTGCCTAGAGAAAGTAGTCCAAGTTTAAGGTGGTGCAAAAAGAGGGCTCCATGTAATTCGGATAACCCAACAATTAATTAGATTCAACAAAATAATAAATTATTAAGACATATTATGATTGATACAGATAATAAAAAAATAAAATGGCATTGATATCTAATTTTCTTTTTTTTTTTACCATCAATATGGATGATGAATACACCATCCGGTAAATTGATATCCATTATTCTGATATATTACCAAATTTGATATAATCAAGATTTAAAATTTTGAATAAAATAATGTTTAGGTAGTATGATTAAGTCAGAATAAAATAATCATTATCCGATTGATTAGTGTTTTAGTTCTTGTTCGAGTTCACGCGTCATGTTCATCATGTTGGGCCGTACTGGGCCAAAAATACAATGTTATCGACCTTCCTCTTTCTTCTCACGAGTGCTTCATACTGGACCGCTCTCTCTCTCTCTCTCTCTCTCTCTCTCTCTCTCTCTCTCTCTCTCTCTCTCTCTCTCTCTCTCTCTCTCTCTGTGTGCACTCCTTTGTTGCCCGACTCTGAACTTGTACGCATGAAGAAAGGATGTCTTTATTCAACATGATTGCATGAAATAACACACACAGACAGAACGCAACTCAAACAACCGCAAGCAAACCGAGAACGACGCAAGCCAGACATGAAAGACTACAGAAAAGGAGATCAATAGACTGTTCAGTTTCAGTTGAAGTAGGAGGCCACGAAGGAGAGGAGGGACGCCCCGACGAGGGCCGTCAGAGCAGGGACGGGCGCGAACGCGCCGCCCGTCGGGGGCGGAGGCGCTCCCTCAGGGGCGCCGTGGTGGTGGCCTTCGTGGGCCAGCGCTGCCGTGGCGGAGGCAGCGGCGACGAGGGCGACGCGGGCGAGGGTCTTCGTCTCCGTGGATGGGGTGCCCTGGTCACGCCGGTAGTCACCTCTCTCCGTCTCTCTCTCGGCTCGTGCAGGCTTGAGATAGGAGACGAGACTATTGGCGCAGGGGGGGCGTTTTATAGGGTAAGTCCGCTACTTTTGCACATCTGTTTTTTGTTTTCTAAAACAGTTTTCGCGTGGAAAGTGTTTCCGTATCTAATTCTTAATATTTTCCTATTATTTAGTGGGGTGTTTTTTTGTGCTTATTAAGGGAGTTGACCAGAGAGGTCAACTCAGGTCGAACTTTGTTGCGGAGAATACGACGCTAACTCAACCCAATTAACCAAAAATGCAATGCCAATTTAGAATTAAGAGTGAAGTCGTAGAATATATGTAAAGAGAGAAAAAGCTGGAGAGTGATGGAAGAGTGATTAGAATGGCCAGCTTGACATGGATAATCGAAAAGATCCTCTGCGTTGACTTTTTTTTCCGTAGTACAAATGAAAGTACAATGTAGCGGTACGAAGCTAAATTTGTTATCTCTTACCTCAGTGAGAGGTACGAGATAATGATAATAATAAATATGACCAACAACAATCATCGATCTTTTGTAAATATTAATCTCAATAACCAATTTTCAAAATATTAAATATGACAAAAAGATATTAATCTCACCTTATTATTAAAGTTCAATTTTGAAAATCAAGTATAGCATATGATGGTATTGAAATTTAGAAAAATAAACTAAAATTAAAGTCATAAAAAAAGGGTAAAGCAATGATCAAAAGCTATTGATCTCTCATTTTGGTGTTGAAGCCCTAATTTTTTTGTCTCTCTTATTTTACAGGACTCCTAAATCCGTATTCAATGTTTTAACTGCAATAATGTCTTCTCAAAAATCATGAGCAAACCATAGAACTCCTCAAAAACAATGGTTTAAACTTAATCCGTCGAGAATTGACTTTTACGATGCATTCTTACTGTACTCACTTTCTGAATGAGCATTTTGACTTTTTCGTTTGGCCGTACTGCGATAGGATGGGAAATTGGAGTTGTTTACTTCTTTAGAGGATGGATTTGTGGGTTGACATTCTCCAAATATATAATCCAACGTTCGGTTTGGAAAGCATGGCGACTACTACTATAATCATATTTATTAGTTGTCTACATATATTTTGATAGTGAAAGTTTAATTTAATATATAAACCTTTCCATAAAATATACATAATCTTATCTTATAAATAAAAAAATGATATGCATGATTGGAGCAGATATAACTTTGACTTGTGATTATATTATTCGTAAAAAAAAAATTTAAGGTGAGGAGAGTGGGATTTGAATTTGTTACCATTCAATAAATTATAAAATTAAAATTTATTACCATGCAATAAACTTAACTCATCACGACAGAGGCCTCATCATGTCCATATATGTATGATAGAATATACGATAATTTCTCTAATTTTCTAAGAATTATCATCAATTGGTACACATCTTCTACAAAGGTTTTGATTTGTGTTATGTGCATTTATGAATTTTTTTATTAAATCAATAGATAATAATAATTTTTATATTAAAAATAAAAATATAATATTCCGATTAGTCGTATATCAAAAGTTGATAAGATTAAGATTGGTCTATAAGAGTTTGATGAATATATTATTATTAACTTTAGTTTAAGTATTTTGACAAATGATTTAGATCATAGAGTTAGAAGAATCATGAAGCTATATATTAGGCTATATATATATATATATATATATATATATATATATATATATATATATATATATATATTAAACCATGATATATATAATAGTGGAAAAAAATCATAATATTTTAATTAGTTTCACATCAGAAGTCGTTAAGATTAAAATTGATTTATAAAGAAATTATTAAATTTGAGAGCCGACCCACTATTTAATTTAGGTCAAACAAAAATTAACAGGTTAGTTAACTCATTAGGCTTGGGTCATGATTAAAAAATTAAACAATTATTATGCCCTTAATTATGAAAAATTAATTATCATCAAACTTATGTTGTAATAAGAAGTTGTCTATTATATATTTGTAAAATTTGAAAATAAATATTTTTACTATTGAAAAATTTAATATAATATATATCCCTCCAAATATTATTATTCTTTTTGGATGTCATCATTGTTGATATCCATTAAAAAAAACCAAAACTAATCACTTCTAACACATATTATCATTATCTTGTTAGTGTTAAAAATTATATAAAAATATAAATACAAAATGCTCCTAATTTTTTTCTAGGATCATAATGAGATTTTAAAACAATTAATATTAATTAGAGCTTCAACTAAAAGCTAAATTATGATAGCTAATGGTGATTAACTATAAAGATATGCATGTGGATATATATGCTAACCTTAAAATAATAAGGGTAAATAGGAAAATTACTGTGTTAGTGAGAAATAGACATGGGCCTTTATGACCCATTTCAAGTTTCATGGAACATATTATACTTAAGCCTCCATATATCTTCAATTTGCCATACGTCCCCAACATTTCATTTAATATTTATTGTAGTTTGACAAAATGATGGTAATAAATTTATTTTTTTTCATAAAATGCCCTTATAAACTTACAAAATTATGCATCCCAAATTGTCTAAGCCCTAATTAGTTTGAATGGCTGTAGAGTGAAGGGCAACTTTGCAAATGTACCACTGTTTCAAGGTCACATTCGAAACGTTTATATGTAAATAACAAATTAAAAGGGTAATATCGAAAGATGATGCCTTATATATACTCTTGCATTCGTCGATTCCACTTCTTGCCCGCTTCGTCCATCAAGAAGCCCCTTCTCTTCTCGTGGAGACGCCTAGGGTTCGTTCTTGATAGGCGCGGAAGTGCTCGTCGCCGTCGCGCTCTCCATGGTGGATCGATTGAGCGCCTAGATCGGTACGTGAAGTTAGTTCTTGATTTGATCGTCTATTGATGCATCTGATGTTATATGAACACACTACCAAATAGTTTCTGGAATATAACCTAAACATGGATCATCAGATCTATCCGAACTCTTTCTTTTTCCTCTGAAACTTCCGAGACAGAACTCAACTCAGTTCGTATTGTCGCAATCTCGGTTGGTATTTTATCTGCATTATATAGCAACGGAAGTCACTCGAACTGGTCATTCGAGGTTTCGTGTTAGTTCAAAGCAAGATTCAGTACATATACATATGTAACAAGATTCAGTATATTACTCTTATATATATATATATATATATATATATATATATATATATATATATATATATATATATATATATATATATATATGTATATATATATATATATATATATATATGTATATATATATATATGTATATATATATATATATATATATATATATGTATATATATATATATATATATATATATATATATATATATATATATATATATATGTATATATATATATGTATATATATATGTATATATCTATGTATATATATATATATATATATGTATGTATATGTATATATATATATGTATATATATATGTATGTATATATGTATGTATATATGTATATGTATATATATATATATATATATATATATATATATATATATATATATATATATATATATATATATATATATATATATATATATATATATATATATATATATATATATATATATATATATATATATATATATATATATATATATATATATATATATATATATATATATATGTATATATATATAATGTTGGGATACAAGGTGCTCATATGGAACTGGTCATTCGAGGTTTCGTGTTAGTTCAAAGCAAGATTTAGTATATATGTATAATGTTGGGATACAGGTGCTCATATGGGATCTATGTATATATGACACCAAGGTTTCACCTGGAATTGTTGGTCAGATCTTTTTCTTATTTGTGATGTCCTATGAGCACTAGACCGAACTCGACATCCAAACTAGTTAAAAAATCAGAATTGTATCTCGTTGGAGGAGGAAAGATCAGAATTGCTTTTTTAACCAAAGCATCTGAGTGTGCCATGTCATCTATACTGCTGAAGCACGATTGTGTTGAGTTCTTATGTCCTAAATTAGAACTTGAACTTGTTAGACATTGATTTCAACAGTGTATAAGTGCATGAACTTTAAACTCTTGGAGCTACTGAGCTCGTGCGTGCTGCCATTCCCACACAACTGCAGGTATATTAGATATTCAGTTTCTTTATTCTGTTAAAGCAAGATCAAGATTAAGTTTTCAAGGCTGTGGAGCAGTCTTTCTTCTAGTACATCTCTTTCTGTAGTTTTTGTTGCTTTGTAAATTGCCTGATTCTTTTTATTTTTACCAAGGTCTTCAGCATATTAGCATATTAGAATTCGGTAATATGGGATCATTTTTTGGACTAAAATTTTCTTGGAGTGACCAGAATTGCACTTTGGGACTAGATACTGATTGATTTGACAGATCTGGAAAATTAGTTAATAGGTGCAACATTCATTATTGTGCATGATGAGATATGCATAATTTTACAGTAATCAGTTATCCAACATAAACTCAATAGATGATACTAACTTGTTCATGAGAAACCTAACATGCAAATTCTCATCCATTGTGCCATCTTTAAATTGGCAGCTTTCTGTCTTTCATTATTGCCTTCCATTCCTTTTATCCAAGCCTTGGTGCCTTCTCCATTTTCTAATCTGGCTCTAATTAATGCTTCAAAGGCAATTCAACTTCAGCTATTTGTTACGTGCCCCTCTATATCTCCATTTAAAGTTCCCTTGAACCTTTTGGGACAACAGAATCCAACTTAAATCCATTTTTCAACAAAAAAATAAGATGTAGGCAAAAATCTGAGAACCAAAATAATCTTCAAAAATTATTGGTTGTCAGGTTTTTTCTTCTACAATTTTGGTCAGTCATTAAATTTAATCTGTTTGGCATGATCATCTGGACTTGTGCACCCGCAACCTAGCTTTTAAGATTCTTGAAGGATTGCTTGAATCAGTTTTCTAATCTCTTCATATCAGTAAAAGTTGGCAATAAAAGAAGTACTCAGGATTGAATTATATACTTTTGTATATCTGCTTCTATGTTGACCAGTGGAGTGATGACTTCTGTCATAATGCATGGAACACCTCCATGAATGATCTGTTCATGGCCATAAAGAATCTGTTCCAGAAGTTTTTCTTGGCATGTCTTTCATGTTTCCTTCATTCAGTCCCAATGCTCTAAGATTTAGTTCTTAAATCAAGAGACTATTTACCAACTAATAAGTGGTCTAGGCAGTGCTTTTTTGAGCACCTCCATTCAGGCTTTTATGCTAGTGGCTAGATATATCATTCACATGCTCAGAAGAGTAACTAGAAGACAAAAAATTTAAAGAAGAATAGCAAATACCAGACTTTAATACCTTCAATTATCAGTTATTATTTTCTTCCTACATCCTAATTTTCTCACACTTATGTTAATATGAATTGTATTTCTGCCACACTTTCAGCTGTCTTACAATCTTTATTTCTATTAGATCGAACCATTACTGGCATCGTGTTTCAATTTGTTTTGGTTATGGCAGAGCAAGGAACTTGATCACCCTATTGCAATGTTAAATAATATGATCTAGACATTTCTTTCATCCAGCTTTGGCTTTTAGCTTTATTCTAACTAGCATATTGGTGTATTGCCAGTTTGTATGTCTTAAACATCAGCCTTTTTAAGGGAACGAGCTTATAGCTGGGGTCCTGGTTGACTGTATCTAATCATCATTTAAATGCCTTACATTGCAAAATTCCAGACAGGTTCTTTTTTTGCTGCCATTCTTAATTATTGTGTACAAAAGTGTCATTCTTATATGAATTATCTTATACTTTTATTCTTCCTACAAATTTAAAGAGAATCAAATTTCATGTTGTTGGTCTTTGAATCATCTTATTTACAAATTGTGCTACAATTCTTTTGCTATTGCTGGTGGACTTGTTTCAGTCTATATCAAAATATCAGCTGCCATTATACGAGTAGCTTGATGAAATTCTTAGGCACTAATCTGGACTGTTCAAGAGACATGACGTGCATAACTTCATTCACGTAATTAGCCTGTACTTCTATATAGAACATAGCTCTGGTGGTTTCCCCATGCATTCATATTAGAAATGATAGAATGATTTTATGAAGAATGTGCACCTATTTAATTATCTGATAAACATTCAATGAATTTTTCTGTTGATGTTTTTTCGTATTATTGTTAGGCATTATAAGAGATAATATATGAACAGTGAGAATATCCAGCTTTAGATTTTATATATTCAGTTCTTGTGATAATCAAACAATGATCACAATATGACTAATCTCCCATTCTTGGTTCCCCATATTATCCTTTCAAACTTATTTTTGACTAATCTAACTCTCATTTTTCATCATGATTAGGGCTGGAAACAGATCAAATACAAATTCTAGACTCGTAAAACCTTATTTGTACCTGCTATTAATCATTGGATGCAAGTATGAATATAAATGCTGGACAGATTCTGAATTTTTTAATTGCATTTGTGCTACATAGATATGGTTATATTTCTGATATAAATGTCTATATATATTTATGTATGTATGTATGTATGTATGTATTACATATGTATGTAAGCTATATATGTTAGCAACAAATAGTTAAGACATTGATTCGGACCCACTAATGACATTTCTTATAGAAAGTCCAGAAAGCAAATATCAGAAGAGTAACGGAGAATGGAAAAAGGAACAAAAATGTACCTTGAAAACCATCACAGTTATCACATGTATTTTAGTTCTATGGCTACATATATTGAGTCCCGTATATGAATATCGACTCATATCCTCATCCATGTCTAAGATAATCAAATTAACAAAATTTTGATATAGATGCACATATGTGATCCATTTATAATGATAGCTAGGTTAGGCCTTAGAGCTAAACATAACAAACTCTAACAGATGATCCATCCAACCCACTTTCACACTTTAGTAATAGAATATCATCTTTTTTGCTTAACTCTTATAATACCGTTACTGAAAGAAAGAAAAAAAAAAGGTCTCTACCATTTACATACATCCAGATTTCCATGCATAACTATGGTTGTATAGTTTTGTTCACTTTCCACCTTCTACAGCTTTGGTCTTTGGTATTCTTTTAGTATATATATTGATCTCATTATATACAACTATGCCTAGTAATCTTCCATAGGAATAAGCAGGATAGGAATTTCTTTTAATATCCAATATCAAGATATATTTGCACGCAGATGTGCTTGTGTGCATATGTATATTTTTCGTTTTCCTTTCGTTTATATGTATTACAAGTTACACAAAGGTGGGACACACACAAGGCACTTTATTGGGTATTAAACCCCTGACTTGTGGAAAAGTTCTCCTTGATACAAACCATTCAGCTTCTTGAATGGTGATTCGAGTCAATATCATGTTGAAACACTCTCTTTTATGTTTAGTAATACATCATTTTTTGGTTCAACTTCTTGATTAATTATTTTTTCTAAATCCTTTATTTTTTTTTGTTTTAACAGAATCGATTATCATATAATCTTTTAGCAAAATCATTTGATTCTTTCTGAATACTATTAGTCAGATTTATCGGAGAAGCTTAACATGAATGAGTGGCTGATAATGAGGATGTCCTCTCATGATGCCACCATGGATCAGAGGAGATGATTTCAAGAATTTTCAGCAGTTGAAACTTCCTGAAAAAGCAGAGAATCTGTAGGTAGTTTTGTTATGGCAATGGTTTATAGAGAAGTCACTTGATATGCTGTGTGAGTGAGTGAGTGAGTTTTAAATCAAGGATATCAATGAACTCCATCAAAATGTAAGCAGAAGGATGCATAGAATATGTGGAAAGCTTCAACTATTGAAATTTCATGAACTGAGGGAGAGGATTTAAAACTAGTTGTGAAAAAAGATGACAAGATACAAGAGGAGAAATACATTTTATTGTTGAAATAATGATATCTAACTCCATGTTGGACTGACGTTCAAGTTTTACTGCATTTTGTATTTATTTTCTAAAAACACATAAAACTCATCAAAGTGACCTGAAGAGAAGGAAAGGTAATAGATTTATCATGAAATTTGTAGGGTATTTAGCCATGAACTGAATGGGGAGATTTTATCGTTGGTGCCTTTAGCCCTAGCTCGATGCTCTGTTGCTGAAGCAACTACTAGGAGCTCTTATCACTAAACAGCCGTCGTTGCTTAAAGGGTTGACAAGTATTTTTTTATATTTTTAAGGCCCTTAGAGGATAATAAATTCTCAGTACCAAGAAAACTCTCATATAAAAAAAGAAACCAGGAATTTAAGGATTGATTTTTATATAAATACTCTCTGTATCTTTAGATTTTGCCAAAAGACATGAAGGCAAAACACTTTAATAAGATTTCTCTGCAGAAGATTTAGGAAGGGTGAGAGACGTTATCGAGTGATTTGATTATATGAGAGGGGTGCGATGGGCTTTGAACTGGATTTCTGTTCAACTCAAGATAACTTCTAGTTTATTCCC
This sequence comes from Musa beccarii, assembly GCA_024322285.1. Taxonomy (NCBI): domain Eukaryota; kingdom Viridiplantae; phylum Streptophyta; class Magnoliopsida; order Zingiberales; family Musaceae; genus Musa; species Musa beccarii. The sequence continues at coordinate 3,385,542 of CM044397.1, read as the reverse complement.
GCATGATGAAGAATTAAAATTTTCTCCATGGATATAGACAAGTAGTGTCGAATCATATGGATCTTGTATTCACCATTGTTTTAGGTTTTTTTTTTTTTATCATCATTGATTGTCTTTGGTTACACCAGATTTGTTGTTAGTTAGGACATGATTAATTGTGTCGTTAGAAAAAGGATCAATTAATTGACGGTGACTGAAGTTGGCCAGCACGTCAAGGATGACAAATGGTTTCACTCGACTGTCAACCATCTATAAAGGTTTCATGGTCCTCTTCTTATCACATTCAGGAAAAAGTCTCATTCATCCAAACTGTTAGTCAACAGGATTATGGGAGCTTATTCAATGCTGAGTGTGGGAGTTTCTTCCGGAGATTGATTTCTTCCAATCTTTCGGCCATGGATCCTTTACCGTCTTAGGTAACCAATCTTGATGTGGTGGGGATCACAAGTGACCACATTTAAAAGCAAAGAAGAGAATAAAAGTCACTCACCAGCTAAAGGAGGAACATCACTGATTTTGTCATAACTCATCGGGAACCGTGGGGCTCTTTCACATTTATACCAGCCTATATCGTAGACTGACGACTCTTGAAAGCCACAGAAAGCTACTGCGCAACCCATTTCACTTGTGCCTGGGGTGGGAGCTGCAACAGTTAGTTATGGGCACAGGTAAAGAGCGGGCTTCTAAAGTAATGGGCACGGACCGGCGTTGCTGGCCTCCAAATGCTTGGTCATTGAAGCATTCTAGGTGCTTGGTCACGCTGTCTCCATGTGCTTTATCTTTCTTGCTGTTTGCTTGCAGAAAGGCAATGCGATTCTCCTAGAATGTTAGCCTCCATATTTCATCAAAACTCAAGGCCTGGTGGTCGATCTTTTAGTCAGTCCAAATGTTCTTAAACCAAGTCATAAAAAACAACATGGCCTGTCTTCTTGATAGTCAAGTCACAAAACCCGCACCGGAGGAGGTCGGTCGATCCTTGTTCATCCGGTGTCTGGCAATGATGGAAACATGGAGGAGGAAGATAAGAATATGTACAAAACAACTGCAGTGCGGGTTGATGCATCCTTGCTGGCTCTGACTGGGACAAGGCTGTGAATCGTTGTGATGAGAGACTTTCCAGGGCACGAGTCTCGATCAGCAATAGGCAGAGGCTGCAGCTGTGCCTGAAAACTGAGTGAGCAAAGAGAGGAATAGTGGTAGTCTGGGGATGTCATGGGCCTCCCGGAGTCCTTTGTTCTTTTTGTCCTGGGGTCGCGGTGGTGACCAGCGGGAGGACACAAAGGCAAAGCGAAGGGATTCTGATGCTTGTACTCCAAATTCGGAGGAAGGCTTCAGAGTACGGAGCACACAGTAACTCTTTGGCTGCACCTCATCAAACCCCCTCCCCTCTCTGCTCCACCTTAAAAGCAGATAACACCCACCCACTCTTTTTCTTTCTTTCTTTCTTTCCTTCTTTCTACTTTTACCCACCTCTCTACTCTTACTCTTACATGAATCATTTCCACCGTAAACCGTACCCTTGTAATGAGTTTGACAGTGAGAGGTCACGTAAAAGCCCTTCTACGTTCAAAGTCTGCTGTTTGACCGCTGACAATCCTCACACTTTTGTTGACGAACTTGATCATCGGTCGATAAGTAGCTGAGGCTGAAGCAAGTTTTGGGAAACAGTCTCTCCACTTCGTGATTGTTTTGGTTCGTCTCTGCAGAGAATGCATGAAAGAAAGAAAGTAGTCATCCGTGTGTATTTGATGCAATCCTTTGGCTGTTACTGGTCTATAGTTGATGAGCCAAAATTGGCCTTATAGTTCATCATCTGTCTTCTCACAGATGAAAGTTCTTCGGGTTCTTACTTCCGAGATCATGGTGTGCTCATAGCAAGCGCATGCATATACACACTTAATAGCATCTGATCTGACTCTTTGCTTGTCTAATTAGGAATTTGAGACAGTTTGTTACAATCCAATATGATGTGATAGTCAATGATCTATTAATTTTGTTGAGCCTTTTAAAGCTTTTCTCTCGTTTCCGATGCCAAAGCCTAGTTGAATTTTCATCTGTTTTCCCACCATTTGTTCCTTTCGGGCTCCTGTTTCTTTCTGCTTGCCCATTCAACTTCTTGAAACGAGCTTGCTCTTTTACCATCGTCTCGGTAGTTTCCTTGGATACCGGAAGACTACATTCAAAGATGTGGATGGCTTTTACTTTTTAGTTTTGTTGCTTTTGGTAGAGATAAGACGCATCAAAATTTATTCCCTATATTTCTCGGTGGCATGCATTATTCCCTGATTTGATCTGAGAGCAGGAGGGTGGCCGTGAACGTCAATGTTTGTCTTTTTCTCGTGGTCCGAAGAACAACGAGAAAAAGGGAAGGAAAGAAGCGTAGAAATGTTCTTTTTGTCATAAGCTGCCCCCACGCCTTTTGCCTTGCCTCTTTGGTCACATGCTCTTCCTTTCTTCTCCCTCAAGCTTCTAAACTGACCGTATTCTCCAGCAAAAGGTTCGAGTAATAGGTGGAGAAGAGCATCCTTGGCTTCTAAAGATTGGAAGAAATTTTCTTTTTCTTTTCTTTTGTTTCCTTTTTCGTTGTTTTCTTTTGATGGTACGACGTATTGGTGGCGGAATCATCGGTTTTTTTTTTATAATCTTTTTTCGGTACTACCTGAATTAGCCTTTGAAATATGTTTTGTTTTTTTTTTCAAATAATTATTTCATACATTGGTCTGACGAAATCTTCCTTTGATACTTGAATCAGATCTCAAGTTGGAGAATGCAAGGACTATAAATGCATAATAAATATAGAAGAGATGAAGGGCAACTAAAGAGTACAAATGAAGTCAATAGTGAATTAGACTCCCCATACGATCATATAGAGATTGTCGATGTACTGGCTGGTGAGTCCACTGAGGTGAAACCAGTGATCGATGTTGGCCAAGTTATGACTCATTAATGTTGTTATTGAATTTCTGCAACATGTTAGTCTGATCAAACAGTCCTATCTGTTGTTCCACATCAGTCCTAAAAGTTAATCTCCTAAAAAATGGTCAGTTTTCATGACTTCAACCACTAGTAGTTCTTTTATACTTATTCAACATCAGAGTTTCAGCTAATATCAATCACTTGCAAACTATTAAGTTTCTAATTTTTTATATTTAGCCTGAATATATGATCTCTTTAATGGAGAATTTCCAATTGACCACTTTACATTTATGACTTATATATATATATATATATATATATATATATATATATATATCTTATCTATATAATCAAATTAGGTTGAATAAAACAAAATATTTTGGCTTTTTTTTTTTTCTTTTGTTTGCCTATTCCCTTTCTTGCTAGTATATCTAATCTTGTTTACCACCACAGAAGGACAAAGACTTCAATTCTTTGGTGCTGTGCCTGCATTGCATGGTAGTAATTCATGGATTATAGTGACAGGGATAGTGGGGTTGGGAATGCGAACAATCCATCAAGTGCTACAGCAATGGTTGAGAAACTGCATGCATGGCTCTCTCCGACTCCCTCATTCCACACCTCGTGATTCCATTCCAAGGGGACAGAGCTGCACTCATGTATTGGAATGTGACAAGGAACATGGCATGAACACTGGTGTCGACTGAGAGAATGGTCGCGTTCACAAGGTCAAAACAACAGTGAAGTCATCTACTCTTCTTAATAGGCCATTGACATGTCAAACTGATGCAGAAGATGTCAAGGGTTGGGACTGCTGAGGGGGGGGGGACCTCGGGATTTCGACCTGACACACGGAGACAATGAGTTCTGCTGTCCCCATGCGGGTAATCCTCTGGTAAATCTCTCTCTCTCTCTCTCTCATTAAAGATAAGATATGATTTCGATTATAATTCATTCATATATATATATATATATATATATATATATATATATATATATATATATATATGATCCCAACCAATAAAGTTAGTGTCCATATGATGATGGTTTCACAAAATGATTTATTCTTTTATTTTTAGAGTAATATAGAGTGTAGATTAACTGTTCTCTCTCTCTCTCTCTCTCTCTCTCTCTATATATATATATATATATATATATATATATATATATATATATATATAATCTTGGTAAGAATCAGAATGGGCTTTTTTAGTGTTTTAATTCTTCGTATCTTAGGAAGTGAGGATGAATGACTTGGTACATGGGGACATAGTGATTCGTGCTATTATATGGTAATGCATGTGAAGCTCGAAGTTCAAAGCAATAGCATGGCGATGGGGTCGGTTCTGACCTTGCTCTCCATTGTCTGGTTAATAATCGACAGGAACAACACCATCAAATCAAGGGACATGTTCATGTTTGTTTTAGGCTTCCAATGGTCTCTCATGTTCTAAGCCATTTGCCCGCTTGATCTTGCAATCTTTATAGAGTTAGGTCAAGATAGTGGGATTTCTCTCTCTTTTGTTTTTTTTATTAATGAGTTAGTATTTTTAAAAATATATCAGAGATTTTAAATTTTTAAAAATTTAATCAGTAAATTTGATATGTACTACCAAAGGAATGTTTAAGATATAAAAATGTAATATTTTAAACTTTTAACATATAATAAACATATATGATATACCATAATCGGACTAAAATTATATTAAAAATCGATAATGAATTAGACTAATACGTAAAACTTAACATGTTGACCATTGGCAATTCAAGCATCTGAAGTTATGTGATTCAAGTCATATTTATTTTATTCAAGCTTGGAACCAATCGAGGGACCCGAACAATTGGTACAAAAGCGATCTTAATCTTTTCTAAGTTCTTTAAGCTCTAAATCTTTAACCACAAACGAGGACAACGAATTTAATGATGAGTTCCTGGTAAACAATTGCATGAATCTTTGTATGCAGGCGGAGAGTAGATTGTGAGTTTATGATGGACTAGAATGTTGTCTAACGTTTGTAATCTTTCTGTACCAACGCTTTATGATCTGTTCGTGTTTTTTGTACTCATTTTAAAGGTGTTAATTAGTTTAATTAATAAAAAAAATATAATTTATCATATATATATATATTTTGGTTGGAACCTCGTTTTCATCATTTATTTATCTGTTTGAAAAAAAAGTTATGCGAAACAATATTTTTCTTTGCCATTAAGACAATGATATATACTTGCAAAGGAGTCACGATTTCTGTTAAAACACTTTCGTCCCATCGTCATATCATATCGCTAAATGTACGAATGACATTCTATTTATAAAACAGCTACGCAGGGTGTGGACGAACGTGTAATGATAAAAGTGCGAGCAGAAGAAGACAAAAAGAAGGTATGAAGGTTTGTGTCAGGTCATTTTTATGGGGTTTGAGACTATCACCGCTCCACAGTGCACTCCATCCCCCGAGTCATAAAGGGCTTGTGGTTGATATGACCTGTCGAACATCCTTTTCTTCCCTCCTCTCTCTCTCTCTCTCTCTCTCTCTCTCTCTCTCTCTCCACAACGCCATTCTCGGTTACGTGTCTCAAAGATCAAATGCGATGTTCTATGGTTTTTACCTCCTTTATTATTCTCTCTTTCTCTCTCTCTCTCTCTCTCTGAGATCAAATGCGATGTTCTATGGTTTTTACCTCCTTTATTATTCTCTCTCTCTCTCTCTCTCTCTCTCTCTCTCTCTCTCTCTCTCTCTCTCGCGTCGTTAAAGCAAGCTAATCATTTGAGCTGAATATTTCATGGTATATGTTCCATCCATCAGCCAAATCATATCCACCCAATAAAGCTGAGTGCTTGCAGGGGTTGGAAAAGTCATTCAGTTAACTGAGGGTTATGCTTATCGGTCTCAGATTTTGCTGCAGGTTTGGTGCTGTTATCTTCTTCTGCCGCTGCTGCTGCAGCAGCAGAGACATGACTGATCACGGAAGAACCAAGGAACGAAAGGAAGGATGCATTTGGGAGGTTAAGGCCCCCGGAGTACGGCTTCTGCTTTAGCCCAGCCAGCTTCTAAAGCACACCGAGAGCAGCAAAAAAGCTTGAGAATTCTTCCTCCTCCGGGTAGAGAGAAGCTGGAAAGCAAATAAAAGGGAGAAGCCACCGGTAGAACAACACAAGATGCTAAGTAATAGGAAGAGACTGGGTATCGATGGGACTTCTCATTGAAGGGGTAGTATTCCAGGTGGAGAGTGCAACGAAGAGATCAAGAAGACCAAACACCCATAGCAATTCCTTGTCCACCCCCTAGCAGGACAAAAACTGAAACAAAGCTGTTCTTTGTGCTGAAAGCAAGCTGCATGGAGTTGTAGACAGTTTTAAATGAGAAGGGCAAATTAAGCTTGTTTTCTTCCTTCCATTTACTGTCTTTTTGTTCCTAAAGATCGTTGGGTTTGTTGATCAACTTAGCACATATGTTTATACTCAGAAACAGGTAACCTCAATGGATCAGAAAGGACATAAAGATCTGCATCAACACCTTGTTCTTTAAGAGTCTACTGCTTGATCAATAAGGAAGAAAAATACATGGATCGAGCGCAGGAAAATGGAGATGGAACATCTTCTTGCCTAGCCCACGTACCCCGACTGGGTATGCTGCTGCACCTGCACCTGCACCTGCTGCTGATGGTGATCGCAGTCTTGCTCGATCTCAGATGAGGGCTCGTCGTCCTCGTCGAAGCAGTCGATGCCGTAGGCCGCATGCCCGCTGCCGAACGCCCTGATATGGTCCTTGAGCGATCGCTTGTGCTTGAAGTCGGAGCCGCAGGTGCAGTACCACAGCTTGCCGCAGTTCTTCTCGTGGGTGCGCCAGTCGCCGCGCACCGCGAAGGCCTTGCCGCATTTCCGGCACATGAACGGCTTGATCCCGTGCTTCCGCTTGTAGTGGGTTTGCAGGGTCCGGAAGTCCTTGAGCGGCCTCGACCTCGGGTGGTCGATGTTGTTCCTGCACCCGGGCGCGCAGCAGTAGCACGGAAGCCGCAGCATCGCCGTCGGCTGCGTCCCCCGCAGCGACTCCGGTCCCTTCCTGTACTGCGACCCATGGCCCCACATATGCATCTGCAAAGGCAGACAGATTTCAATGATCACAGCCTATATCTGCGTCTGCGTGAAGCGATCGAGTGCGAGAGTGTCACGAAGACTGGGAAGCCAGTACTGTGTTGCGCTGCAGAAGAGTTGGAGAAGGGTTGAGGAGGAGCTGTGGGCCTTTACAGTGCCGCCTCACAGCTGCCAAGGAACATTACACGCAAACTCCAAAAGTACTACTACTACTACTCGCACAGCATATGTGCGCATTCCCTTCTTCGTGTTGTTCCATCACATGTACACCAAGAAGACGTACCACCCGATCGCAGCCTCGCTTCCAGCCATGGAAGCAGGCAAGCAGCACACCGTCTGACTCAGACTAGATGGATCGAGCTCTATGAAGAGAGAGAGAGAGAGAGAGAGAGAGAGAGAGAGAGAGAGAGAGAGAGAGAGAGAGAGAGAGAGAGAGAGAGAGAGAGAGGAAGATGGGTCGAGTAGAAGCTTACTTGCATGTTGTTGTATCTGTTGAAGGTCTTGCAGCAAACAGGGCAGGAGAACTGAGTAGGGCCTATGAGGATCTGAGAAAGGGTGGGAATCCAGTACTGACCCCTTGTGAGCTTCCCCACAGTAGGGTGACCCAAAGGAATAGCATCGCTACCACCACCACCATCTTCTTCACTCTCTTTGTCATCATCCATCGAAGTGGAAGAGATCCTGGAGATGAGATCAGCTTCGCTGGGGCTTGGGAGGCCTATATGAAGGGCTACGCTCACGGTCTCCTCCTCCATGCTGTTCTTCTCGTAGCCGACCGTAGCGTCCCCTTCCGCTTCCTCGAAGGCACTGCAGGAGGAGTCCTCCCCCTCCTCCTGCCGCTGCTGCTGGCGGTGGTGCCTTGTAGGACTCAGGCTGAGGAGGGGAAGGGCTTCTCGCAGCGGAGGAGACGGCGGTGATGGTTGGAAGTGAGGGGTGGCGTAGTTGGTGAAGTAAGCGTAGAAGCTGTGTGTGGTTGCAGGAAGGGATGAAGGAGAAGTGGAGGGGAACGTGCAGCGGTCGAAGTATCCCTTGAAGCAGCTGGTGTAGGGGTCTTCTGCCATGGTTGGAGCTTGGAATTCTGAGGGAGGTCTCTACGGTTGGACTCTATTATAGCTGCCAAGTAGAAGAGGGGAGGAGGAAGGAAGTGGTGATCTCGGAAATGGGAAGAACAAAAGACCTTTCTACAGTTCATGGAAGTATGTGACCCATCCCGCCTATATAGAACCACTAAACGGAAGTCCACCACAAAAAGGAACCCCAAAATAATTAGAGACAACAGTGGCTTTATCTCCATATACCTCACTGTATGATATCAAGTCGAAAGCCTTACCCTTCATCCCCTACGGATTACTTTGGAACGGGGAGAGGTTGCTTTCACTGCCGGCATTAGCTTCGGTAGGCACGCCCATGGTCGGCTTTGCTCACCGAGGAGCTCAACCTCGGCCTAAGTCTTAGCTCGCGTCTCTTCGACAGTACTGCGGCCCTCGCTTTCCATGCTGGTTGAGGTGGCTAATCTTCTTTCTCTTTTCCTCTCCTCTCCCGCCCGCCGCCCCCACACACACACTAAACAGTCAGATTAATTTCTTTTTCGTCTAACCTAATTAATCTTTGTTTAGACTAATATCTCTCCTCTAATGAGGGATTTTACATCTCATGTCACGCAGGACAATAAACATAATCTCGTAAACCCAAATGCCATTCGGCGTGTAAACATTGATGCAACATAATGTGTTAGGCATCTCTAACGATGACTAGTTTAGTATGGCCTGATGCTTGTGACTCTATAACAATGCGATTAGGAATGATGATGATGATGATGATGAATAAGATGTCACTTCACAGATGTAATTGCTCTCGGAAAGATGCTTGCATCTGCCGCCTCATTGTTCTCGCTTCCATGTCATGGACGTCATGTCGTTCTCTCGTTTGATGCTGATCTATGATGGGATACGAGTGTGGCTCGTCGGGACACGTCCTCGATTAGCTGTGGTGGTGAACGGAGAAACCCGAGTCATTAATGAGCATGTTGTGTGCAAAATCGAAGCATTTGGATTTCTATGATCTCATACGTACGAAGAGATCCAGAGTAAAAGGGATAAAGTTTAGCTAGTTGACTCAAAATAAATTAAAAGATAAGAAGACGAAGAAGAAGATGATGACGATGATGATGACCCACACATGAAACATGCAGAGAACAAGGAGAGGTGGGAGGATCGACCTGCAGAATCTTACCTCCGCGACAATGAAGATATTAGACACAAAAGGCCAGGATTACCAGATCCAAAAGGTCTACAATGGTGAACGGACCCATTCATCAATGCAAGAGAGCATCGTCACCTGATATGATTCACATGATCCTCCTCTAAACCTTTCCCCTTCCTTTGCCTGTTCTTTGTTTAATCTTTGCTGTGCGCTCTCGGCAGCATTCATTCTGTAGCATGGATTCATTTCAATAATGTCAGCAAGCTCACAACACCTGTTTCCATATCATCTGGACTTGCGTGGCATAGGTTACATGCACTCTTCCGATCCCCACTGTGGGAATTATGACGGTGGCAGAGGCGCTTCAGAGTCTTACGGCCCCTCACCATCACCGGAGGGAGGCCCACGAACAGTGATCGGTGGCAAACAGGCACAAGCCTCCACAGCTCTTCTCCATGGCCATCACTAAATGCAAACAGTTCCTATGTTCTCCTGGGCTACAGGAAGCAGAGCAGCATATGTCACTCGTAGGGTACCACTCCCAGCCGACACTTGATGTTCGAGGTATGAACAAGCAGCAGCCACAGTGGCGGCATTTAAATCAGAATAGTGCAGAGAGGAGGAGGGGATGGGGAGCTTGTCATGGAGTAGGTATCACTGCAATCAAAGCCGTGCATGAGGAGTCGTAAGACTATGTACTAGGGAACATGGAGCTGCCTCTCCGAAATGTGGTATACAGAAGAGCTTCTGTGGGAAGGCTGTTGACCTCTCTTTTCTCAGGATGGCAATAATACGAATGCTTGTCGTTTGCTTTGGATCAAGTTCTTGATCTCGGTCATCTCTTCAGGAGCCGAGAGGTCAACATAATAGCTCTTGAACTGGATGGATCAGTGTAGGGCAAGCAAGAAGTTTCTCTTGAACTGGAGAGATCAGCATAATATAGCCTTTTGTTCCTCTTTCTTCATTTATTTGCAGATTTGGTGTTCTGCATGAATGACTGGATTCATTCTTCCTCTGCTATAAGGTGGAGTTTCAGAAAGAAGAAGAAAAAAGAAAGGCTTCAGAAAGGACCATCTGATGCTTCTTTCTTTCCATACGATTGCAGAACCATTTGCTTGCGTTCTCACACTTGTCATCTGATAGATTTCATTTTGCCGGAATCAATTGCGCTGCCATGTCTTAAGGGTTGTCATTTTCCTCCCGTCTTCCTTCGTTTCTTTCTTCTCGCATAAATCTACTCGGCGCATGGACGACTTGTGTTGCACCCGACTGTCTCTTTTAGCTCTACGCAAGCAACAGAATGGATCGTCAAAACACTGTGTGCCTTCCTTTTGATGCTGCCTCACAATGCCATGCTTGCTTCGTTGAGCTTTCTCCGTCACAATGACATCCTCGAAGAGGGCCAGTTCAAAGAACACAGACTTCTTCCTTTGCATCACCATCATAGCCATCGCAAAGCAATGATGTACGGAATTGCACATGAGAGAGACAATTTCCGCAAGGCAATGGGAATAAACCTAATCCAAGATCCTCACTCCCTACTTATTTATTGATGTGAGCGTTAAAAGTAAAATTGCCCATCCAGTTGGGACAGTTGCGACAGGTTTGTCATAGTAGTATTAATCATAATGGAAAACACTCTCTAAATTAAGAATGATTCGGGGAATACTTTTCTAACCTCTTGCAGGAAAAATCCTCTAATTATAATCAGAATGTTCTTTTCTCTCCTCACTCTCCCGCTTTTTATTTTCAAAAATTCTCTAACCATGACAGCTTCATAATTGCATTGGATCATTCTTAATTTAGAGGTTAAAGGTTAACTGAATCATGGCTTCATAATTGCATCGGACAGATTGAGTCGGAATAACTTGACAGATAGTTTTAAATTGTAGGAGCGCAGGTTTGTAGAGCTTTGGTCCGACTTACGTACGCTCCTTGATGTCAAGTTTGTAGTATATTAAACCTGATGAATTTGACTTAAAACTCATCGATTGCTAACCATGGTATGCATAAGGTTCCAAGCCTAGATTTCAACCAGGCAGGGAGGGGCAGAGATGTTGCTGTAGTCAAACAGTTGTTCAACTAATATATCTAGATGTGGTAATAAATACCATGACGACTAAGCACTTGAACTAATTTAAGTTCATATGATCTTGTCACAACGATTATGAAGCTATGATCCAGTTAACCTTATGAAATAAAAGTGGGTTAAGCAACATAAGGCCCAACAAGGAAGCATGAACACCTGCAATAAACTTCTGCTTCTTCCTCAACCACTGTTTTGTCCCACTTTTTTTCAGATGCTTCATGTAGTGTTTTTTCTTTTTTTTTTTTTTTTGATAAAATGAGGCTCTTTTTTTTTCAAGTACCTACACCTATCCATCCGGCTTAGATTGGATTTAGATCAAAGTCTGATCGACAGGGATAATATTTATTATATTATCGAGACTTTACGTGTGAATATTGATTGAATAAATTTGATAATATATGAGGGTCAAATATGCCATATTGTCACAAATCATAATAAAAATTATTTTTCTAAAGTTTTTTTTAATTGCTTAGAACACGAGTTATAAATAATGATCTTTTAAGTTATGACAGAGGTTATTGGTCTCTCTCTCTCCTCTCTCTCTCTTTCTTATGAGAAGATATTATTAACATCCTGATCAATCTAATGTAGTTTAGACCTATGTGAGCAAGATTATCTAAGGTATCTTCAAGATAAAAATGTCGAACTCCCAAAATGTCACCTAAACAAACATCAAGGTCAAGATAGGTTTTTTGACCTAGTCCCTTTAACGCTTAAGTCAATAACCCGAGGTAAGTGTGTATTATGTATCTAGTCGTAAATGGGCATAATATTATGTGAAATATTTTATGGGGAAGCAGCTCTCAACTGCCTCTAATAACCTCCCCTTAATCTTTTCTCCATGTGGGCAATAAGAGGAGAGATAGTCTATAACTGCTTATCGTGAACCCTTTCAATGTGGGCAGATGGATGAGGGTAGCCTCTGTATTCATTTAGCCTAAACACCATATAGAAGCTATGTGTCATATGATGATTGGTCGATGATACTCTCTCTATCATTGGTCTTCCCTAAAAGTGTATTTCAAAAATTCTTTTGAAGAGGTTCCAAAGTACAACTGTTAGTTTATCTGACACATGTACTATGTAGAGGTGGGGGAGGAGTTATCGAAATTCCTATTTTGAATCACCAATCTCACTTGGGATTTGGTAGTTGAAGGAATTCACAAATAAAACCAATTCCTCCAATCCTTAGTATTTCTTAAGAGCAAGCATCCACTCGATAAAGAGATCCACAAAGAGATTTGAGCTTTATAATCTATTGAGGCCACCTAATTACAAATCGACTACTCCATTGAGTTTAGTGAAAGACAAAGCTAATGTCTCTAAATCTAGCATCTCTCTTTTCTCTCTTCCCTTCTGCTCAGTCATAGTAGTTATGGTCGTCCAAAGGATGGGGAAGAGCCGGAAGGCGCCGAAGAACTTGTCACCAAGTGATGTCAACATCTCCATAAGTGAATCCTTATCTTTGTTTGGGGGAAGTCGACAAGGAGAGCCAAGACGGGCTCTCCTTACTCCTCTCATGAAAGAACTCCAAGATGACCCCTCTTTATCCCAATCCTTTCACGATGGTTAGCAAGTTCGTTGGTAATGAGTTGTAAGAACTGTAGGGGCAATTACATATGCTCCAGTTAAAAAAGGAGAAAATGGAGGAGCAAGGGGGGTCGAGGTGCCCAACCTCCATGCCTCAACAATGAGGAGAGGTCAAAGTGCTTGACCCCCACACCTCAATAGTAAGGAGGGTTGAAGTTCTTGACCTCCATGCTTCAACAATTAGATGGTAAGCTCCTAACCTTTACGGCTCAACAGTGAAGGGGGGTGGGGGGTGGGTGGGGTGAGTTGGAGCATTCGATATCCACATCTTGGCAATGAGAGGGTTGGGGCACTTGCCCTTTGCGCTTCGACAATGAGGGGGGTCAAGTTTCTTGACCTCAGCACCTTAGTAATGAGGCGGCTCAGGCGCATGACCTCCATGCCTCGGCAATGAGGGGAATTGGAGCCCCCAACCTTCGTAGCGCATCACCAAGAGGGTCGAGGCGCCTGACCTTCATGCCTCAACAACAAGGGGGGTTAGGTTTTCCAACCTTCACACCTTGATAGCAAGGGAAATCGAGCACCTGACCACTATGCCTTAGTAATGAGGGGAGGCTCGAGGCACCCAATCTCCACACCTCGATAATGAGATGATCAAAGTGCTCGACCTTCATGCCTTCGTAATGAGGGGGTTGCGTTTCCCGACTGTCACACCTCGACAATAAGAGGGGTTGGGTTTCTCAACCTCCACACCTGGAGTACATCTTGTCTTGTACTTTCTATTGTGGTAGGTTTTTTTCTCATGCGGGTCAGGTTTTTTTGACATACACTTTGAGCATATTTTGCCTTATGTCTCGCCATAGTAGGATTTTTTATACTTTCTAAAGTAATCTCTATACATTGATCGATTTTACACTTTCTAATACAGTCTTTGTACATCAATCTTTTTTACACTTTTGAGGTGTCCCTTAACGATGATCTTGACTTATCACCTCGCTCTAATGCTTAAATTCGTTATCTTATCATGTTATGTTGGCCTCCTATATGTCGTTAAGTCTATTTACTAGACTTAGCCCTTGTGTTTTTATTTTATTGTATTGTCAGGCTTGTTCACCTGACCAGCCTTCTACTTAGGTAGGTCGATATCTTATTTTGGATACAGAGGTCTGATTAAGATAGTATAGTCTTCTAAAATAATGAAACTCTTTTTCCTTGGCTTGCAACACATGTTGAAAAACTTTGGGGAGCATCATATATGCAGCAAAAAAAAATAATAAACTTTTTAAAATAATAATATCTGAATTTCGTGTTATGATTACGAGCGAAAAACTCGTAAAACCGAAAACTGCATAAGATGTGTGAGACGATCTCACTTAAAGGAACTCGTATATCCCCAAATAATGTAGATCCAAGTCTATGAATAAAGGAGATCTCATGCTCTCCTCTATATCGGTGATCTACACGACGAATGAAGCGATGACACACCTCCTTTTGTAGCATGTGCTTTTCCTCGCTTTTGTGCACCACAAGGTATCGACAATTCAAGAAGAGGTCGACCCTTCTTGATGTCCTCAAGCCTAAGTAGGAGTGGTGGCAAGGGAAGAAAGGGGAGAAGATGATAGGAGGTGGGCAGCCAAAGGAATCTAGCCTATAATACACTTTAGTCTCAAACTCCTATTTATATAGAGCCTCATTTAACTAACTCTAATGGATCCTTATTTTTAAGTATTAGATCTCCATCCAATAACCTCTAACTTAATGGATATTGAATCTATAACCAATAATTATCCTAAGCTCTATTGTATCTCTCATAAGGATCATTTAAAATAGGGGCTTATTAGACATCCCATATTCGATCTTTTATTCGTCGTATTGTCCATCATATGTGTGTGACCTTCTTGACAAATACCGAGTTGGCCATGAGTTGCTCCTGTTAAAATTTTTTCTAACTTAGTGTATTTTTATCCTCATAATAATTCATTTTACTCATCGACTACAAATGTACTAAGCCACTATGCTATAGTCCCGAGATGGTACAAAAGGATCTAATCCATTGGACCTCTCTACTCTTAATTATCGTGTATCTATAGTCTCATATCCATTTAATATCCTAGATATCGTATACCGAGTATGATGCTATCAAGTCTATATAAAATCTATCAGAGTCTTACTCTAATCGGATTCTCCTATAGAACTCTCTCAATCCGAATCTCATGCTTATCAGATTCATCATGATCCGATCAACTCTAGCTAGGGATTTTTCTGAGTGAGAATACATAAAATATTTCTCTCATGATACTAAAAGTGGATAATCCTTTATTGATATTCAATTGCCCTCGTGAGGTTGGCTACCAATCTCAATGACCGACTATATTAGATTTAAAACTTTTAAACCTATAAATCAGTTATAAAAGACTAGAGTATTCATATAAGACATTATTGGTGTCTTAAGTCTAAGGACCAGACATACAACTAAGGCTATGAAATTATTATCGGATGATAAGATATCATTAACCAACTAATATTCTGTAAGCGGGTCATTCAATTAACTCATTCTCTATTGAATATATATTATGACATCTCCCACATAAGCAACTAGAAGACCAACTATCTCCATCATATATATGGGTATAGCATCGGCCTATCGAACTATCTCGATGTCCCTCTTGAGTAACCTATAACCAAGAATATTTAGCAATTTATGTTTACAAGTGAATTGGTTTCATTATCATGATCTCATTATGATCCAATTCCCATTGTACAAATTCAGAAACATCTCAATATATATTTATCATCAATATAAAGTGATAAAATATCATAATAATAATAACAAAAAAGATTATACAGCATGTCACATATGTTATTACTCACGTGATTGGCTTGTAGGGCACCTGTAACTAGTAACACTTACACTTTGAATTTTTTTTACCATTGGGGCTAAAGACATGGTAAACAAAAGCTTAATATGTTGGGAAACCTAAGACGACATCATATGCACAGCGGAAGAATAAAAAATAAAATCCTAGAATTTTCGTGGAAAAAGAAGGTTTCATTGTCATGCGAATATTGGTTTGCAAAAACCCACAAAATCGAAAAACCACACATATTAAAAGATGGGGAGATCGCATATCCATGAAATCTTATAGATCTGTGAGAGAGGATGAATGATGTCAATTGTCTTCCTCTCTAACGGTGATCCACACGACAAGGGCTACGAAGATACTTCTCAAATCGTTGCACAAATCTTCTCTTTACACGCACCACGAGATTAAGAAGGGGTCGGCCCTTCTTGTTGTCCACGCACCTCAAACAGGAGCTACTGACTAAGGAGAAGAGAGAGGAGAATATGAGGTGGTAGCTAAAAAGAATTTAGCCTATGACCCTTTAAGATGGCAGAGAAAAGGGGCCCAGCCTATGACCCTTTGGTTCCCTCCTATTTATAGAGGTCTCTTGTCAACTTAATCCGAATGGATCCTATCATATTGAGTACTAGATCTCCATCAAATTATCCAAGCCTCTCAGATTAATAGATCTCTACCTAATAATCTCTCAATGTTTCTTATTGTATCTCATCCATAGGATCTGATAATTCAGAAGCTTACTTGATATCCAATAAGATATGAGCTTTAGCAGATATATCATATATGAACCTCTACTCGTCGTAATACATATCAAATGTATGGGACCCTCTAGGCCCAATATTAAGATGATCGAGAGTCATATAAGTTAGAACCCCTTCTGACTCAATGAATTATTATATCCATAATAATTCACTCGACTCATCGACTATGGACGTATGAAACCACTATACTACAGCTCTCAAACGATATAGGGGAATCCAATCCATTGGATATATCTGTCCTCATTTACTGTGTATTTATAGTCTCTCGTCCATCTAATATCTCAAAGATTATATTACGGGCATGGTGCTATCAGTCTCATATGATTTCTACTCGAGTCTCGCTCTAATCAGATTCTCTCAAAGAACTCTTTATCTCTCAATCCGAATAACCATGGCTAGGGATTTCCTGAGTAAGAACATATGAGATATTCCTTTCATGACACCGAGAGTAGATGATCCTTTATCGATACTCAATTGCCCTCATAAGGTTAGCTATCACTCTCAATGACCGACTGTGTTAGATCTAGAACTTTCAGACCTATAAGTTCGGTATCAAAAAGTAGAGTACTCATACAGGACATCCTTAGTATCTTAAGTCTAAGGACCAGATACACCACTAGGATAACAGAATCACTGTCTGACAATAATATATCATCAACCATCTAGCATTTCGTAAGCAGATTGATTAATGAACTCATTCTCCAATAAGCACCTGTATTGTATCCTTAGTTTTCCCGCACGACTAGCTATAAGATCAGTCGCCTCCATCATATAGACGGTATACAACATAATAATCTGTCCAGTTATCTCGATGTCCCTCTCGAATAACCTATGACCATGATTATTTAGGATATGTGTTTAAAAGCGAATCGATCTCAAAATCATGATCTCATCATGATCCGATTCTTATTACACGAATCCATAAACATCACAATATAAGCAATAGATAATATAAAAATGATAAAATATTAAATAAATAATAAGTAAAAAAGAATGTCCATCATGTCACATATGCTATCACTCACTTAATTGGTTTGCAGGGCACCTATGACTAGCATAATATTTGGGGCATGGTTACCTCGACCCAATCTTGAGAGATACCTCAAGGGTAAAACATCTTTAAGTTTACAATGTGTCATGTCCTTGGTAGCACCCCTCTATTATTTTGAGGCGATATGTTCCATCTCAAACGATCTCAATGACTCGATAGGGCCCTTCATAATTTAGCATTAGCTTAACCCGAGTCTAGTTAAGTCATTGACTTTAACTTTTCAAAGTACCAAATCCCTTTATTTTGATTTGTCTAAGGTAAACATCTCGATTATAAAGCTTGGCCACCCATTTCTTATAGCTTAATATCTTTAAGTGTACTTCTGCTCTAACCTTGCTCATTAGGTTAAGTCCAGCTTAAAGTCCTTGAGAGATTTTCTGATCAAAATTCTTAACTTGAAATGTTATAAAAACTATCTTGGGTGGTAGGACACCTCGGTGCTAAAGACTAAACCAAATGGTAACTCTTCCAACCTAGTCGTAAGTGTCATCCGGAAGACTCATAAAATATTTAGTAGCTTATCCATCCAATTGCCTTTTGCTCCAACGATCTACTTCTTTAACCCTTTGAAAATGGAATGGTTAGTAACCTCGATGAGACCATTGGTCTAAGGATGAGATACCAAGCTAGACTGTAGTTGAACTCCATAGGATTGACGAAATATTTTGAACTTCATATTGTTAAATTTAATTTCAATCTTGGTGATTATGACTCAAAATTTCAAAGTGAGTGATGATATTTTTTCATACAAATCCTTCGACTTGCTTCTCGATCAATGCTAATGGCTTAGCCTCCACCCATTTAATAAAAATAATCAACTTCAATGATAAGAAACTTTTTGTTTATTAAATTTGCATGTTTTACTTTTAGGATTGCTTACACTATTATTGATAGCAGTAACAAAACTAGAAAGTGATATCCTAAATGCATATCCGGTATACTAGAAAGTGATATCCTATTTTAGTTATAAAAGCATATCACTACTCAATTATCCTATAAGATTTTAAAAATTGAGTCACATTAATTTTTTTATTATTATCTTGGGACTAGGAGTAGAGTAAGATATCATGAGATCCAGAGGGCAAGATAGTAGCTTTGATAATGTTTGAAACTTTCATAACCAATCTTCTTTCTAATAGACGAAGATCAACTATTCTTGCTATAATTTTTTTTTCTTTTTACAAGTTTAGGAGAGAACCTCTACACTTACTCTTTTATAAGAGATATCTCATATCCAATAACTTATTATCATAACTAAACTCGAGAGAGAGAAAGAGACACAAATAATTCTCAAATAGATAGTTACAATACTTTACAAACTAAAAAATGGATGCTTGATCAACCAAGTCTGAGTGGGATATTTATAAGCCTTAAAAGGCTTCAAGAATGGTATTAAAAAATTTAAATCTATGAAATTTTAGGGAATGGGCAGTACTACTGTTGACATAAGGTAATACTATCGTCGTAACTTTTAATGTTATAATTTTGGACTCTGATGATACTACCATTATAAAATTTAAATTCTAGATTATATTATCATTGTTATAGGTAGTACTATCGCCACTATAACTTGTCAGTTAACTCAAGCGGTTCTACCTCATGGGCCTCATGGTATCATCTCCCAAACTTACTTTAGGCCACTAGTTTAACCTTTTAATGGGTCTAATTTAGCCCAACTTTAGGCTCAATGATTTTTTTGATAAGTTGGCATTGTTTCAACCTAGTACCAAATCTAATAACCTAAAATGATCTTGATTAAGATTTTGATAAGTTATCTATATATTTGATATATTTATGAAGCTTTTAACACTTTGTATGCTCTTTTGGCATGTCATCTAATCTTCTACACATCATCCTTTCTTTAAGTATATTATTCATTCTATCGGTATAGTAACTTTCTCACGATATCCAATCTTTTGACATAATATCTGATCCTTCTAACACAATGTCGAACCTATAGCACAAAGTTCGATCTTTAGCACGTCGATCAATCTTTTAACTCGACATCTAATTTTTAGCACGATAATTTCTCGATATAACGTCGGACTCTCTTGCTCAATAGTTAGCATTCGGGGATCCGAGTTTATGATCAAAGTATTTATGTCACTTATCTTAAAAATATATTGGTTTAATAAACTCATCAATTGATTTTATCATCAAAATTCAAGATTCAAACACTTTCAACTTGGACTCCACGTGGAGATAAGGTGTCGGGTAATGATTGATCAATAATATTTTCTTTGTTACTCTCCAATCCACTTTGAAAATTTTATTAAATTGATTTAAGCAAAGCGACTTTCTCAAAAGCACACTCTGCTGATAAATTTCTCCAAAAAAAAAACATGAAGATCCAACTCAATATGATGATTTTCAATATGGGCTGTTTCATTTGTATTATTTTGTTATAAAAAGAAATAGAAAGATCCATCTAAACTTAAAGATTCATTTTCGTCTTGCAATAAAATTCATCAACCCTGGTGTATCTCCGTAATAATTCAGAGTGATGCTCAATGTACTCAATAATAAATTAGGTTCAAAAATATATAAATAAAGTTGAAATTAATAGGTAGATGCGAATATACCAATCAAATTTGAGATAGATTTGGACACCTGATGACCAATCTAACACCACTTAGTGGTATATTAGATGGCCAATCCCGAACGGCTTCAACAAGTTGTCAATATCAGAAACAAAGCAATGAATCAACTGGCGTGCAAAGTTGTGGATGAGTCCTTTGTTTGTATGTACAAATGGCGTGCATTGGACCGCCATCTTTTAACTTACAATTTATGGACGAAGGACGATTCCTCGGCGCGTTGGAATCCTCGTTGGTTTCCGCCAGATTGTGCTGTTCCCACTCTTCCATCGTCTTACCCACCGTTGGAATTCCGAACTCGTTCGTGTATTATATATATATATATATATATATACATATTTATATATACATATGTATATACATATGTATATATATATAAATAAATAAGAGAGAGATTTTTGAGATGTTACCTATGTCCCTCACACTAAAGTCTACAACAAGATTGTATCACTTGCTCCTAATCATGATTAATATTATCTTAATTTAAAATATTGATATTATCTGGACTCCGACGATCAAATCTATTAAATATCATGGTTAGATTCGTTAATTTTGATCACTTTTCAAATTCATATTGATAAAAATATTATTAGATTATTTTTTCACTAATCATATATAATATAAATAATATTTTTTTAAAAAAAATACCTAATATGGAACTAGTTAGCTCTTGATGTCAATAACCTTCCAAGGTTAGTTTAATCGAGTTTTGATTGTCTTTACACATTGCAAGAATCCTTATTTTATCTGTTTGATCGACAACACTTGATAATAAGATTTCTTATGGTGAAGTTAAATTTTTTATGTCCATCATGTGATAATAACAAGATCTGTATTAGATGTGCGTCTCGATAACGTCCGTCCAACCTTCAAATTAGGAAAATAGATTGAACTTGTACAATGAGTTGGCAGCGGTGGGATGACAATTTGTTGACGTTGATGCCAAATGATTTAGATCCTGTATGGAACACTGCAGGTCTTATACGGGATATTTTTGTCCTCTGAGCATGTTTAATAATTTTTATATCTCTTACGTGTTTAGTATTAACCGCTTAGCTATCTCTGTTAGGACTATAATTTTAATTTTGTTTGGAGAGAAAATTGGCCTCAGGCCATTTATTCTTTCTTGTGTGCATAGATTGGTCTTTTTTCTAATCAATAGATTAATTTTTTTTTAAAAAAATGATATAAAAATATATTGAATCGAAAAAAATATTTTTTATTCTGATTATTGCTAAAATAATGGAGATATTTTGGCCTGTTCAATCTAGCTGGCAGCATTTGTGTCATGCACTAATCGTAGGCAAATTTTTCCTTGATCACAAATTGTATTTGATAACTTGAATATGAATTTGATTATCATTGTTAAAATTAAATAAAAATATGAAACATCTAATTTTTTAATTTTCAAGAAGGGAAATGATAATATAAAAAAGATGGTTTAATTGCAAGGATATATAAGTAAAAACATATATATATATATATACGTATGTGTATACATAAGTTTATAATTCTTTTGGGGATAATACAGTAAAATTAAAAGGGACACATAAGTAATTTTGTCAATATAATTAAAATATCAATAGAAAAGGGGGGAAGTTCGAGTCAAACTTTATGGGCTTACGGCGGTTCCCACAAAGGGAGAGAGAACGACCATCGGCATTGTTCTGGTCGTCTTCTTCCTCTTTCTCACCCTCGTCTCTCGTCTCTTCTCGTTCCAGCCTCCCTTATCTCTTCCTCTCGCCGCTCCAAATCCAAAGACACGAGGACCTTTCGGAGCCGTAGCCGCCGTCGCCCCTCTTCCTCACTCTCGCTCCGCCGAATCGCACGGGTTCGAATCAGCCATGCCGTTCGCTTTTTCGAAGTGTCGTCTCTTTTATCTCCTGTCCGGTCTCAGATTCTTGGTCGTGCATTCCGTGTTGGCTTCCTTGTCCTCCACAATCGATTGGTTTATGTCGAGTAGAGTACGGTTGTTACAGGTTGAGGTTTTCGGAAGAAGAGTACTAACCCATTAGGGTTTCGCTAATGTTTCTTCTTACGTCGACCAAATAGGTTTTGGTCATCTGTTTGGTTTTCTTGGAAACGGGGGATGAGAATCTCAATACTTGAACTGTAGGAACAGTTTTGAGAATTGGTTTGGGTAATGGTTTTGAACTCAATGAAAGCAACTGCATGGTGTTTTCTTTATTATCTGTTTCATAGTCACTTTCAGGGAACAGCTCTCAAGAACTGAAAAATGTTTGCCTGATTTATATTCATAGCCCTCCTACCTTTCTTGGGTTACTTTGTGTTAGAGCATTGCATTAATTTGTTGCCCCACAATGTACTGTTGTGACTTGTGTTCGGATTCTTGTACTTACAAGTCAAAGATTTAATTGGCGTCGACATGGGTCTTCTTATCTTTCTATGTTCGTGTGGTTTTGTGTCTTAGTTAATGTTCAGATTTCGTATATTTATCTTCGTATGGAACTGGTTCTTGAAGTTATTTTGAATCAGACTATCAGCTGAAGGAAGATGGAGCAGACCGGCGAGGCTAATCTAACAGCACCGCTTCTACAACCCAACGGAAGTGTTGCTGTTGATTTTCCACATGAGTCTTCCAAAAGCGACAAGAAGACCAGGAAGGTTGTGTTAAGAATTCGTGAAATCCAATGTGCTTCTTGTGCAGCGTCCATAGAATCAGTGGTGGGGGATATGAAGGGAGTCGAGAGCATCTCCGTATCTCCTCTTCACGGCCAAGCAATTATAAAATACAACCCTGAATTTATCAATGTTAGTTGGGAAAGAAGTTTTACTTTTTTACTTTAAGCTTAAATATTATGATAATATTATGATGATCCATAATATACTGATTCATGGACTTTGGTTGTAAAGTGATCACTGTCTGGATTCATTTGCTTGCTTTTGATCCAATCTTATTGTGGTTTGGAGCCTATCTTTCCCTAAAATATAATTATGGTTTTTATGAATTGAAATATGCAAAGTGCGATGATTCAGGTCCTCTCCTTACATGCTGATTGTGAGTTGTATCTATTTTCTTATTACTATAATCATTGACAGTATCTTTGTGCTCTGTTTCTATATTTGTTAATAATGTTTTTTCTTTATCCCAAGGCAAAAAGAATCAAAGACGCCATAGAAGACTTAAATTTTGAAGTTGATGAATTTCCAGATCAAGAGATTGCTGTATGCCGACTTCGAATCAAAGGAATGGCCTGCACAAGCTGTTCTGAATCAGTTGAGAGAGCACTTCTTATGGTTGATGGTGTTAAAAGGGCCATAGTTGGCCTTGCTCTTGAAGAAGCCAAGATACACTTTGATCCCAATGTCACAGATTCTGTTCACCTAATAGAGGCTATTGAGGATGCAGGGTTTGGAGCTGATCTGATTAGCTCTGGAGATGATTTCAATAAAGTGCATCTTAAAGTCGAAGGTCTTAATTCCTCGGAAGATGCCACTATCATTAAGTCATACCTTGAAGCAGTTGAAGGTGTGAATCATATTGAAATTGATGAAGTGAGCCACAAAGTAATTGTTGCCTATGATCCCGATCTCACAGGTCCCAGATCACTTATCGAATGCATACAAGAAGCTGGTCATGGTCCAAACATATATCATGCCAGCTTGTATACAACCACTAGAGTAAGAGAAACAGAACAGCATCATGAAATTACAGCTTACAGAAATCAGTTCCTTTGGAGTTGTTTGTTCTCGGTTCCTGTGTTTATGTTCTCTATGGTACTCCCTATGTTTTCACCTGTTGGCGATTGGTTAAGCTACAAACTATACAACAATTTAACCGTGGGAATGTTACTTCGATGTGTCTTCTGTACACCAGTGCAGTTTATCATTGGCTGGAGGTATGATTACGAGTCTATTTCATTGTGTGATGCTAGTTTCGTATATATCATTCTAAGAAATGATAGTTGTATCACTTTTTATAAAATACAATGATTTGATAATTAGACTAATAAAATTTTCTCCATTACTGTTTATGATTTAATGTTCATTTGGATACTCTGGGACTTCTGATTTATGTGGCTTGCATTACTTATCAATCCTAAAGGTTCGCTTTTTATTAATGACTTAAAAATGGTGGTGTAGGTTTTGACAGTAAATGTTTGGTTTTTGTGATGCCATATATATTTCTTTTATCAACTCTGCTGAAGTGTATATCCTAGTGGAAGACTTTTCAATGCTTTATATTTTTGTCCATAGATTATGATGTGGATATTCTGTTTTTTCACAAGCATGATTGATACAGCCTATTCTAACAGTGTTGCAGAATTTACTAAGTTATGGTTGTCCTTGGCAATTAATTCAGATTCTATGTTGGATCTTATCATGCACTGAGACGGGGATCCGCTAACATGGATGTTCTGGTTGCATTAGGAACTAATGCGGCCTATTTCTACTCCATATACATTGTTATAAAAGCATTAACCTCAGAATCTTTTGAAGGTCAGGACTTCTTTGAAACCAGTTCTATGTTAATATCTTTTATTCTGCTGGGTAAGTACTTGGAGGTGGTTGCAAAGGGCAAGACATCAGATGCTTTGGCAAAGCTGACAGAACTTGCTCCTGATACAGCTACTGTGCTAAGTTTAGATGTGGATGGAAATGTAATCTCAGAGACAGAGCTTAGTACTCAGTTATTACAGAGGAATGATGTGATCAAGATAGTTCCAGGTTCAAAAGTTCCAGTAGATGGGGTTGTTATAAGGGGTCAAAGCCATGTGAATGAGAGCATGATTACTGGAGAAGCAAAGGCTGTTGCTAAGAGACCAGGAGATAAGGTTTTGCATTGGGAAATATGTAATTATTTTACTCTGCTTTTTTTTTTGTGCATTTATTTTAAGAAGAATTTCAAACAGGTCATCGGTGGTACAGTGAACGAGAATGGATGCATACTAATTAAGGCAACTCATGTTGGATCAGAGACTGCTCTCTCACAGATAGTTCAGTTAGTGGAGGCGGCTCAACTTGCAAGAGCTCCAGTTCAGAAGTTAGCAGACAAGATTTCTAGGTTCTTTGTCCCAATGGTAAGTACATTGTCAGTTACAAGCAATTTGTGGACTTGTTGGTCATTATCAAATCTTTTGAGAAATTCATAATTGATTATGAAAAAGGTTTTGCATACAACATTATTGGCAAGGGTGGTTGACCGTGCAACTTTGATATTGCCTAGGCTGTAAACAAGAAACAAATTATCTAGGCTGTGTATACTTGATTCGCCGTACAGGCATCCATATTTGGATGCTCATATTGATA
The DNA here is from genome assembly GCA_024322285.1 of Musa beccarii. NCBI lineage: Eukaryota > Viridiplantae > Streptophyta > Magnoliopsida > Zingiberales > Musaceae > Musa > Musa beccarii. Next base: position 3,360,171 of record CM044397.1, on the reverse strand, counting down.
TGATGCCTGCAGAATCTGCGCTGTACTATGTGCTAGTATTTTTGAATGTTCTTGTTCTCCGTCTTGTTGAAATGCTGATACACCAAAAAAATAGCATAAGTTTGCTGAGATTCTTTGATTATAATAAAATTACTTTATATGAATAACCTGTATATGTATAAGATTGTTATATAAATAATGGTTGCACTAGTATGCAATTCACAATAATTAGATTCGACTCTTTTGAGTAGGTAAAATCTTTAGGATTTTTCTGCTATCTAAGTTATTTTTCTCCTGCTTCTTTGCCCCTTACTCGTTCCCTCCCTCCCACTTCTAGCACTTGTTGTGAGTGGACAGTTAACTGGCAAGTCTTACTAGATCCACTGTGATTATCTGGCTTTTGTTTGCATTAGATAGCAATCTGGTTCCCTGGCATTCCAATGTATTGCTTGTTGGTTCAAAGCAGTGATTTAAAAAACGCTAGGCGCCAAGGTCTAAAAACATCCGAGGCGCTAAGCGCTCGCTCGAGCGAAGCGAGGCACTAAAATATAAAAATATATAATATAATTAATAAATATAATTATTTTAAAAAAAATATTAAATTAAGTAAATCTAAGGTACAAAATTAATAATTTTAAATAAATTAAAATTAACAGTATTAAAATCAAAATAATATATTATTAACTAAATAAATAAAAAAAATACTATTATTAGTATACAGTTAGCAGTATAATGTTAATATACTGTTAATAGTATACTATCGAAGCGAGAACTGAGAAGGAAGACCGAGCCTTCTGAGGCATTGGCAACGGTAGCAAGCGACAACGGCAGTTGGAGCAGGAGCGGGAGCGGCGAGCGATAGCAGGCGCGGGAGCAGCGAGCGAGAGCGGGACGCAGCAGCGGGAGCGGGAACAACGAACGGGCGACAATGACAGCGACAGCAGAGACCAAAATCGCGAGGGTTAAGGTTGGGGAAGTCGGGGAAGTCGCGAGAGGGAGGCTGATATCAGTGATTTAGTTGGTTCAATCGAACCAACTAAATCACCGGAGATCGAACCATACCTAAAATTTTAGTTTGGTTGCCTGGTTTAACCCGGGCGCTCGCCCGAAGCGCTCGACGCCTGGGCTCGGGCGAGTGCTCAGGCGGTGCCTCTTTGAAGCGCGCCGCCTGGAAGTGAGGCGAGGCGCTCGAGCCTCGCCTCGCCCGAGCGCCTATTGTAATCACTGGTTCAAAGGAACTGCTTAACCAATAGCTACTCTTCATTCTTGTTAATTGGGTATTTAGGTTTCATTTACTGTTATCTTGTCCAAAGTTTATTTGGTTATAAAATGGTTAAATGTACTGAATTTTGGTCAACACAGCCAGTTCATTCTTCTTTTTTGCCATCTGCCTTGGTTTGCTTTATTTAGATTCTCTTGCTAACCTGTTTTCAGCAATGCAAACACCCTGTCTGGCAAAGCAAGATGAACTTATCAATTTTTAAACATATCAATATATGCCATATATTTGTTTTCCGGTCTGCAGGAACTTCCGAGTATCTTGCTCTAAATGAGCTTGTATTTGGATTTGTTACATTGTGGAACCTCCACTGAGCCTTTTGCCTGCAGACCTGAGAGTTCTGCAATGTCCAATAACCATTATTGATCGGTGTCACTTGTGCCGTGTTGCTGATTTACCTTTGCCAGATTAGAAGGCTCTTATTCTTGTCTAGAAACTACGATGTCACATTAAGAGTGTTGGACATTGTCAATATTTTGAGAACAGCAGGTAATTAGCTGGAATAATCTAGTTAAGCTTCAGAAATTTTTTTGTTTGGCACTTTTGAGTTTGGAAAATTCCTTATAGAGAAAAGTTATGGTGCATGTGATGCTAATATTTCTTGTCTGGAACTAATTGCTGGTTGCTTTTCATGGTCTTCTTCGTTCTTAACCATGAAGATTTTCCAGTTCACTCGAAGAGTTGACCATCTTGAACTAATATGTTGCCTTTGAGAAATATTCTTATGGTGGTCATAGTTCATATTATTGCTGACCTTTTCTGATGCTGAGAAAAACATCTACAGTCGGATCACACCCAAAGTCATGCCACTAGTTCCAAGTACATTTTACTGTTCCACTTAAGTTGTAGATCTAATGCAATTTGTAAAAGAACCATGCAATCCAACTTTATCAGCATATGAAATCTGAAGATGGACAATATGGATGGTGACCTTTCCAAATGTTTGAATTATTTTGCAGGTTGTGGTTGCTGCCTTCATCACTTGGCTTGGTTGGTTCATCCCTGGAGAAACACACTTTTATCCGAGGAGTTGGATCCCAAAGGCGATGGATGGATTTGAGCTAGCTCTGCAATTTGGGATTTCAGTATTAGTGGTTGCCTGTCCATGTGCTTTAGGACTAGCAACACCAACAGCTGTTATGGTTGCCACTGGAAAAGGTGCTTCTCAGGGGGTCCTTATAAAAGGTGGTAATGCATTAGAGAAAGCCCACAAGGTAAGTACGAAAAATGTCACAATTATCAACCATAGGAGCCTAGTGGAAATGGTTTTAATTTGTAATCAGATGTACTTTTACTTTTGATCTGTTTTGGGTTATGCAGATGGAATTTGACTTTGGTTGTCTCTCTGCTTCACAGGTGAAAGCTGTTGTTTTTGATAAAACTGGAACTTTGACAATTGGAAGACCTGCAGTGGTTCAGATAAAGAACTTTTCAAAGATATCATTACAAGAGCTATGCAAATTGGCTGCTGCTGCAGAGGTTAGCATTTAAGCAAGTTTAAATTATGTACCTTTTCCAATTAGGTATGTTTTAGTGGACGCGTAGAAGATGATCTTGTGTTTTCAGAAGATTCTGCACTAGATATTAGTAATTAATGAACCACTCTTTCTGCTTTGGATATCTTTTAGCAATTTCTCTATCAACATTTGTTATTTTTTTGTTAAGGTTAACAGTGAGCACCCTTTAGCAAAGGCTGTCATAGAACACTCGAAGAAACTGCACCAGCAGTATGGGTTTTCTGATGATCACTTGCTTGAAGCCAAGGACTTTGAAGTGCATCCTGGTGCTGGAGTTGGCGCCAGTATTGGAGGCAAAAGAGTCCTTGTTGGGAACAAGAGGCTCATGCTTGCCTTCCAAGTCTCAGTAAGCCCTGAAATCCAAGACTATGTATCAGACATGGAGCATTTAGCCAGGACTTGTATTCTGGTTGCAGTTGATGGTGTAATCTGTGGTGCTTTTGCTGTCTCTGATCCCTTGAAGCCTGAGGCTGGCCGTGTAGTTTCATTTCTAAATTCCATGAGTATTTCAAGCATTATGGTGACTGGTGATAATTGGGCTACTGCCACTGCCATAGCAAGGGAGGTCGGAATTGAGAAAGTATTTGCTGAGACAGATCCTGTGGGAAAAGCTGAAAGAATTAAGGATTTGCAGGTAGGATGGACATGGTTATCTTGCTTTGGCTCCCTAGTCTTTTCACCTTAGTTCTGATTCACAAGTACTGATTCTATCTTCATGTGCGTAACCAGCTGATACTTGGTTAGTCAGCAATGTACAAATATATTTTGGAAGGATTTTGTGTTAGTTTAATATTATTAGTCTCTTACACCTGAGCGATAAAGAAATTAATCAGACCAACTTTATTAGTTTAAAACTTCCATCAGAACTTGTTAGAAATTGTTTTGTTGAGATATTATTGTAAGGCTAATGCATCATGGCTGACATTATGATCTCTTTGGATAGCTCAATGATCTTGCAAATTTTCTCCAGAAATTTATTGTTCTAGTCTTCTTTCTTAGCAGACTATTATTTTCTATGGTTGAACACATTAATTGATTCCTTTGTCTGTCACAACAGTACTGTTGCCATTCATTTCAAGGACTTATCTTAATGCAGATGGAGGGGTTGACAGTAGCGATGGTCGGTGATGGGATTAATGACTCACCAGCTCTGGTTGCTGCAGATGTTGGTATGGCCATCGGCGCTGGCACAGACATTGCCATCGAAGCCGCTGATGTCGTTCTGATAAAGAGCAACCTGGAGGATGTAATTACTGCCATCGATCTATCAAGGAAGACTCTAGCAAGGATCCGGCTCAATTACGTATGGGCTCTGGGTTACAATGTACTCGGCATGCCAATCGCTGCTGGCATCCTGTACCCATTCACCGGAATCCGGCTTCCTCCATGGCTCGCTGGTGCCTGCATGGCCGCCTCATCACTCAGCGTCGTTTGCTCCTCTTTACTTCTGCAGTCGTACAAGAAACCACTGCAAGTTCAGGATGCACAAGGACGTGGAGATTACTTGAATTATGTTTGAAGCAGGAGTTCTCATTGTATTGATCACCATCTCTTATGAATACTATGATTGTAAGCTTCTGACCGTCTTGATTAGTTTCAAGGGGTGCTGCTTATGTTCTGACCTGCCCGAATTATAAGTTGTATTGCTACCAGGATTGCTGAACTTTTCAGTAGTGCATGTTAATTGCACAAATCATTTCAAGGAGTGATCGATAATGTTGTGACAGTTTTATCAATGCCAGTGATGCAGCCCGGGAGAGTTGTGGGCAGGAAGTACTCGTAGGTTTGTCAGCATTTCAGTGCTGCTACCCTTTTTAAGGGTTTGCATCAAGAACACTATTGATCCAATGACTAGCTCTCATAACCTTGTATTCTTGCGTTTGTCACCAACACCACCCACCCTTCAGGTAATCATCGATGATCAACCCTTGGGTTGACCTTTTTGTGTTGACTTGCATTTAAGTTTTTGTCCCAGATTTGACTTTGGGATTCTCATATTGATATGTAAAAAACAAATGAGGATGCGAAAATTATTATGTTTGGGTGAAGATGGCAGATCAAAGTAAATTTTTCTAAAAAAAATTTAAAATGATTGAAAATAATCTCTCTTGATGCAAGAAAAACAGATGTTGAGATATTCATTTGGTTAATGCATAGTTATTCATGCTTCCGTGAGAATAGTAGCATTGATAGAAGAGAGTAATGTGTGGGCATATGTTTTTCGGTAGCAATCATTTTATGAACTTATATCTACTCAACAGTGAAGACCTTCGACACTTTTTGACATATGTTTTCAGGACTTAGTAAAAGTCAATAATTTTGCATAATCAATACATATCTTTATGGCTCAATAATAATCGATGATTTCATATAATCATCTCAAGAACTAACTCCTCATCCAATTCAACAATTATTTAAGCCGAAGATGCATAAGAAAATAATATCATTTTCGTTCTTAAATCCTTTCGATCCTTAACGACTCACTCATTAGACGAGATCACTTATCCCAGATTGAATTAGTCTTTGATATGTCGATTAACCAAATTCTAAATTAACATCCCTAGTGTGTTGGACAATCAATACCTAAATTAACAAGTACTTAGATCACATCACATGTAGTCCTACGAATTAACATCCTGAAGATATATGAGAAAATTATATTATTTTCGTTCTTAAATCATTTTGATCCGTGACTCATGCATGCATTAGACAAGATCACTTATCCCTCCTTGATGTGTCCATTCACCAAACTCTAAATTAGCGTTCTTGGTGTGTCATCGTACAATCAAAACATGAATTAACAAGAATGATGGGTTGAATGTAGTTTTGGAATTTTAAAAATAACGAAATAAATTTAATTTAATATATCGAGATAAAGGAAGGAAGAAATAGCGAAAGTATTTTCATACGAATATGGGCGCATAAGAATTCGAATACAGAACAGCATCGGCGGTTCAAAATCAGGACGGCGTCAAGATCAGGCGGTCAAGATTCGTCCGCATAATTTCTTGAAGGCAATCACGGGTGTCGCTTACAAGATTTCTATGCGGTCACTCCAGAAGAACAACGTGGTTGTGAAACCCTAGGATTCTCCGTATAAATACTCACCCACGCGATGGTCGTCGCCACTCCGCCCCGCGTCTTCTCTCTCCTCCCTCCTCTTCTCGCGGTCTCACATCTCTTTGCGCGTTCGCTTGTTCTCCCGGAGAGAGGAGGGAGTGTCTGCTACTGCTAACTCCGAGAGGGTAAGCCGAAGCGTTCTCGCAGTTCTTTTTTTTACTGGTTCGTGTTAACTTTTTCCTATTGCGGCGGAAGATATCTGTTTTGGTGTTGATCTTGTTTTTGTTTGGGCTCTTTTCCTGTTTAATGGTCTGGATCTGGAGCCGCTCCATGTTGCATTTTAAGGTTTTTGGTGCATCAATTGCTTCGCTTGGCAGATCTACCACAAAAGAAGTCGTAGATTATTCCCTGTTCGTGCATTTGTTCTGATCTTTTCTTATAATATTTATGCTTTCTGTGTGCTATGTGCATTTGTTCTGTGTATTATATTATTCTTAATGCATCTTATATGATTGATTTAATTGCTTAATCTTTATCTTTGGTTTGTATGCCAACATGCCCCTTTCTGCCAGCAGTTGTTTCGATGGATAATTAGATGTTGTTAGTTATCTATTGATATTAAGCTAATGCAGTGATATGTTGTGTTTTTTACCATCCTTTACTGAATGCAGTGAGAAATAATCTTATTTGACCTTTTATTGAGCGCTTTTGTAGATGTTTCTCCAATTATGTACTGTTTTTTTGTTTAAGAATAGTTTTGAGGATTACGTTTCTTTGTATGATCATCTTTCCTGCGTTTGAAAGATTGGATCCTCAAGTTCCACATACTCCCTTCACTTTCCTTTTGTTTACTTTGAAAATTGTGCTTGGGTGTTCATGCGCAACTAAAAGCAAACACAAAGGTGTTAGAAACACTGCCTTTTTTTTAGGGCTTCATAAGATCAAACCTTTAAGCGTTGATGGTTCTAATTCTCAGTAGCATTATTGTCTAATGCAGGTGTACTGAGTAGTCTGATAATGTCATTGACACTGTTTTCTTGTTTTTAGATGTTTTTTTTTCTCTTTTGCTGTTTTGTTGCTAGGATGGAACTGTTTTAAACTTTGTGATAGCTGTTTTTGTGCTTAAATCAATCTCCTGTACTCCAGTTTAAAGCTTGTCTCTGTTGGCTGGTCATTTAGAAGGTTTAAACCACATAATGTCAACCCCTTTAAGCAGGTGCTGAATTTATATTAAAGATAATTTTGTGTGAAATAAATACTGCCTATAAGGTGAAGCGCTTGTTGCTGACTACAGAAGTCTATCTATTAGATATCTGTCTGAGCTGTAAATGTGGCAATCCACAAACATTCACTTTGCATGAGAAGAAATATAGAACAATGGAAAACACCAGGCTTTTCATAGGAGAAAATATTACATCGAAAACAGAAATAAGTAAAAGTGTGAAAAAGGTGTTCTTTTTTTTTTCAAAAAAGATGTTCTTAAATCGTCCCTTTCTTTGTTTTCTTATAAATGGAATGTTCAAATTTTTATTTTTCAACTTGTACTGATTTGATGATTATGTGTTGTACATGTAGACTAATCTGGAAGTGAGCCATGGTTGACCAAGTTAACCACCCAACTGTTGTACAAAAATTTGCTGGTCAATTCCATCTTGGTTCTACCTTTTCACAAGACATGCAGGCTATTGGTTATAACTTCAATACGACTTCAGTTTACAAGAGACACTTCACAACTGCAAACTACACTAATGGTGCACTTCAATCTCCAGTGGTGCCTGCATGCAGAGCTAGCTATGATCTCTCTATGTTGTCATCTGCATCGCCTATTTTTGCAAATGCACCTGCAGAAAAAGGTTTTGCGAGTTTTGCAATAGATTTCCTCATGGGTGGAGTCTCTGCTGCTGTTTCTAAAACAGCTGCTGCTCCCATTGAACGTGTGAAACTTCTTATCCAGAACCAGGATGAGATGATAAAGACTGGTCGTCTTTCTGAACCCTACAAAGGTATAACTGACTGCTTCAAACGAACAATTCAGGAAGAAGGTGCTGCCTCACTGTGGAGAGGCAACACAGCAAATGTTATACGCTATTTTCCAACTCAAGTGAGTTTTGTACACTTTTACTGTTTATATTCACTTTTGCAACTTATTCCATCACATCATTGGAATAGTATATATGTTATGGTGGAATTTCTTCAACTTTGTTTTTGTAGATTCAGATGGAAATAGCTAATGTCATTATACTTAATGATAATCTGACATGCGTTTGGTTATACTTCCTCTTAACCATGTCTATTTTTGCACGTAGCATTTGACTGGTTTACTTGGCTTTAGCTGCAGTTTCTAAGTTTGTATGTCATACATCCTTTTGAGCATATGCATTTACGTCTCATCCAGCTATGGTAGTTGCTCTGTATTTTTCCCTAACCTCGATCCTGGATTGCTGCATGACCTAGTGATACCTTTTACCTTGTGATGTTTGCTTTTTCTTGTTTCGTTTCTCAATCGATTTGTTTTATTATGTGTCCTCTTGATAGCTATTTGCTTGCAATAAATCACATTATATTAGACCTGATGCCATGTTTTCACTTTGTATTTATCCATTTTTGTCATGTGGGTGATGGGGGTGGTTCTGGTTCACATGATTAGTCTTGGCTTGTGCAAGCTGAATGATCATTGCTGGGCTTGTACTTTCCGTAGTTCTCCCAGTGCAATTCTCATATAGGTTTTCTTGTGCTAAGATCGGGGTGGCAATGGCCCCTTAGATTTTACTGTCTATTGTTGCTTTGACATATTTTAAAATTATTATCGTTTTTCCATATAGGTTTGATTCCCTTGTACCTGTCTTCACAAATCATATATGTACTGTTCTCTCTTAAGATCTTATTCAGATGTTATGTTTCCTTTTTCTTCTTTGTGTATGCTTACCGTCTTCTCTTGTCGTCCCTTCCAGGCTCTAAACTTTGCTTTCAAAGATTACTTCAAGAGAATGTTCAATTTCAAGAAAGACAAGGATGGATACTGGAAATGGTTTGCTGGAAACCTTGCTTCTGGTGGTGCAGCTGGTGCTTCTTCTCTACTCTTTGTCTACTCTCTGGATTACGCCCGAACTCGATTGGCCAATGATGCTAAAGCTGCTAAAAAGGGAGGGGAAAGACAATTCAATGGCCTAGTTGATGTCTACAGGAAGACACTGCAATCTGATGGCATTGCTGGCCTTTACCGAGGATTCAATATTTCATGTGTTGGAATTATAGTTTATCGTGGTCTTTACTTTGGAATGTATGACTCCTTGAAGCCAGTGGTTCTTACAGGGAAATTACAGGTATGTGGTTTAACTTGAATTTTTTTCCCTTAAGATTGCATCAGCCATCCACAAATATTGGACTTTGTTTTTTTTTTAACAGATTTCTAAATATCTTATCAGCTATCCCCAGGTTCCATTTAACTCGCATCCTGTGTTCTTGGATCTGATTCTGACTCGTTGCGTTTTGTATGGTTTCAGGATAGTTTCTTTGCTAGTTTTGCTCTAGGTTGGGTGATCACCAATGGTGCTGGACTTGCGTCGTACCCTATCGACACTGTTCGCAGAAGGATGATGATGACCTCTGGAGAGGCTGTCAAGTACAAGAGCTCCCTGGACGCCTTCTCCCAGATCCTGAAGAACGAGGGTGCCAAGTCTCTGTTCAAGGGTGCAGGTGCCAACATTCTCCGTGCCGTTGCAGGTGCTGGTGTGCTTGCAGGGTACGACAAGCTGCAGCTAATTGTTTTTGGCAAGAAGTATGGTTCCGGTGGAGCTTGAGATTGTTTCTGGCAAGTAGTACGTTCCGGTGGTGTTCTGAGTGGCCGCATCCACCTAATAATCTGATGGTGACGAAAACTTATCTCAGATTTATTTCTTAAGCCTTTCCATGCCTTTTTTTCTTTTCCAAGTTCAGTTGAAATAATTTAGATTCCTCCAACAAATATTTGGAGCAATGTTTTCGAAAACATTTTAATTGGACCATTGTTTGCTATTTAATGCATTAACAGCAATGTTACCGTTGCTGGCGATGGATTTTGTTCGATGTTTCAGATTGTTGTGTTTTGCATTTGGCAGAAATAGATTTATGGGAAGAGAGACATTTCTTGGATCCATTTCAAATAATTCTGACATTGCAGAAGGTAATAGTAACTTTGTATATTATCATCCATCACGGTTTTGTAACCCGAACCCGAGCGAAGCAAATCGACCCGCTCACAAACAGACGGGTCCGTCACGGCAGGCGTCATATTTATGCGGCTGGATCTTCCAGTACCAAAGATCTTGCAATTCGACTGCCTTACACTCACTCGCTGCGGTCCACCCGCAACAGAACTAAGAAGACGCCCCACTTCATCCGGTCCTCCATCTCTCGTCTTCCTCCACCGTCTATTCCCTCCTCTCCTCCCCTCCCCCCCCTCCCATCTGCTTCCTCGACGCCGCCTCCAACTCACCATCACTCTCCGAACCCACTCGGTGACTAAGATGCCACCTTCGGCCCACGTGGCTGACCATACCATGCCGGCCGCCCATGAGATGCTCGATGAATTGTGCGACGTATGTATGCTGCGTTCTGCTCACCGCAAGTGAGTACTAATTTTTCTGGACTTACCTTTATCATCGAGTCTTCGTGCGGCTAGCTCACCTCAGTGCACCATTGCAGATTACGTTGGCGGAAAACGGAGAGCGTCGAGGGTCTCTTTGAATCTTCAAGAGTTGGGAGGTTTCGGTGAGTCTTATTTTCCCCATCTGTTGCGATGGTAAACAAAAGGCACTGTTAAAAGACCAATTAAAACCGCTTACCTTGTTCTTTGAACTCGCTATCGAGTGCCCAACGAAATTGCAGGTCGCAGCCAAATGATAGAAATTTCACTCACCGATGACCTGCTCTTTGACCGGCCACGCCTCGGAGGAGCATCGATGGTTCGCAAGATTCTGCAATTACCAGCGCTCATTTCTCAGCATTGGAGAAGCAAGCAAGACAATCTAACTCATGCAATTACACTGCTCATAACTCCTCTTACCAATGCACTTCATATCATATCCAGTGATTTAACGGTGAGCACGATAACTAATTCGAATTCAACATGAGTAAGCACGTAAGATGACTAGCTAAACAACAGCTTCTCATAATCCTAGCGAATCCAAATTAGCTGAGCTGCAAAATTGTACATAAGAGTAGGCAACTTATAGTTTAGACTATACAAAATAATACGAAGCTAACCTAACCTGCTCATCAGGATAAATTTGATGAGACTTCAGCAGACACTCCCAACAGTATATCATCAATGGTTGTAAACATTTAGGTAGATTCCAAACAACATAACATAAATGAGACAGACAAAAGCTCTCAACATACCTAGAACACTTGGATGTCACTTCCCTTAGGAGTAGCACTGTTCATCTGCAATTTGGTATTCATATTTACTCAAAATATTTCACTTACATAAAGCAAAAGTTTGTCAGAGCCATTGAAGTCAGATGCTGATTGTCTAAGACTGGAAACCAAGTATTCAAGGTCAACTATCATCATTTGGATTACTACTGCTAAATAAATTACACAACATCCTAACAAGAAACTAATCAGACTATCATCATCACATACAATCAGCAAGAGTACATATTACAATAGGGTTCTTTTTCCAGCTCTCTGTAAGTGTTAGATCAAGCTGATGCAACTGAACCACATACCTGCAAGCACAAGAACAGGAACATATTATTTCTTTTCACATTGGCCATTTAAATATCACAGTGTTAAGGTAGAAAATGAGCATAAGAAATTTACTGAAGAACAAGTCTAGGTTTATTTATGAACAAGTCTACACATGTAACTTAGTGTATAAAGTAATTATACACTAAGTTTATTTATGAACTGTAGGTTTATTTATGAACAAGTCTACACATGTAACTTAGTGTATAAAGTAATTATACAGCAAGTTGAAAGTAAAGCTATAATGGTGAAGATCAATGCTTCTTTCCACAATAACTTAGTTGATTGATCAATGAACATTGAAGAAAAAAAAAATCAAAGTCCAGATCATGCTGTGGAATTAGATGAGTGGGTATAATGTATATGCAAGACCATCATCAACAGCCTATCTTGGCAGAAAATGACACGATAAACGAGCAGTAAATATTCAAGTCATAAAGCATGATATTTCCAGTACAGTCAACAGCAAAACAACTGGTGCCCAGCAAGCTAGAGGCAAAAAACAGATGCAAACTTATAACTATTGTATACAGCAAATATAGTTTCCAGCCTAAGCAAATAAGCAGAGGTGAGATATCTTAACGTTACAAATAGCTTTAGACATAATGAAGAAGAGTGCAGCATAAAACAGGTTTACTGCACCCTTTGAACGACAATTTGGATCACATGTATGGATTGTGATGGTGCTCTATGGTTATGTTTGACCAAAAATGAAAGAAGAGGAGCATGCAAAAGATGTCCTACAGCCTGAGAGGAGTAGATAAAGGGCAGGAAAAGGAGATGAACATACTTGTTTGCTGCTGCTAGCCACCCGCCACCGACCATGCACTGTCCAATGTTTGTTATATGCCATCCATGGCCATTGCACTCAATATATATACAATTATGTGTTCAACAACATTTTAGGGATAGGGAGAGAAAGAGGGGCATGACTTGAATGCAATGAGACAGGATTTAAGCCCTGAGGCATAGGTCTAACCAGAAAGAGACAAGAATAAAAGGAAATAAAGAGAAAATAATTATGTAAAACAGGTTATATAATAAAAATACAAATACAATTTTATATAAACGACACATGCAGACCACAACCAGAAACGGCACCCCGACTGAGATTATCCCTTACTACTTGCCGGGAAATTTTCTGTATTATGTCCTCGTCTCATACCAACTACATATCAACTACTCACCCAGGTAACCATGGGGCAACACATGGAAGGCTTATGCTGAGAAATATTTTTGAGAAACAAGTATTATGTTGATGACATAGAATTATGATATGATTTTATGAGCTCCAATGTAACTAAGTCTTTTAAGTAGAATACCAACATTTGGACATCTTGATAAATCTTGAATACAAAGAATCAAGGTCTTCTACATAATGACATATACATACATTATCATAAAATAATTTACAAATAGGCAAGGACCATTCAAACTCCAATCTTGAAGTCATAAATGTATGTTAGTTACCTACTTTTAAGATCATTTTGTTTGAAGAAATTATTGAAGTGAAAAGTATTTCATGCAGAAGAGATCAAAGTCAAATACGGATCCAAGTAAGCAACATTACCAAAGGTTTGCCATAACCTACAATTATATGCCCACTAAAGTTCAGTGTATTTCAGCATGAAATAGTGATGTTTTAACTTCTAATTAGACTATTTTGCAATATAAAAAAACTTTATTACATATGATTAAGGCATCATTGGAATAAAGATTCAACCAATTTTTTATGTTTTGTAATGATAACCTTGCAAATGAAACATCAATGATTGTAGCTAGCATAGGAAGGCTGAGATTTGAGGAGCACAAAACACAAACATGTTCTGTAAGTATTTATAGTTAATGTTGCCATGTTATTCGTCTGATAGACAGTAAAGTTACATCCTGCATATTAGATACTAGTCAATCACCAGCATCAGGCAAGCCCTCAATATCCAAAAGAGTTTTACCACGGAAAAGCTTGAATTGAGATGGCTCCTTGAAAATGGCAGTCAAACAGAATAATAAATTCCAAATATAACCTCAAATCAGCAAAATAACGAATATAGTTCTAGAGCCAGGTGACACATCATAAAAGGACACGAGGAAAAAGCTGAAGGCATAGGTCATCTAACCAGTTACTAGATGGTATCATGACTTCTTTAATAAATGGTTTGCCAACAAGTCAGATATCCCTGAGACAGGAAGGCTCTCGCAACCAAATAGTTCTTGAAGCTTGTGGTCACAGAGAATCGATGAATTTGCAGAATCCTACAATAAGCCAAAGCAGAAAAACTCAGATTAAGTAGTGTTTCTAACCAAGAGATGTATCAGATAAGAGCAGATACAATAGAAATAAACAAGTAGAAATTGTGGTCACATAAAATATCAGCTGCTGTAAACATTAAAGCAATGTGAGAATCTAGTCAAATCAATGTTATTCAGAAATAGAGTTGTATCCCATGCTGAGTCACATTTTGTCCTCACTGGTTATTGTTCAGAAAATGAAATGCAGTTGTTACATAGAACCTCTGGTTAGCTTAGATGTTAATCAACCAAACAAAATTTTGCTGAACAACCTTTATATTTCAAACTAAAACACTAGTATATATTCTCAAATCTAATGAATATCTTATATTACATATTCATCATGATTGGACCCAGCAGGGCCTAACCCTGATCTAGCTGTATTAACTGACAACCCTACAAATCCCCACCCCCACCTCATTTTCCCCTATTCAATTGAGAGTCACTGGAAATTAACCTGTTCCAGCCAACCCTGGATGATTCAATCAAGTCTAACTGGATCTTGCCCATTGTCGATCAGTTTGGCAGAGAACAGGGGAAAAAGGAGATGGTGAGCCAGGTCACATGATTTTACAGGTAAGTATTTTCGAGTGAATCTACTTTGAAAGGGAAATGGGGATGGAGAAGTCAATCTTAAAATCAAATAGCTACAGTAGGTCACAAAGCAAGAAGGCTGAACATTTTGTTAAGAACTTAAAATGAACTGTCATGCACTTAGTAGAACCAAAATTTTGCAAACTAGACCTAGAATTCCTCATAACAAACATATCATTAAAAGTTTTCATTTTTGTTACATTTACATACTATATACATTTTCTTCTTTGTTTTTTTGTAAATCTCAAATTTTCATTTAAGATCTCCTTTTCACAATGGTCCCTGATCTGTTCTTACTGGTCTCAGTCCCACTAACCTCAATGCTCATTCAAAAAGTTCTGTTTTTGGTCACAATTGAAATGTCACTTCTGAAGATAGAAGATACAACTCAACTAGTGGCATCCATATCTCCATTAGAATTTAATTAGAAGCTGAATGAATTCCCAAGCTCATCTTCATTGAATGGAATTGGAAGATATGCTTACGATGTTAACCTCTAATCTTTGAAGATGTTACAAGAGATGAAAGTACAGATAGGAAGACCCTGGGTATAGGAAGGACTCCTGATCTTTGATCTTCCAATCTTCCAAGGAAAGGATTCCATAGCTCACTAAACTGATTGGTTAAAACTATTCATCCATCCTTGGAGTCAAAATACTTGTCCATTTGGTCCTGAAGGATCAGACAACTAGAGCATGATGACAGACCAAACAAATGATCCAGATAACCTGAGCCATCCAATCCTTGTATAGGGAATTGGTTCCACCCCAAGCCATCTTTTAACCCATCAATAAATTTTGGAAATGAAGCACATACAGACACTAATAACTGAACAGTTCACTAAACATAGACATGAACAAAAAACTTTGATGGTTTTTATATCATAAGAAAGTCTTGCCAATACAATATATTAATTAAAAGAAGTTAGAAGCATGCCTGACAACAAAATGTCATTTCATAACCAGGAGACCAAAAGGAACAGGTTCATAAGTTAAAGAAACATTATGAATCTATTGCCACACTGGCATTGCACAAAACATGAGGAACCTCACAAAGAATACCCAGGAAATATCATTGGTGTATCGGTTAACATCTGGATTTTAGCAATTTAATTATATACCAAAAATCAGTATCCCGTACTGTGTTAGGAAAAGACAAAGATGACACAGCTTGTCTGAATTTTGCATGTTCAATGGCATAAGAAATTTGTGTGGCAACTAACCATCTATGTATCCATCTACAAAAGATATAAGGTCAAAATCAATGACATTTGTACACAAGTTGGCGAGGTGACAGCACCTCTGGCATAACATCAATTTGTACAAGCAAATAGTTCATTTTCATCAAAGAAGCATGTGAAATTACTTGCTGTAAATAATAAATATATGCTGGGGGCAGCCAAATACAATTAAAAGACTAAAAGTACTATGATTAATATTATTATCAACATGGGCAAGCAGGATATCATAAACACAGTAAAGAGGCATATACATATACATAAATATATACATATATATATATATATATGACATCTTGCTGATCTTTGATGTAACAGAACTAATGCTGTTCTTATACACAGCCAGAGCTTACTTCCAGCTGGTTGGCTTTTATGTAATCCCATACACGACTCAGAGCCTCAGATTTGAGAATTTCTCTCTCTTCACTTCCAAAAAATTTGGCCAGTGAATCAGAAATAACCATAGGATATTCATCAGAATCAGGTTTGGTAATTTCAGTTGCAGAAACATCTGCAGCCTTTAGTTTTTTGGATTCAGTACCTGTATCCTCTGCGAAAAAAGTAGTGGATTCATATTCATTCAGGTTATCGCGGCATACAAGCATTATATACATACAGAAACACACTTAAATGCACGGGATGATTAGCATACTTGGATAATCAAGTGGAATTATATGCTTTGATAGCAGCTTGTTCATCTTAAACATATCAGTACTATCCGTCTCAAATACCCGCCGTAGTTCATCATTGCAGATGATCTTCCTCTTGTTATTAGGATCTTGCAGATTGTTTTTTCGGATGTAAGCCCATAGCTGCTTTACGATCTGAACCAAGATATATGCAATTAGTATTCCACACATAGACAATAGCAAAAACTCGAGCAAAGTGTTATACACATTAGAATGTTGATTGAATGAAGAACCTGAGTCCTTGACATTGCTGCCTCACCAACAATGGGCTGCAGTTCAGGTGAAACACCACAAACTTTATTCAGACCCCCAGGACCACCTTTTCTTTTAGCCCTAGGTGGCGCACTGCACAAAGGATGAAGCATCGGTAACCAGACCAAGTACCACAAAGTCCAAAAATATGAATGTACAAAACAGCAGTAAAGATGCATATTTCTTGGAACAGAAGCCACCAGTTGCAGTAATTATCTACTAAGGAAAGATGAAAATAAAGAAGACAACTGGTTTATCATGGCAAATTAAACAGCATCCACAAACAAGTTAATGAAGTCAGTGCCCTATTAATTTCCCAGTGTGTTCATAGAATAAAACAGCAACATGTGTCTTACAGTTGAAGATTCAAGCAGGGTAAGATTTCTTTCTTCATAAGTAAATCAGATGATTCAACATGAATTAGTGACGTAAACCTACTTATTCTGAGTGATTAAATTGTATTTAAGATTGCCACTAAGGTTTCACGTAACTTTTCCAAGGGAGAGAACTAGGTTATAGATATTCTGCAACACCTAGGTTTTAGCATCCATTTCATTTATTCCTTTAAGAGCATAATGTGGTAGGTAACCTCCTACCCATCAAACCAACATGCCATTCTGCATTCATTATGGGACTGGCTGCAAGTGTATATCCACAAAGCCCGGGTAAGGGACTTAAGTGAATAGCGAGTCATCATCATATATGCATAATTTAAGCAAGATCAGCTGATTTCCCAACACTCAAAAAATCTTTGGATCAGTAAAACCTCTCTATTACATGCAAATCTCCTATAATCTTCAAACTTGCATTGCATCACTCGTAGCATTTCGAGTCTGCATCCTGGTGCAAGCTATGCAAAGAGATAAACCGAAAAATGACTAAAACAAAACAAAACAAAAAGAATGGTAGGAATTTCAAATTTGGATGTATCACCAAGAAAATGGTATGATCTAAATGTCAGAAAGTTTTTCTTTTAATGGATAAACTTGCATCAAGAACTCCAAAACAAAGGCTAAAAAGACATCCTTGGTTTATGTTTTGGTTCTTGTTGTTA
The DNA here is from genome assembly GCA_024322285.1 of Musa beccarii. Taxonomy (NCBI): domain Eukaryota; kingdom Viridiplantae; phylum Streptophyta; class Magnoliopsida; order Zingiberales; family Musaceae; genus Musa; species Musa beccarii. The sequence goes on along the minus strand of CM044397.1, from coordinate 3,342,491 downwards.
GGATCTAGAGCGGCACTAAGAAGGGGGGGTTGGATTTGAATTAGTGCAGCGGTTAAGTACGACAAATTCGGCGATTTAAAACGATTTCAGAAACTTCGTACGTTGAAAACTTCATTTCGACTAAAACCCGATTTCAATTGAAGTGTATTGGAAAGTGCTTAAACTAGGGAGTGTTTAGAGAAGAAGAAGGGCAGTGATAAGCAAGTCAAGCAACGAAGTGAAGATGATTTACAGTAAAGTAAATTTATAAGAAATAAATGCAAACTGTTTTATAGTGGTTTGGTCATCCGACCTACATCCACTCCCGATTCCTCTTCACTTGAGGCCACCGGCTTTCCACTAGTTGTCTTCCTTCCAACGGGCGAAGACAAGCTCCCTTACAGCGCTCTCTCCTTTTGACGAACTTAGGAGATAACCCTTACAAGCACTCTCTCCTCTTTTAACTTGAATACAAGGACTAGAGGAGGGGATTTTTAGAGATTTGAACAATGTTTTTCTACTTTCAAGATGTGTGTGTGCTTGTGTATTCAACCTAGGGATGGGAGGGGTATTTATAGGCTCCAATTGGATTCAAACTTGGAGTCAAAAACCTTCCCATCCTAGGTTTACCGGGTAATGGCGATACCACCGCCTATCACTAGCGGTACCATCGCCAGTTTGACCCTAACATTGGGCAATACCACTGCCTGAGCACACTGACATTATCAATGTACTGGGCGATACCACTGCCCAGGCATACTGACACTGGGCGGTACCACCGCCAAGTACAACTTGGGGAGCTGAACCTAGGCGGTTCCACCACCAGACAAGGTCTAGCACTCCTAGTTAGGCCTTGAATCCGGCCCAAACCAATCCATTAACGGGCCCAATTGGCCCCTACCAGGGTTATAGGATTAACACATAATCATAACCATAATTATGTGCTAACTACGAGATTAAAGACATTTCCTAAGCTAAACAATGTCCGACAAGTCAAGACTTATTCCGACAATCTTTCGACAAACCCTCGAACACCATTCTGTGAATTCCCGGTAAGCTCCTGGACTTCACGACGATCTTGGCGAGTTCCGACGAGCTTCTTCGGCAAGCTCCGATCTTTCTCGGCGAGCTCCGGCAACACTCCCGACGAATCTTCGAACTTTCATCGAACTCTCGAACTCCCAACGATTCAATCGCACTTGATTCCGACACTCTATTTTGCTTTATGTCTTCATCGTTATCGTAGTTAATCCTGCACACTAATTAAGTCTTAACTCTACTTCGATCTAGACAGTTACAACAAATCAACTTCCTGTTCCCCAGCACATCATTGGTCGATGCTTCGTCCGGTTCTTCGGCGCATCGTCCTCTCTTGCGGCCTGTTGCCCAATCGGCGATTGACCTTCGCAACTCTGATATCCTTGGCACAACACCACTCTTCTTGGCCCGATGCCCGATCTCCGAAGCCTTCTGTCGATTGTCAACTGAACCTCCGACTTGACGTCCAATATCCTAACATGATTTCTTCCGACGCAACGCTAATTCATCCTGTGTCAACTGTCTAATTTTGATCGATAGTAGACCTGCGTGACTCAAAATGTAATTAGACAATAAAACACAATCAATTAGTTTCATCATCAAAATCCAAGACAACACTTGTGGCTCTATTTCACTAGTTCTTGTACCAGTTTGGACGCACTAGTTTCTAGCATTCAGTGAAGTGACACCCTAACATGAGTTCAAACTAGTAAGCAACCATCTTCTAACAGATGTTAACTGACACACTCTCACTTCATCTAGTTTACTAACCTCAAAGAGTAGTTAGTTTCTGGAGCACACACACTCACTTGATGATCATGCGCTACATTCTATTTTTATTTATTTGTTCTTTCTTGACCAATCTGGATCAATATTAATATAGAACCAAAACTAAAAAGAAAAACTATAAAAATGTAATCCACTTGAACCTAACTTGCCGCATAAGGCTTCAGAAAAACTCTCAGTCTCATCTAGAAACCAAAAGTTGAATCAATTCTTCAGCTTTGTAGTTGCTACTTAAGCCACCTAAAAGCTCAAATCGAGCACCAAATGCTTGTCAAGAAATCCTTGTTAAGAAGAGTAGAGCGCATTCTAAGCTAAAAAGGAGGCACCTTTCCTTCGGCGCAGCCATAGCCACAGTCACGGGCGCAGGCCCGACAGCAGCAGGGACCCCCTGTGGCGCCTGGTGGAGCTGCTGCTGGAGGTGATACGCTGCCACGACGGCAGCAGCGGGCAGAGGCGGGGGCGGATACTGGAAGGCAATGCCGGGGTGGTGGTGTTGGGGAAATGGGGCCGGGGCAGCGACGCCGGCGGAGGATGTGGGCTTGGGAGGGGGGATCTGCTGCTGGAGAGGGAGGTGGTGGAGGAGGATGTAGGGGTTATGGGGGCCGGCGGCGGCCTGCGACTGGGGATGAGGAGGGGGAGGATGAGCGGTGGAGCGGAGTAGGAGCTCGATCTGGTCGCGGATGAAGGCGGCCTTGTGGGAGAGGTCGAGCCCTAGCTTGGCCTCGACCTGGCGCAGGACGTCGGGTAGCGACGCAGCGGCGGGGTCGGACTGCCGGAGGACCGACTCAACGCAGCTGGCGATCTCCTGGTCCGAAACCATGGTGATGGCGGGCCCAACACCATGAAATGGCGACGCCAGAGGGACAGAGAAAGAAAACTCAAATGGCCCGCCCCACCCCGCCCTTTCCCCTCTCTCTCTTTCTCTCTCTATCTCTCTCTTCTCCTCCGCCACTCTCTATCTCTCTCTTCCCCTCTCTGTCTCTCTCTCAATCTCTCTCTTAGGTCTCCGTTCAGAAATAGTCGAACATTTGAAGCTGAAATAACCAAAATGCCCTCGAATCCTTGCTTGAGAATCAAATCATGTCACGTGCACACACGTGACATGCATCCTCCGCTGAGTTCATCCATCCCGAAGCCTCTTCCGGTTGATTGGCCGATGAACCGAGGCCCCGGTGGCCGGGCCCAGCCTCTCCTCTAGGGACGACGGGATCCCCTCCAACCATTCCTTTAGATAGCACCGTCCAATTCCCATCCTATGACGTTGGACCCAGCGTGGGCTTTGACGACAAAGGGTTGTTGGCTTGAGCACGTCTCAGAACCGCCTAATAATTAATCTATGGTTCGGTCTCCCGTCGAATTCATCTTTCACAACTAGGCGACTAGGTTATTGATCCAATTCGATCCAAAGTCTAAAGGTTTGATTGGTCTCTAAAGGCCATCATGTTTTGTCTAACAAGAATAAAAGTCAACATAAAGCTTGTTTCATGTGGCTTGTTTCACACACACACACGATAGTGGAATAGATATCTCAACAACTTCCAAAGGTTGACCAACCTCCGTATCTATTTCTTCTGATTTAAGATTCCGATTTCTTGGAATTGTAAATGTGGGTTTAAAAAAAAGAACCATTATGTTGACCGGTGCACAGTGATTTCGATGATAATTATGTAATCGATGAGGTCGGTTTTCATCATCCTATTGACCTAGACGACACGGATCGCGTTGGCGTCACTATGATGATAATTGTCCTTGTAATTGCTTAAACGATGACACTCATTAGGATTATATATGATTAGGCTAACATATGAAATTATACCTTTATTTACCTTACTATTTCAATAGATTGAGTTTAACAGTGGTAATTTATTATTCTATACAATCTTTTTTGAGGATTAGACCATTAGCTTTGGTTTTTGTTGTCTGCTCATAGCCAATGAATTATATCCAATTGTATGAATAAAATGTATGTAGAAATTTTCAGAAAATAAAAATATAGCCTTAAATGAGAAGGTTAATTTTGTCTAACAAAAAAACACACACACACGCTCTCCCTCTCTCCATTTTACTATTCATAATTCTTGCTATTAATAATTATTTTTAATAGTTGTAATGATTTTTTTTCTTCTCAATTCTACCAATACTTTAAGTTGTCTCTCGAGGGAGAAAAAGATCTTGAAGTAAGAGGGGAAAAATAAGAAGAATAAAAAGAAAAGAACGAGGGGGAAAGCGAAGAGGAGAATGAGATTTATATTTCTTTACAAATGGAACAGTTGCTCGAGCACAAAGGTCTCTTTGGTTCTCGGAACATGGTGCCTCTGCGTGCACCATAGGCTTTGTTTTTTCCATCAGCATGAACTTGGAAGATAAATAAGTGGTGTTCATGTCATGGATTAATGCTTAGCTGAGGAATGCATATCTTCTATAACCATTGTATGAGATGAAACAAATGACTTTAGGGTTTGACAAGCAATGGAAAATGGATGTCCATGGTCGATAAATATTGGTCAACATCGACACCCACCCAGCCACCTTCATCAAGCATAGAGATAGAGTTGTGATCATGATTTCTGAATTCTTGTATGGTACAAGTTACTGCTCTTCGTAGTCGCCAATACAGTGTCTTAAAGGTCTCACCAAAGCCAGATGTTTAGGTTGAATGATGATGGATGTTTCATAAAATGATGAAGGATCATCCAAAATGATGTTGTATAATTTGAATACGAGAAATAATAATAATAACTAAAAAAAGAGACAGACACATAAGGTGAGATTTAAAAGAATTATTAATTATAAATAAATATTCAAATATTTATAATTTAATTATAAAAATGATTTTCAAAGAATTTAGTGACAAGTTCGTATTTAAAATAGCTGAGATGTCAAGATTTTATTTTTGTTATTATATTGAAAGTTCATAATAGAAAATAAAAATAATTAATTAGTTATTATATTTTACCAAGCACTCTTGCATTGAATCCTGAATCCTTCAAGTTGGACCCACCACATCCAGGGAAGGAGCGAGGGAGGAAACTGGGGGTGGGGGTTGGGGTTGGAGGACGGCGTCCGCCCCTGAAACGTGTTGGCGTTAGCGGTCACGTGGTCTCTTCACCGCCATGCACGTGAAATGGGACCCGCGCGATCGGTCCGGATGCGAAGGCCACATCACCCGTGGAAAAACCTTGGTCCTCTCCACCCGTCAGCAGGACCCGTGAACCCACCCGCCCGCCCGCCTCGGACGACGCGACGACGGTGCTCCTTCCATGATGTGGCGGAGCACCTCCACCGGATCACCGAGACAACTAATCTGCAGCAGTAGCCGCGGCAGGACGACGAGGCATCAGTCGATGGAGGTACGCGAAGACAACCCGAAACCCCAACCCTAACCCTAACCTTGTCCCCTCCTAGAAACAACACCGAGCCCACCCATCAGTAGCATCCTCGCGCAGCAGCCGTGTTTCCCGTAGTCGTTCCGTGCTCTCTGATCTTTACACCATTTCTTGTTCAATCACCCTGTTTACTACTGGTTCGTTTGTCCGACTGCGGCGAAGTTATCGCTGACCGGACGGAGCCCACCAGCTGTTTGTTGATTTGCTTCGACCAAGCCCCCTTGCCGAAAGCTGCTGCCGGGGCAGCTTACTGGATTTGAGGGATCGTGATGGCCTAGCGGACTTGGAGTGACTTTGAATGGATATATAGAATCTCCTGTGTGTTGTCGTCGCCATTGGTAACTCTCCTAATGACTTGTTGCCACGCCCCAATTGTTTGTGTAATTTCTTTGTTTGGAACTCTTATGTGATTAAAATTCAGTTTGAAATTCCTCGTCTAGAATGAAAAGTGACTACAATTTTGTTCAGTCGGATGGAACTAAAGTGATTTGTTTTTAATTAAAATCGAGTCGCATGGTCTGGCAATGGATTAGGATGAAATTCATAAAGTTAAGACATTATTTCTTAATTTCTAGAATGAAGCAGTGCTTTCTTTTTTGTGACTCTTCGTGGCATAGTTCTTCTTTTCACGTCAAATCAAAATTAAGAAGGTACGCCAATGTTTCACATATTGTGATATGATAATAGGGACTTGTGCTACTTACATGAATCCAGTTTGACCTGCTAGTGAACTAACCAAGGGTACGTGGTTGTGTTGGATAGGGTTAACTTATGATTTCAACTAATTTTAAATTAAGCTAAATAAGAAGAGGAGGGTCATCATTATGGAATAAATTTAAGTCTCAAATTAGTGTATCATGTAATAATAGGTAACCAAAATCATACCTTGACCATTTCTCCAAACTTCACAAAATAGAAGAATTCAATTTATTCCGATTTTGTTCCAACCAAGGTATCGCTCTTAATTTTGATATCAACTGAAGTTAATATGAAATCTGTTCAAAATTATTTGAAGTTGATTCCAAATAGGATGCAAGAGAAATACCTAGGTATCTGTATCTTTATTCTTTCAGCTAGAAATCACATGGCTATCCCAAGGTCGTTTTTGGCATTCATCACACTGCCTTGTGATGCATATGGATTGTATTGATTTGATTGTTAATCATTTTCATGGTACCATTAGTTGGGGCGAGGAGGTACCATGATCGATGCAAGGTTTCTTGATGCAAGTAGATCATAAGCTAGTTCCTCCGGTTATTGATGATTAAAATATCAGGCGGCGTGTTCTTAATTTGTAATTGAATTGAGTGTCAGCGGATTCTTTGGTCAACATATAACTAACCACAAGTAAATGGGCAATAGCAACAGCAAAGTAGGAGAAATCCTGCCATGGATAAGTAGGCAAGCGTATATGAACCATCTCAGAGGGAATGAGACCTATTTGATGACTGTTAAATTTAAAGAGCATTTTATATATGTTAGACATCATGCTAGAGCATTAGTTGATTCGCATCATGACTTATATGCTCTGCACCATATGGAGCTTGTGCAGGATGTTCAATCTGAGAGACTGTTATGCTTGTCAGCTGAGAGTATATAGAGATCAGGAAGAAGATATCATCTGGAGGATTAAGTAGGAAACCTCAAGTTCTATCACAGGTTGAACCTGAAAGGTCTTTCCTAACTTGTTTTTGATGAGGATCTTTCTTAATTGGCTTTTGACAAGGACCATATTTTTTTATTGCTCTGGTAGTTGAAGGGGTTGTTTAGAACTTTAGATAGGTTTACATAGATTAAATTTCCAGGGAAATGTTAAGAATTTTGGATCAGTCTTTAAAGATATATAACACGTTTGGTGATTAACCAATTGAACTTGATGATAAGGAGTTGGGAAACTTACCTTTTGCAGACAGTAGAAAAGAGAGAACTATCTTCCTTTGCTGTACTGCTACATTCTTGTAGATCAGCTTATGTGACAAAGCATGTTTGTCTGATTGTATGGGCTATATTTGCCAAGATGGTACTGCGTAGCTTTTATCTAGATTTCATGCTGGCCTTACAATATAAGCTGCCACTCTGCAAGTCTGCATGTGGTAGATGACTTTTAAATAGTATTTTAGATAGACTTAAGTATCAATAGACGAAGAATGTCTATCTGAGTGTATGGGCTATATTAGCCAAGATGGCACTGGGTAGCTTTTATCTAGATTTCATGCCAGGCTTACAATATAAGTTGCCGCTGCATGTGGTAATTGACTTTTAAATAGCATTTTAGATAGACTTAAGTATCAATAGATTATAGGCATCTTTATTCAAAGGTGGTTGCATGAATGTGGTACGTAAGAATGGTTTAGAGAATGAATTTGAAATCGTATCCTGTCTTCAGCTGTATGAAGTGCTTGTCGTGATAAGCCACCATTTCTGTAGCTGCTTGTATCCCCTAAAAGATGGTAACCATGTTTGTAAATAACTTTTTTTGGCTTAATATCCAAGCAATCTGATAAGGAATCCGAGGTGGTCTGCAGGTGAAGTTTCCATGGTCCCCTGCTGTTGGAGGACCTCCTTGCCGAGGTCTGCAGGACCACCTGCGCAAGCAGCAGTCAATGGTGTCTGCCGTGATCCCTGGAAAGTTGACCTGGAGCGTCGAGTTGGAATCAATTTAAAATTTTTTATTTTCTTTTTCAATGATAATTTTAGGTACTTTTGTTTGTATGTCAAAGTAGACGTGACCCTCAATTAGGCATTCTATTGTTTTCAGGAAAAAAAAAAAATCTCTGTATGCATAATTTGTTCTTGAAATCTTTGAATTTTATCTGAAGGCGATCCAGCAATTTCATAATTATTTTCTACTTCTGTCAGCTTCATATAATATTATAATTGGATTAATCTTGCATCTGATAATTTCAATCTTGCAGCTTTTGTGGGGCTTTAAAGTGTTGTTTGCCTTTATCTTTCTTAGTGGATGTAGGGTGTTGTGTACTACTAGCACAGCGCTTGAGATGGAACAGGGTGAATCTCCGGTTGAGTCTAGTGATGAAGAGCTTATCTGTGACAAAAATAGTGGGAATCAGGAACGAATGGAGAAAAGAGTTGCTGGCCTTGAAATTGTAAAAGCACCTGAGCCTGGAATGACTTTTCCTTCTTTGGATGCTCTTGTCGAATACTACAAGAAATATGGAAAGCAGGAAGGTTTTCGGGTTAGTAGAAAATCAAGAACAATCTCAAGTTCTGGAAAAATAGAACATGTGACAATTGCATGTTCTCGAGAGGGAAAGCCATACATCTATAAACGGAATATTCTACAACCCAAACCGACAACAAAAACTGGATGCAAAGCTCGAGTTAATGCTACTCTGTTTGAAAATATGAGCTGTAGAATCAATTCAGTTAGGCTTGAACACAGTCATGCTCTGGTTCCGAGAAAATCACGCTTCTGCATGTGCAACAGGGATTTATCTATAGGTGCACAAAAAAGACTCGAATTGAATAATATGACAGGGACTGGTGTAAATAGGAATGACACAACTTGTAGTGTTCAGGCTGGGGGTTGTCAGACTGCACCAACTTTGGAGAAAGATTGCAAGAATTCTGTTGACAAGGCAAGTAAGTTTTGGCTGGGTGTAGGCGATGCTGAAGCAATTTTTGATTACTTTATTCGTATGAAATCAAAGAATTCAAGCTTTTTTTATGCAATGGATGTTGATGAAGAATCCCGAATTAAAAATGTATTATGGGCTGATGCAAGGAGCAGGGCAGCATATGAAGAGTTTGGTGATGTTGTTACAATTGATACAACATATCTGACAAATAAATATGACATGCCTTTTGTACCTTTTGTAGGAGTTAACCACCATGGCCAGTCAATTTTATTTGGATGTGGCTTGCTGTCAAATGAAGACACCATGACATTTTCATGGTTGTTTGGAGCTTTTCTTTCATGTATGTCTGGGCGTGCTCCAAATGCTATCATCACAGATCAAGACAAGGCCATGCAAAAAGCTATTGAGACTGTATTCCCGGGCACTCGTCACCGTTGGTGTTTGTGGCACATAATGAAGAAACTGCCAGAGAAGTTTAAGGGTTATAGGGTGTATGAAGAAATGAGAAAAATGATGCAAAATGCAGTTTATGATTCATTCACAAAGGAGGAATTTGAAGAAAGTTGGACTAAATTCATCGAGAAATTTAATTTATATGATAATGCATGGTTAAAAGGTTTATATGAAGAGCGGCACCGATGGGTCCCTGCATTTGTGAAAGATTCTTTCTGGGCTGGGATGTCTACAACACAAAGAAGTCAAAGGATGAATCCTTTCTTCGATGGGCTTGTATATTCGAAGACAACGATGAAGCAATTTGTTGAGCAGTATGATGTTGCATTGGAAGGCAAAGTCGAGAGAGAAGACCAAGCGGATTTTCAGTCCTTCAACTCATGGGTCCCCTGTGTAACTCATTTTGATATAGAGAAACAATTTCAACAAGTATATACCATCGACAAGTTTAAAGAATTTCAACAAGAGATGGTAGCAAAGCTTTATTGCGAAGTCACTTTAGCAGGTGGGAGTGATGGAATCTCGGATTATGATGTGTCTGAGGATGTCTTGATCGGGGATGATGATGATCAACATCATAAGCTGGTCCACTTCAAGGTGCATTTCACCGAGGGTGATTGTGAAGTCCAGTGTAGCTGTCACTTGTTTGAATTCAAGGGAATCATATGCAGGCATATGATATCTGTCCTAGTAAAGAGGCAAATTTCTAGTGTTCCATCAAGATACATTCTACCACGATGGAGGAAAGATTTGAAAAGGCGTCATATGAAGGTGAGAGTTGGTTATTGCGGTTGGAGCAATAATCCAAAGGCCCAACGATATGATTATATACACAATAAGTTTGATGAGGCAGCAGACATGGCAGTTGAGTCTGATGAGTACTCTGAGATGCTTTGGAGTTGTATTGATGATTTCCAGAAAAGAATAAATAAAAGTGATGTGGATGGCAAGGGCACTCAACACCCTTCTGCAAGACTAACCATCGAAAACAGACTGCTTAGTCCTCTAGCTCTTCGTAGGCAGGGGCGTCCTTCGACAAAAAGAAAGGTATCCAAGATTGAGCAAACTATAAAGAAACACCTGCAACCCAAAAGGAAGGGTCAAAGTAGTGGCGAACACGACCAACAGGTGAACACAATGTCTCAGTTCGTTGCTGACTCATGAAGTTTTAACAAATGCAAACTGTGCGAGTTTTTACACTTCAAATTGCAGGTGTCACAACACCACCAAACTGTTGACACCTATGCACGTGACATCGTGGGGGCAACTGCACAAAGCTCCACTGAGATTGGAACGCAAGAAACCATTTTGCAGGTATGTGGACCATTAGAAGATAGCAACTACTTGTATCGGTAGAACGCAACAGAAATAACTCTAAAACCAGGTCTCTCTCTTTATGTTTCCTCACACCAGGCAAATGCGACTTATGGTCAATATCCTGGCCAAGTCCTAAATATGCAACATGTGGGTAGCAATCCTCTACTGCCACCACTTGTTCAAGTTGCACCAGGTAAGCTAACTTCGACAAAATAGTAATCAAAGCGTCTACTCTAATGCTTGCTAACAGCTTATATAATCGCCTTTGTTAGAAATAAGAGGTCCCACGTGGACTCAGCATGGAGTATCTGATTACCCTTTTCAGGGATACAATGATAACAAATGATGACTGAGAACCTAAATCGTTCAAGGTAAATGTCAGATACCTTTGTAGTCTCGATGTTACTAGTCCTCCAGTTTTTGTCATTTGCGTATAAAATGGATTATGTTGATTCGAACCGACTATGAGTATAAATTATTTCATACAAACAACAAGTTCCGGAGGACTCGTGTGGTTTCAGTTTCGAAGTCATAATTAACTCCAATCTTTTTACTAGGATCGTTTTGCTCAGTTGCAGGATCAGCGGTTCTGCAGCAGAGAAAGGCAGGAGGCGTGCGCAGGTTCTAATGGACACTCCATCGAACACCGGAAGAGGACTTGTACATATAGTGGTATGGTGGATGGGGCGCTTTTTATATTCTTGTTTTGTGGATGCTACCACGTAAAACAGTGTACGTCTTTTTCCACTTCTCCATCGACAACAGCATGTAATGTAGAAGCCTGCCTGTTCAATTTAGACTGCTTTGAGTAATGTCTGTCCCAAATTACAGAAATAAAACACACTTTTTATTCTTGTGGCCTCACACTGCTGTCTTTTCATTGTCCATTTAAATATATATATATAATGCTTTAAAATGTCCTTAATTTTTTTTAATCATCGACGCTGATGTCTATTAGAATCTCAACATAAAATGTGTTACGTGGTAACTTTTCCAAATTTATTTAACTGGAAAAATTTTAGGGATAAATACCTGTGGGGCTTCAGTGACTGTGATTCGGAAGTTGCATGGGACCCACCTGTGGGACCGTGATGTCGGCCAGTGAAAGCCATCGGGTTACTCGGGTCACGCAACAACGCGTAACGAAAGATGGTTTTTCAAGATCAATTGCGCAGAAACTAGCCGTTGCGTGACCGTCGCCTACGCACCCCACCCCCCCGACCTAACGGCTGTTTCTTCCCCCCATAGAAACCCTTGTTCTTGATCTTGTTATTATTGTTCTTTCCTCCTCCTCCTCCTCCTCCTCCTCCTCCTCTACACCCCCTTGAGATGGAGAACTAAACATGTATCTTCCTTTCCCATTTCTTTCTGCCAACAAAATGATAGCGGAATCCGATCTCCATTCCTCCGACATTCCTCTTCCTCCACCCTCCGGATCAGATGCGGAAGGGAAGCACCGTAGCCTCCCCCCTCCTACTCCGGTGCCGTCGGCGACGCAACCACCAGTCCCCACCCCTGTGGCCACCGATCGGAAGTCCCGCCGCCCCCGCGCCAGGCAGATCAGCTCTCGCTACCTGTCCCCTTCCTCTTCCTCTTCCGTCTATTCTTCTGAGACCCTACGCTTCGCCGCCTCTCCAAGAAACGGATTCGCCGCTCCCTCCTCCGTCGCAATCCTTTCCAAGAAGCACCAGCAGCAGAAACCCCACCGGTGCCACCCGCCTTCTCCCGGGCCCGAACTGGAGGAGGCCGACGAGAACCAGCCCCTGGCATCCGTCAGGCGGAGCTCGGAGACCCCCCTCCCCTTCTCCGCCCACGGCAAGCCTCTCGGCACCATCAAGAAGCGGGCCGTCGTCCGATTGTTCACCGACAACCACAGCGACGCTGCAGAGCAGCCGCCGAGGCCGGATGATCCTGGGCGGAGGCCCAGACCGGGAACCCCGGTGGCTCACCACCGTGTCCTGGATAGCACCCCTGTCCTGAGGACGAACACTCGACCCCCTACACCCTCCCGGGTGAGCCTCTTCCCTTCCGATGTCTACCGCTGGGCTCATGGAAGCGGCGACTGCGGGTTGGATGAAACCTCCTCGGAGAATTCCTTTTCCGACACGGAGACTTGCAGCGTTAGCAGTCAGGGTGGCCTCTGCGACAGCCCGCCCCTCCTCCCTCCTGCGTCTTGCAGATCGAGGCCGGCCACCGACGTCCGGTCGTCCATGCCGGAGGCGGACCTGTTGCCCACCATGTCGGCCAGACGCCAAGACGGGGCCGAGGTCACTTCTTGTAGATCATCTACCAGTTCGCTTTTCTTGCGCTCCCTGAGCTCAGCTTTCTCCGGCCGTCAACAGCAGCACCCCTTCAATTTGAGCAAGTCCGTTAATAGGCCTCTGTTCTCGTCGAAGCCACCGCAACCTCCGAGTTCTAAACCGGTCGCCGAGGTGAAGAAGGTGAACAAGGCGCTGGGGCGACAGGAGGACGCCCATGTGCTTAGGCTTCTCGAAAACTGCTATGTGCAGTGGAAATTTCTCAATGCGAAAGCTCGGGGGACGGTGGAAGCTCGGGGAGTTGCGGCTCAGGTTAGTGAGTGTGGAGGTTGCAATGGCAATTAGATTTGGTTTCTTGTCCATCACCGAACAAATACCGAACAGTTTGAGTTCTTTCCAGAGATCACTGTATGGGCTTTCTGGGAGGATTGCAGAGCTTCAAAGCTCTGTTATGGAGAAGAGGATCCAGCTTGAACAGCTCAAAAGAAGAGAGAGTTTATTGTCCATCATCCATCATCAAGTAAGACTGGATCTTATTATGATACTGCTACATTTTCATGTGTTGATTTCAATTATCTCATCTGAGTTGGATGTCTCTGCTCTCACATCCAAGGATTTAATGCCACAAAATGAGGATGAACCACACATTTGATGATTCATTGAGCTTTTTCTGTTTGCAATAGGCAAACAAATTATTTGTTCTATTCTTTCATTTTTGAGATTTGTGAGTGAATTTTATGGAATAATTTCCTCTTCACGGAGATAGAACAGTGTGATCTATGGATTCTTTCTCATGCTACCAGCAAAACTATCCCACTAACATGTTCAAGATCATATATATATATATATGATTTGGATGATTAAGCATGCCTTAGTATCATAATTTGTTCTATTTTTTAGATGCCACATTTGGACGAGTGGACTGTTCTTGAAGATGATTATTCAAGCTCTCTTTTAGGGGCAACAACGGCTTTGCAGGATGCTTCACTTCGACTCCCGATCGCGGGGAATGTGAGGGTATGACACCTTTAGATTAATCATCCTCTAATAGAGTTGCTGGATCCCTTCTTATGGATTGATTATGAGATTTTACATTATCGTAATTGCAGGTAGATACTCGTGAACTTAGGGAAGCTATGGACTCTGCATTACTTGTGCTGGAATCACTGGCTCCATGTGTGGCGAGATTTCTATCAAAGGTGAAGTTGCAAGAAAAGAATTTGAACGCTTCATTCTTTCATCTAGGGAACCTTGTCGCCTATTGTTTTTCCAACATATATCATATCTGTAACACGCACAATTTACCTCCTTACTGTTCTTTAATGATTTGTGCACCCAAGGTTATTGCTCTTGAATGCCAAACTTGTGTTTGTGTACATAGAAAGATTTAGGTACCGGAACGGATGACTCTTTTTTGGTAGGCTGAAGACTAACACATGTAGAGCACTGTAATAGGTTTGCCCTATTACAGGCTGAAGATATGGATCAGAAGAAAACAATGGATTTAATTACCTTATTACCTTAGCAAAGAATACTCTGTTCGAGATTATATTTACAGTTGACAGGTTTACTGCCTTTTGATGTCTTGTCATGTTTGTATATAAGCTGCTAGCCTCGGATACTAATAACTTATTACAGGCTGAATATATCGATCATGTAGCTTCTGATAGTAATAACTCCCGACTCTTATTACAGGCTGAAGACGTCGATCATGTAGCTTCGGACCTGGCACGTGTGATCAGCACTCAAAGGGTTTTGGTTGAGGAATGTGGAAATCTTTTGTCAGAGGCACATATGTTGCAGGTTTGCCTCCTCTTTCTGCATCACCAGTATTTGCAATTGTTTTCTTGGAAGAGCATTAGAATCACACGCTTTAGAGTGGTCACAAGTTTAACCTATTTTTATTGCTGCTTGGTCTTTGTTAGGTGAAGGAGTGCAGCTTAAGAACCCAGCTTATTCAGGTTAAACAGAGAGGCGCACACAGTCAATCGTTTGCAACGACACTCACTCCGAGTTTGCCAATTGAAACAAGTACTATGCTTTAGTTCTTTTGAAATCACCAGAAGAAGATAAAAGGGGAGGGGCTGAGAGGTTAAGCTCTCTGTTCTTGTGATATTATTATGAGCTCTCTCGCTTATTCATAGCAGAACTCCTTCGACCCTTAGCAGCCTCCCGGCCCAAATCCGATGACCTTCCTCGAGACATCGTACACCACAGTGAACGTCCTCTGCTGCACGTTTCCCACTATCCCCCCATCACCATCGTCACTGTTGGCGGCGAAGGCCAGGCAAACCTGCGACTGACTCAGGGCGTAGAGGATGCCCCAGAAGTCCAGGTCCATCGTCACGCCGCCGCTGAACTCCAAGGCCACCGTCGGTATCGACACCGTGGTGTATCCCGTGAAGTCATAGCAGGTGTCCAGTAACGTATCCGGGGATGCCGCCTTGTAGCTCGACATCCCCTGTCGGAAGGCCGACCGGAGCGCCGAGTACGCCGTCGGAGGCAGCCGGCTGATGACTGTGCCGGAGTCGATAATCGTGCCCGCGTTGGAGAAGACGGTGGCCGATATCGGGAGGCGCTGCCCGCCGACGCTTATAGCTACCAAGTCCAAGAAATAAAACGACGGCGAGCTCGCGTCGGTCAGCATCGGCGTGAACTTGACGTTGGATGAGGACGAGTAGCTGCCGCTGCCGAATGCCAAGAAGCCCGTGGAGCTCGACGTCGACGGCAGGCAGTAGGCGAAGACCCCGCCGTACTTCTGGTACGCCTGCACGACCAGCGATGCCTTGTTACGGCCGAGGCCCATCAGCCCCGAGGCCCTACCGAAGAGCCCACGGTTCTTCTCGCCGCACCCGAACCGGAAATTGGGAATCACGTCGGCGTCAGTCAGCGTGAGCTTCTCCTCGGCGAAGAAGCCGATGGTGTAGGATTTGTCGCCGTACCGCACCCTGTAGAGGCAGGTGGAGGAGCTGCAGCCGGAGACGTCGAGGTCGGAGCAATAGGCAGAGCCGCAGGAGATGTTGGCGTACGTCGAGGAGTGAGAGGGGTCGAAGATGGGATCTTGCTGCAGGTAGCAGTAGGAGGCGCATGGCTGGCACTGGATCCAGGTGACGTCGCTGCCGGTGTCGAAGACGACGGTCTGGTCCCGCTTGGGGGTGCCGAAGCCGACCGTCACGACGTAGTTCCCGACGTCGAGGGAGCTGCCGCTTCGGGCTGGGATCGCCGATGCCTCCACCGCTGAGTCCTGCGGTTGCACCTTCTTCACCTTGGTAGAGGTAGGAGAGGAGGAGATCCGCCGGTGGAGCCAGTCGACTCGGAATCGATCTCGCTCTAGGATTTGCTGGTGGGAGAGGGCCTGCCGGTGGTGCAGCGGCGAGCATGGGCCGTGCCGGTGAGCTACCGTCAGTCTCGTGAAGTTGGAGCTCGCGGTACCTGGACGAAGACAAGATTGGTTAGTCAAAGGTGACGTTGACCGCCTTCCTTCTGTACATGTTTCCTATCATATTTTGATCGTCCTCAATATATATATTATCCTTTTAAAGGAAAGACAACTATATATTACTATGCGATGGGACAGATACTGACCAATTGTTAGTGAGGATGACTTGGACATGCGGAGGCACACAATTTAACTCAACTTGTGTTCTATCCTAACCGCGGTGGGTGGCAATGGATCCCACCACCATCTACGAGTACCCCATGTGATTGACTATTAAACAGCCAGTACAGAAGGCAAAAAAAAAATTCTTCAAATCTAGTAAATTTTTCTTTCTGGCCTGCAACTGCAAAAGGCCTTCCTCGGTTCATCTGAAAGACTGTTGCACCTAAGTTAGAACTTTCACGCATATAGTTTCTTCCTTTTCTCATATTATACGTACGCATAAAATTTAAGCCATGATTGGTCGAAAATCAAATGAAACAAGCGAAGAAGAGTTTCACCTTTGGATGGTGAACACACTTTGTCGGGGAACAACGAGCGGACGTCAACCTTGCGATAGCTTCCTTGTTCTCCTCTGGCATGGGAGCATGCAGCAAGAGTAAGCATCGTAAGAAGGTAAGCAGAGGAGGAGAAACTTGAGAAATGAGAAGCCATGGCTACCGAAGAATAAAGAGGTTGGAGGCCAAAGGGAGGAATATTTATACACGAAAATTTCTTTGGTAGAGCAGTTTGTTTACTGAAGTTGGGGAAGGCTTCAAGAAATGGCTCTCCATGTCTCTGTCTGTCTCATTTCTTGTTAGGCTGGCTACCGGTAGGAAAAAAACATTAAACAAGACTCATCAGGTCCACAAGAGGTCCAATTCCACTTACCAAATGGAATCCAACAAGCATGCAAAATGGAAGCGTCCACGCTCAAGCCATAGATAATGGAGCGTTGGCTTGGTGTGTCTCACTGTTGATGCCACCCGAAACTTGGTTTCCACATTGTCCTGACAATGTTCTCAAGTAGTCTTCTTTGTTGTGACAGAGCGAGAAAGACTTGTAGTCTTCTCTTGGAAAAGTAGGGAGACACTTTGTATCCCAGAGATGATTAGCTAGTGATGATTAGCTAGCAATGGTCAAAATTCATATTTTGCCTGGCTGCACGCCACCTAAGGCTTCATCTGGCTTGCTGGATACGGCAAATATGCATTTGGACTCTTTCTCCCCATTTGTGTGAGATCATCTCTGGTCTCCTTCTATGTTGAAGTCATTCCACGTTTATTCCACAAGTAGGTTGCGAATTATTTTAAATATATTTATAGATTCCATGGTGAAGTTAGGAGGCAGGAAACTAGTGCTGGCATGATATATATTAGACTTGACAAGCTACACTTGGAAATGCAGGAGCCAACTTTGACCATCATTCCTAGGGTCAAATGAACCTTGACAATGGCAACCTAAATACATCATATGAATTATGTTAATCAACATGCAGGAGGAATACTCCATCAAGCTGCAATTGGATTCGGAAGCATAATTACTGAACAAGATATCAAAAATCAAGCCTTGATCCGACTGCGATCATATATATATATATATATATATATATATATATATATATATATATATATATATATTCTATTATTAATTAATTATTTAATCCAAGGGGTAGATTGAATTCCATCTTAGGTTAATTATTTAATTATTTAATTAATTATCAGGTTACATAGGTGGGAAAGTAAGAACTACAAGAAGACGGTGGACCATTTTTATCCTCTCATTAATCTTAGGTTATTCACCTTATAACTAATTTGATAGATAGTTTATGATTAACCATATTTTTTCCACAATGGAATGATCGTTATTCATGATGTTAAGATGGGTATCCAAAATTATTTGAATAGAACTCTTGTTAACATATTATTTTTTATTTTGTCACAACATGACTGAGTTAATTAACTCATTAACTTGTTGAGCCTTAAACAATTCTGACCTAATGACCCAAAAATACTTGGTCTAATTTAATGACCTGAGGCCTAGCTTAGTAATAGCATGAAACATATTATATCATGCCTTCTGACCCATCCATGTGTAGCCCCTCACCAATCTCAATATTAGGTCAACATTGACATAAATCATGATCTGACCATTGGATGATTGACCTATTAACTTGTTGAGCTTATCTTGATTCAAAACTAAGTCCAAGTTAATAATAGTAGACTTGTCTAAATCCTTATCAATCCAATCAAATCTTCTCTCACTTTTTGGTATAAGACTAAATCGAAATAATCTCTTCACTTAGTTACATCCTCGTGAGACCTAGTCCAATGAGACCAGGTCAACTCGTTATCCTAATCCATGAACATGTTAACTCGGAGAACGTCCGTCGCAATCGAACTCGTTGAGATAACTTACCTATGAATCTATCGAGCCTGAAACCATCGATCCAAAATAGTTAAGCCAAAGCTCCACATTTTAATGTGCACTCTAGACTCATTCACAAGCAATCATTTCCTATTCAAGCTTTTTACCATTTTAGATCATCTTTGATATCATACAAGTTATCGCATGAAATATGATTCTAATGCCCCCTATTTCAAAATATAATTAGGGATATAAAAACTAAGGTGATTTTCCTAAAAAAAGCTTCATCTTTTTTTTTCTCAAAAGATACTCATATTTTTATTTTTTTTTCAAATGGCACCCCCCTATTTCAAATAATATCCAAAATACCCCTACACTACACCTAATTGGTTAGGATTGGAGACACCATATGGACCACCGATCAATAGGGTGCGCTGATGAAAATATAAGTTTAAAAATTTGGTATTGTGATTGATCTACGAGCAACCAAAACCAAAGAGAGAATATGACGTCACATACAATGTCTTTCAATTGATTTATAGTGTTTTTAGCACCTCAACAAAAGCACTATAATGCTATTGAAAAATAATTTAATGAAATAAAAAAATAGGTGACCAACTATATCAAAGATGATTAAATGATTAAATAATTTAATGATATCAAAGATGATTAAATAGAAACTATTTAATATATCGTATCAGGATTCAAATAATCCTACTTGGGAAAATCACAAAAAAGGGGACCAACTATAAGACTAAAAAGTTGGTCTCGAAATGATCTATGAGTAACAACAACCAAAGAACAAAATATGACTTATTGCGTTTTCAGTTTCTCAACAAAAACATTATAATGCTATTGGAAAAGACTATAAGTGAGCCAAATAAAATCAAAAGACACTAAACAATTTGATATATTTTACTTGGATTCAAATATGTATTTGATAGGGGAAATCCCGGACCACTCACGTCAGCGCAAGGGCGTCCTACGTGTACTGCTAGGCCGCACCCCCAGCGTCGGGTCGAATGAGACGGCACCCACAGGACAATCGTACCCGAAGTCCCGGGATGGTGACGAATGAAGCAGGCTACCCCCGCAATCCCGTGGCGGCGCCGCTCGGCCCCGAGATCCTGGAACAGCGGTGTGCAGCACCAGTTTACTCAGCGCCATTCGCCGCCACCCGATACGACCCCACCGGCGTCTGAACCAAGGTACGCCTCGAGACGCGCCTATATATGACCCCCGCTCGGCTTTGTTGAATCTCGGATTTTGATGATGAAACTAATTAAGTGTGTTTTGTTGTCTAACTGCGTTTTGAGTTACGCAGGTCTACTATCGATCAGGATTAGATAGTTGACATCGAAAGGAATTGACGTTGCACCGAGGTGATCACGTCCAGATATTGGATGTCGAACCGGAGGTTCTGGCCGACTATTGGCGAGGAGGCTTCGTGCGTCGCCGCATCGACAAAGAAGTATGGAGTTGCGCCATGGATATCGGGTTGCATAGGTCAACCGTCGATTGGGCAACAAGCCGCTAGAGAGGGTGATGTCTTAAGGATCGGATCGGATGACCGACCAATGATGATGTGCCTGGCAAATCGAATGTCAATTCGCATTGTAATAACTGTCTAGATCAAGTAGAGTGTTTGTTGTTTGTTTGTGCAGGAGTGACTACGATAGGGATGAAGACGTAAAGCGAAACAAAGGGCCAAGACAAGTGTGATGAATCGTTGGGAGTTCGAGTGTTCAACGGAAGTCCGAAGATTCGTTGGGAGCGCTTGCGGAATTGGCCAAGAACGAGTAGGAGCTTGCCGAAGGATTTTGGAAGTTCGCCGAGAGGTTCGTCGGAGTTCGCGAGCTTGCCAAGAAAGATCGGAGCTTGCCAAAGAAGCTCGGGGAACTCGCCAAGATCATCGTGAAGTTCGAGAGCTTGTTGTGAGTCCGCTGAGAATGGTTTCCGAAGGTTCGCCGAAGACCATCGGAAGTTGACCGGAAGCTCGCGGAAGAAGTTGTCATGTGGACTTTGTAATAGCTTAGGAAACGTCTTTAAAATTCGTAGTTAGCACGTATTTTGGGTTAGGATTAGATAACCCAAAGTGGGGCCCATTGGGCCTTGATTAGGATGAGTTTGGGCTAAAATTTTGGCCCAAACCGAACCAACTACGTGCATGCATGCTACGTGCATGCTCTTCAGTAGTTCGATCATGTGAGCTTGCCATCGTAGTCGGCTATTGTAGTAGGCGGTAGCACCGCGCTGCACTGGCGAGTAATCGCCGCCCGCCATCTGTAGCTAAGCGGTAGTACCGCTGGTCAAGCGTAGCACCGCTGGTGTGCGTGGAAAGCCATGCGGTAGCACCGCTGGTCAAGCAAGAAAACAGCTTGGTGTGTCGGTCTGCCAAGACTGATAGCACCGAAAAACTTAAAAGATTCAAATTTTTGGCTCCATATTTAGGCTCCAAATTTGAATCACTTTGAGGCTTATAAATACCCCTTCCTTTTCAGCTGAAAAACTCAACCCTTAGAGAGTTAGATTTTGAAAATAAGTCTTGGGAAAGTCTTGTTCTTCATTTGCTTAAGTGTTCACCTCATTCTTCTTGTGAAATCTTGTAAGAGTGTGAACCACTTGTAAAGGGTTGTAAGAGGGGTATTTGATCCTTCCCCTTCAAAGGATTTGATAGTGGAAGAAGAGAGCCTCATCGGAGAAGGCTTCGGAAGTGGATGTAGGTCACTTTGACCGAACCACTATACATCGCTAAGCCTTGATTGTGTGAGTGTTTAAATTTCTGTTTTACTTTGCTGCAAGCCTTTACTTTACTTGCTCCACTTCCTTTTTATCTTTGTACGCATGCTTTAAAGTTAGAACGCAAAATCGGTTTCAAATGAAACGTTGCTTTCATCGTCAAGTTTCCGGCTAGTTTTAAATTGCTAAAATCCATCGTTTATCCGCTGCACTAATTCACCCCCTCTTAGTGCCGCTCGATCCCTAACAATTGGTATCGAGCCCACGTTCTTTCTCTTCGGATTTACACCCGTGAGAAATGGCTCTAAATGGTTTTCAAGAGGGCTTTTGGTTTTTCATCCACCGTTCTTTACGGTTCGACTACACATCTTGGAAAACTCGAATGAGAGTTTTCATGCTTTCAATGGATTTGGATTTGTGGAACATCATCGAAAATGGTTTTCAACCTTCCTCTAAACCGACGAACGAATGGTCGGTTTTGGAGAAAAGGTCATTTTCTTTAAACGCAAAGGCTATGAATGCCTTATTTTGCGCTTTGAACAAGAACGAGTTCAATCGGATTTCTATGTGCGAAACGGCTTTTGACATTTGGCGACTGACATTTGGCGAACTCTTGAAATCACGCATGAGGAACTAGTAGAGTTAAAGACTCAAAAGTAAACCTCTTGTTGCATGAGTTTGAGCTCTTCCAAATGACACTGCGAATCTATCGACGACATGTACACCGCTTCACGGATGTCGCAATAGCTTGAAAAGTCTTGGTAAAAGTTTTTCGGATTTTGAACTCACTAACAAGATCTTAAGATCCCTTTCAAAATGGTGGGATCCTAAAATAACGGCGATTCAAGAATCAAAGGATCTAAATAATTATTCTATTGATGAACTCATTGGGTCCTTAAAGACCTATGAAATGGAACATGATGAATATGATAAACATGATGAACACATGAATAACCTTCTAAAGAACAAGAAGGTTTTGAACTCCGAACTATGAAATGCCACTTGAGTAATGACTCAAGTGATGAGGACAATGAGGACATTGAACACATAACAATGAATGTTAACAAGTTCATTAAACAAAAATTAAAAAACACAAATGAACTTGAACGGAGAAAGAGGCCAAAGAAGAAGAAGAAGGCTTGGAAAGAAGAATCAAGAAAAGAAGAAGCAAACTACGCTTTAATGGGCTTCGACAATGAGGTAAGTAACTTAACTTCCTTGAATTATTTTGAAATTACTTGATGATTTCCATGAATGCTTAACTTAGTTAGTAGGATTTTTTTTATGCTTTTCTTGTGTTTTTAGAAATTAAAAAAATTCGAAATTATACTATGCTTTTCTTTATAGTATTTTTGAAAAGTAAACATATGAATGATGCAAGATTTGTGATAATGCTTAGGATTAATCCATGCATGTGTATCTTGATGGTTTACATTGTCTCCAAATATGATGCTTGATGATTTTATATCATGCATGAGCTTTTGAAGTAATAAAGTGTCATATTGTGACGATGAAACATATTTTTCGAATTTATAAATAGATGCATGATTTTGGCAAAAATTTAAACATGGCCTTTTAACATAAAAATTGAAAGTGTGCTATCATTTTTACATATTTGGTCTTGACGATTTAATGACTAAGCTTGTGTTTTATTTTGATACATGTTTTCATAAAATTTTTTAATATGCTCACATCAAATTGCTTAAAATGAAAATATCTTTTTTATTCTATTGAGATGAATGAATTCATGTTATGAGTGTTGTGAATCTCATGAAAATAAACATGATGAATATTTTAAAAAATATGCTTCATGTTTTCGGTCTTAATGATTTCTCTTGAAACTTGCTCTTTGGATCTATATGAAAAACATGAGTATACTCATATGAACATCAAATCACTTGAAATGGAACACATAAAAAATGAGAAATTACACTATCATGATGCTTTACGTGTAATGCTTTTGATCTTAATGGACTACATGACAACTTGTATTTCAAAGTAATACAATGATGATTTTCATATATATAATTGGACATACCTTATGTAATCATCATTGATAATAATAGTTGGTTGTCATGCTTAATGATTTTATGATATCTTATGAATCTTATAAATTAAAATGATTTTGATAATATTTTCATTTTTGAATATAATGCATGACATTTTCATATGAAAAAGTTGAACATTCTTATGAAAGATCAAATCACTTAAATTGAAACTCATAAAGATGAGAAAATGTATTGTCATGATATTTGATGCATATGATCTTGATGGATATAATGACAAACTTATGTTTTGAATTTCTACAATGATGGGATCCACATAAATGTTTGAACATACATTATGAAATCATCATTGAAATAAAAATACTAAAAGTTTGTTATCATGCTTAATGACTTTGTGATATCATATCTTGATGACAAACTCATGTTTTGGTCTTAAATTTGATACTCATCTTTTGAAATATAAGTATACTTGTTTGAAACAAAATGAAACACATTATCATGATAAGTTAAATCTTATGTCTTGAAACAATGTGTTGTTTTGACAATTTTTATAATGAAGTTTGTCTTCCGGTTTTGAATATTTTGATTTGGCATATAAAGGCAAAAGACATACTTATATGAAACATAAAGAAATTATATTTACTATCTTACCGAGATTAATGATTTCATGATATCTTAAGAATCTCATAAATTATAGAAGTGATTTCGATGAATTGATTATGATTTGATAATTTGAACTTTTCTCTCATGTTTCAATACTACTTTGTATGCTTCATGACTTGTTGATTGAAATAATGATGTAGACTTACTACTTTGTATGCTTCATGACTTGTTGATTGAAATAATGATGTAGACTTTTGATGTATCACTTGTCATGATGGCTAGCATTTTGAATCTCGAAAATAATTACTTCTTTTTATCATTTACTTAAGAGAAAAATAATTCAAGTTTATATCATTTGTGAATCTCACAAACTATGGTAATGATTTTGATGATTCGAACTTGAATGAGCTTTGTCATAATCTAAGTCTTGATATTTGATACTTGGAATTCTTATACATAAATCTAGTTACTCTTTGTGCTATATTTTTTCAAATGGATCATGAGCCTTGATGTCATATATTTCATGATCCTAGAAGTGATATGATTTCTTTGCCTTGTGTGGTAAATTGAATATTTGATTTGCTTTATGATGAAGAATCATTGAATCATGACTTGATCTATGAGAATGCTATGTTCTTATGCATCATGATTCTAGGTTGCATATCTTTTATCATGGCTTGAAAGTGAATGAAAAGAAAATATGTTAGTACTTGTAATCATGATTTGATCCTTGATATTGATATGCTTTTATATATCATGATTCTTGGTTGTATAATATTTATCTTGAATTAAAAATTGATAAATATGAATTTTGATCTTGCTAAAAGAAAATTATGAATCATGAGTGATATCTTTTGGTTGTGATCCTTGTTGAATTTATATATTGATATCCGTCATGACATGATTTCTTTGCATTGTTGTCTTATTTGCATCATGTAATGATTGAACAATTGATGTATATTTTTATTGATGCAAACTTTTAATTGATATGAAAAATGGCTTGTATAATGATTGAAATTTTTAGCCATTTAGTTCTCCTTCTTTTGACAAAGACAAAGGGGAGAAAAATTGCTACCTTGCAATTTCACAAGAAGAAGAAGGATTGTTATTTCAAAGGATGCAAATATTACTATCTTGACTATATCAAAAGAAGCAAAATGTAAAACTTCAAAAATTTGAAATGTTACATGCCTGTATGTTTAAATGAAAAGTTAGCATATATGTTTAAAGTGATCATACATAATTGCTAGCTCATTGCAAACAAAAGTTGATAGCTTGCAAAGGTGAAACTTAGTTACAAAAGAGAAGAATTGAAAGGAAGCTAACTTGCGTGTCGCAAAGTATGTTAGCTTGCTTATCATTATTGATTGCTTGCTTATCATCTTTTTATATCATATCTTGATTTTTGACTCCCTTGAATTCATGACTTAATATGCTAAAAATTTATATTGTAAATTTGTTATCTTGTCATGATCAAAGCATTGGCTATTTGTACTCCACTTTTTGACAAAACAAAGGGGGAGAAGAATTATTGCTAGCTTATGTATTGCAAAGAAAAATTTTGCTAGCTAGAACATGCAAAGGAAGCAAAGAAAGTGCAACTTGCACATCTCAACAACCAAGTGAAAATTATCATCATTGCCCATCTTTGAAACTTGCTATGATTGAATGGTATAACTTAATATTGTATGATGTTGTAAAAATCTGCATATCTTGCAAAGTGCAAGCTAGTTTGTTGTAAAAATCTGCATATATTTTAAACTAGCTATAATGTTACTTCTCCTTTTTGTTGATGACATAGGGGGAGAAGTAGATTGATGACTTCATGCAATGTAATGATGCTTGAATATTTTATATATTTGCATGATGGATTTATATTTCTCACTACATGAATGATACATGTTACTTAGATTTGGGATAATCCAAGTGTTCTATCAATGGCATATTGATAGGGGGAGTTTGTGTTAAACTCCGGGGAGTTGTGGTTAACTCCGTCAGTCATCAATTAGTTGTCATCATCAAAAAGGGGGAGATTGTTGAATCTCGGATTTTGATGATGAAACTAATTGCGTGTGTTTTGTTGTCTAACTGCGTTTTGAGTTACGCAGGTCTACTATCGATCAGGATTAGATAGTTGACACTGAAGGAATTGACGTTGCACCGGAGGTGATCACGTCAGGATATTGGATGTCGAACCGGAGGTTCGGTCGACTATTGGCAGGAGGCTTCGTACGTCGGGCATCGGACCAAGAAGTATGGAGTTGCGCCATGGATATCGGGGTTGCATAGGTTAACCGTCGATTGGGCAACAAGCCGCTAGAGAGGGTGATGTGCCGAAGGATCGGACGAAGCGCCAACCAATGATGTGCCTGGCAACTGAATGTCAATTCGCATTGTAATAACTGTCTAGATCGAAGTAGAGTGTTTGTTGTTTGTTTGTGCAGGAGTGACTACGATAGGGATGAAGACGTAAAGCGAAACAAAGGGCCGAAGACAAGTGTGATGAATCGTTGGGAGTTTGAGTGTTCAACGGAAGTCCAAGATTCGTTGGGCGCGCTTGCGGAATTGGCCGAGAACGAGTAGGGAGCTTGCCGAAGGGTTTTTGGAAGTTCGCCGAGAGGTTCGTCGGAAGTTCGCGGAGCTTGCCAAGAAAGATCGGAGCTTGCCAAAGAAGCTCGGGGGAACTCGCCAAGATCATCGTGATGTCCGAGAGCTTGTTGTGAGTCCGCAGAATGGTTTCCGAAGGTTCGTCGGAAGACCGTCGGAAGTTGACCGGAAGCTCGCCGGAAGAAGTTGTCATGTGGACTTTGTAATAGCTTAGGAAACATCTTTAAAATTCGTAGTTAGCACGTATTTTGGGTTAGGATTAGATAACCCAAAGTGGGGGCCCATTGGGCCTTGATTAGGATGAGTTTGGGCCAAAATTTTGGCCCAAACCGAACCAGCTACGCATGCATGCATGCTATGTGCATGCCATCA
The DNA here is from genome assembly GCA_024322285.1 of Musa beccarii. Classification (NCBI taxonomy): domain Eukaryota; kingdom Viridiplantae; phylum Streptophyta; class Magnoliopsida; order Zingiberales; family Musaceae; genus Musa; species Musa beccarii. The sequence continues at coordinate 3,315,563 of CM044397.1, read as the reverse complement.
GTAGTCCTGCATCGCCGATTCTTGTGGCAGAGTTCTTGTAGCAGAGCTCTTGTATCAGACGCGGTAGCACCGCTTTGCTGAAGCGATAGTACCGCCCCATCGTGTAGCTGCTTGGTAGTACCGCTGGTCAGCGATAGCACCGCTGGTGCGTGGAAAGCCATGCGGTAGCACCGCTTGGTCGGGCGATAGAACACGCTTGGTGTGTCGATCTGCCAAGATCGACAAAGACTAAAAAAAACTCAAAAGATTCAAATTTTTGGCTCCATGTTTAGGCTCCAAATTTGAATCACTTTGAGGCTTATAAATACCCCTTCCTTTTCAGCTGAAAAACTCAACCCTTAGAGAGTTAGATTTTGAAAATAAGTCTTGGGAAAGTCTTGTTCTTCATTTGCTTAAGTGTTCACCTCATTCTTCTTGTGAAATCTTGTAAGAGTGTAAACCACTTGTAAAGGGTTGTAAGAGGGGTATTTGATCCTTCCCCTTCAAAGGATTTGATAGTGAAAGAAGAGAGCCTCATCGGAGAAGGCTTCGGAAGTGGATGTAGGTCACTTTGACCGAACCACTATACATCGCTGCGTCTTGATTGTGTGAGTGTTTAAATTTCTGTTTTACTTTGCTGCAAGCCTTTACTTTACTTGCTCCACTTCCTTTTTATCTTTGTACGCATGCTTTAAAGTTAGAACGCAAAAATCGGTTTCAAATGAAACGTTGCTTTCATCGTACGAAGTTTCCGAAGCTAGTTTTAAATCGCTAAAAAATCCATCGTTTTATCCGCTGCACTAATTCACCCCCCCTCTTAGTGCTGCTCGATCCCTAACAGGCTTCAGGGTGGGGGGGGGGAGGGAGAAAAGAGACAAAAGAATTGACTTGAGCGTTGGAGGGGCCGCGTCGGGAGAACCCCGACCCAGGCCAATTTCGCAGGAGCTGAGCCCGAGGCGCGCCGAAGACCGCCCCAGCAAGAAACGACGATCGGACACGCCCGGAGATCGGAGACTGAGCAAGGCCAAGTCGGCACGTCACTCGGTAGCCGCATCCATTCCATAATATTTTTGGCGCTAGAAGGAGGGCCCGATCTCCCAGCAGTGTCCCATGACCAACCCAGGAGCCTTCCCCCCCAAAGGGTCGTCCGCAGCCACCATCCCCGACTTGGGATCGGTCCCCGCCTCTCAGTCGGGGGTGGGAGCTCCGATTCAGACTCCAGAATGCTACTGGCGATTGTTCAACGACCCCGGGCTGTCCCCCCTGGCAACGCTCCGACGCCCCCGACCGTTTCCCCCGAGGCATTCCTTGACTTATCGAGGCAGGTCCAAGCTCTGGCCAAGATAATCCAGGCGGTCGTCCCCCTCATCCCCCAACTCATGCACCTCGTCGGTGGCCAGGCGCCGAGCCCATCTGTGTACGTTCCGGAGCCTCTCGACGCTCCCCCGACGAACCTCAGTGTGCGCGATCAGCCGGGGGGCGAGGCCGAAGGACGCCCCACGGGGCGGGAGATGACTCCCGAACCTAGCGTCCGCGGCCTCCCCCCGACTAATGTACTGCTTCCCGAGCACGACACAGTGTCCACCAACTCGGTCGATGACACGCTCAGAGCCCAACTCAACTCGGTAAACTGACGCCTAGACGAATTCCAGTGCGAGCTCCACTGGACAAAGGGCGAGGTCGGGGATGACACCTTGGGTGCGTCCCCCTTCACTCCCAAAATACAGGACAAGTCGATCCCCCTCAACTTCAGGCTTCCCGCCCTTGAAGCGTATGATGACGGCTCTGACCCCACGGAGCATGTCGTCGCCTTCAGAGCCCAGATGGCCCTCTACGGCACGTCCGACGCCTTGATGTGTAGGGCGTTCCCCACTGCCCTGAGAGGGCCGGCACGGATGTGGTTCAGTCAGCTGCGGCCAGATTCTATTTCTTCTTTCGAACAACTGGCCCGGGGACTCGAGCAGAGCTTCTTGGCTAGCAAGCGGCCGAGGCCCTCCGTGGCCACCCTCCTCTCACTGGCCCAACGGGACGGCGAACCGCTTACCCAGTTCGTCGCCTATTTCACTGCCGAAGCCAGGGGGATGCTCGAGGCTCATCCGTCTCTGGTTATGCAGGCCTTCCTGATGGGGCTACGTCCCTCCCGACTTTTCTGGTCCCTGGTGGAGAGGCCACCGTCGACAGTCCCCGAGATGCTTCAGCGTGCCAACCAACACGTCGCTGCCGAAGCTCTGGTGGTGGGCAGGCGCGAGGACAACAAGAGGCCCAGGGCGGACCCCGACCGGGCAATGGCCCCAAGGCCGTTCCCCGAACCACCCCGAAGAAGGACCGATCGTCCCGAACTATTGCGCCCTAGGCTCCCCCTGAACGCTACTTGAACTGAAATATTCCTACAAATTTGGGAAAAGGGGCTCTTGCGGGAACCCAACCCGGTAAAGGCTGCTAACAAAGATCGATCTAAATACTGTAGGTTCCTTCAGGATTACGGTCACGACACGAAAAAATGCCGAGACCTACAGAACCAGATCGAGGTGCTGATCCGGTAAGGGCATCTCGGGCGCTTCCTCAAGAAACTGAGGGAATCGCCACCTCGCCCCCAGGGTCCGGTCGAGAGACAAATCGACATCATCATTGGCGGACCAGCCTTCGGCGGCAGCAGCTCCACTGCCAGGAAGGCGTACGCGCGGAGTGCGGTGGAGAAGCGGCCAAGGACACATTTTGAGGAAATCAGGTTCAGTGCGGAAGAGCGAGAATTCTCGGACCATGACGACGCTCTAGTGGTCTCCGTCCGCATCGCCAATGCCAAGGTAAAGAGAGTGATGGTCGACACTAGAAGCTCCACCGACATTCTGTACCTGGATGCTTTCCGGAAGCTCGGGCTTACGGATAATGACCTCTCTCGTATGACGACCGCACTCACCGGCTTCACCGGGGAATCCATCTCACCCCTCGGGATGACCTCTCTCCCCATCACCCTCGGAAGCGAACCAAGGACGAAGACGGTGATGGTTGCCTTCATGGTGGTCGACCTGTCCTCGGCGTACAACGTCATCCTCAGGCGCCCGACCCTAAACAAGATAAGGGCGGTGGTCTCCACCTATCACTGATCCATAAAATTCCCGACATCATCTGGAATCGGGGTGGTGCAGAGCGACCCCAAGGAATCCAGAAGATGCTACTTGACGGCCGTGTCGTTGCCAAAAAGGGCGCGGCTCGACCCGGTCGACCTCGACCCCCGAGACAACCCGGGAGCTTCCACTCATCCGCAGCCAACCGAGAGGCTCGTTGAGGTTCCCCTGAATGGCGATCGGCCTGATCGGGTCATCAAGATCGGGGTCGCGCTGCTGGAAGCCGATCAGGTCCAGCTGGTGGAGCTGTTAAAGGAGAACACCGACATCTTCGCCTGGTCCCCAAGGGACATGCCGAGGATCGACCCCGGAGTAGCACAACACCACCTAAACATCTGTCCCGAGGCGTGACCGGTCAAGCAGAAGCCCCGGAGATTCACCCCGGAGCGTCAACAAGCGACCAACCACGAAGTCGACCAGCTACTGGACGCCAGATTCATAACCGAGGTGAAATACCCATAGTGGCTGTCCAATGTAGTCCTCGTTAAAAAACGCAATGGAAGCTGGAGAATGTGCGTTGATTACACCGATCTTAATCGAGCATGCCCCAAGGATTGCTATCCCCTCCCGAAGATAGACCAGCTAGTCGACGCAATCGCAAGCCACAAGCTGCTTACATTCATGGACGCGTTCTCGGGATACAACCAGATCGGCATGGCTCCACAAGACCAGATATACACCGCATTCGTTACCGAAAGGGGAGTCTACTGCTACAAAGTCATGCCCTTCTGGCTGAAGAACGTCGGGGCCACTTACCAAAGAATGGTTAATCAAGTGTTCAAGTCCCAAATCGGGAGAAACATGGAGGTCTACGTTGATGACATGATCGTCAAAAGCAGGTCGGCGGTAACCCACCTGGCCGATTTGGCAAAAACCTTTTGGACCCTCAGACAGTACGACATGCACCTCAATCCGGCCAAATGCACCTTCGGGGTTCGATCGGGAAAGCTCCTCGGTTTCGTCATTCACTATAGAGGGATAGACGCCAACCCAGAGAAGGTACGGGCCATAATAGAGATGCAATCCCCGCATTTGGTAAAAGAGGTACAGCGCCTCGCGGGAAAGTTGGCGACGCTCGAGAGGTTCGTATCACGCTCGGGTGACAAGTGCCTCCCATTCTTCCGGGCCCTACGTTGAGCGGGTGGCTTCAAATGAACCCCGGACTGCGAGGAGGCCTTCGGCAGCATTAAGGCCTATCTCGAACGACTCCCCCGGCTTGTCTCTCCCCGCCCGGGCGAAGTCCTCGACCTTTACTTGGCGGCCTCAGAGCACATCACCAGCTCGGTTCTGGTGAGCGAAGACTGAGCGTCGCAACGGATGGTCTACTACACCAGTCACATCCTCGCCGGACCCGAAGAACGGTACCCACCGATAGAAAAGCTGGCATTGGCATTAATCGTGACCGCCCGAAAGCTGCGGCCCTACTTCTAGGCCCACCTGATAAGGGTAATATCCGACCAACCACTCTGCTAGATCCTATCCAGATTCGACGTCTCGAGTCGGATGCTCAAGTGGTTGGTGGAGCTCGGAGAATTCGACGTCCGCTACACGTCCCGGACCGCCATAAAGGCCCAGGTACTAGCTGATTTCATTTCCGAGCTAACCCTAGAGGATGACCCGAATGTGCAGGAGTCGGGCCCGTTGGCATGGATCCTGCACGTGGACGGGTCCGCCACATCAGGAGGGGTTGGGGCGGGGATAATCCTCAAAGATCCGGATGGCAAGGCCTTCGAGCACTCGCTTTGGTTGGAATTCAAGGCCACCAACAACGAGGCCGAATACAAGGCACTACTATCGGGACTACGCATCGCTCTCGAGATGCAAGTGCGCAACTTGGAAGTCTTCACCGACTCCCAACTGGTGGCAGGTCACATCAGAGGGACCTACGAAGCCCGGGAACCGACCATGGCTCGGTATCTCGCTGAGGCCCGATGGCTTTCAGCCCGTTTCGACCGCCTAGTGATCACTGGGATACCCCATGCCCAAAACGCCCAAGCTAACGCACTGGCTTGCCTGGCGTCTAGACGGCCATCTGAAGAGACCCCGAGGAGGGTCGAGGTCCTCTCCGTGCCGTCCTGCCCCACCTCGGACGTCAACATGACGGAGCTGGCCCCCTGCTAGATGCAGGAAATACTCCGCTACAAAGAAAAGGGCGAGCTCCCCGACGACCCAATGGCCGCTCGTCGGCTCAGGCGAGACCAAGCGTGGTACGTCGAGATCGACGGCAAGTTATACAAGAGGGCTTTTTCCCAACCATTGCTCCGCTGCCTATCCCTGCCCGAAGCTGAGACAGCCCTGGCCGAAATCCACGAGGGCATATGCGGAGAGCACATCGGGGGTCGAGCCCTCACCTTCAAGGTACTCAGGCAAGGGTTCTATTGGCCGACGCTGCGGTGAGACGCCATGACCTACGTGCAGCGGTGCCCCCGGTGTCAGGTGCACGCCCGGGTCCAACGCCAACCGACGACGCCCCTCACCCCGATTGACGTGGCTTGGCCCTTTGCCTAATGGGGCATGGACCTCCTCGGCCCTTTTCCCCTGGCCTCGGGCCAGCGGCGTTTCCTCATAGTCAGAGTCGACTACTTCACCAAGTGGGTCGAGGCCGAACCACTGGCGTCCATCACCATGAAGCAAGTTGAAAGCTTCATTTGGAAAAACATCATCACACGTTTCGGGATCCCGAGGGCCCTCGTAACCGACAACGGGACCCAGTTCAACAACTCCAGGTTTAAATCCTACTACCATTCGTATGGGATACAATTGAGGTTCAGTTTGATCACCCACCCCCAGACCAACGGGCTCGCCGAAGTCACAAATCGGGCGATTCTCGAAGGGTTGAAGAAGAGGGTAGGCGAGGCGCGCGGGGCATGGGTGGAAGAGCTTCCAAGCATCCTGTGGGCATCCCAAACCACTCCGAAAATGGCCTCGGGCGAATCCCCGTTCAGCCTCGCGTATGGAACCGAAGTCGTCCTACCACCCGAGATCACATTCCCGACCTTGCGAGTGGAACACTTCGACGAAGGGACTTCGGAAATCGGACTCTGGGCGGGACTGGACCTCCTTGACGAATGAAGAGCCGAAGCCCACCTTTGCGCTCTAGCCTACAAGAAGGCGGTGGCCAGAATCTACAATCGGAAGGTTCGACCGCACGGGATCCGGGTTGGGGACCTGGTCCTCCGAAAGACCGAGGTAAGCGACCCGACCCACGCCCGGGGAAAACTATCCCCGAACTGGGAAGGCCCTTACCGAGTCAATGACATGGTCCGAGAAGGTACTTGCCACCTCGAAACCATGGACGGGGACCCTCTGCCAAGGACTTGGCACACGTTGAACTTGAGGAAATTCTACCCCTGACCCTGATTGAAGTATTCCGAGAAGCCTTGAGCAAAAGAAAGCCGCCTTGTATTCATATAAGAAAAACTTGTACATCATGCTTGGTCAGGCCTTACAAAACTTTGGCCCGGCCCAACCGAGACCAAAAGGCAAAACCCCTGGCAGAAACCTAACTTGGAGGCGCCTCCGATAGGCTATCGTCAAAAGGAACCTCCTCGGGCATGTCCACCGTCCTGTCCTCAGGGAGATCCACGAAGGGGTCAGTTTCCACCTCCAGATCCGGGTACCTAGCGTGGAAGTGTGCAAGCGCCACCCGGTACCCGAACTCGTAGGTGGCCTGTCCCGATCTGTAGCCCGAGCTTGAAGCCGGGCGACTTCTTGTACTCCTCGAGAATCCTTTTCGCCCGCTCCTCGGCGCCGCAACGCTCCCGTTGTAGTGCCTCTTCCACGGCGCGAGCGTCCTCCTCCGCAACACGGGCCGACTCTTCGGCAGCGTGGGTCGCTGACCGCGAAGCCTCCATGTCTCGCGCAAGCCCGAGTAGCTCGTCGTCTAAGCTACGAACCCGGTCGCGACTGCTCTTCAGCTCTCCCTTCAACCGGTCGGCCACAACTTCAGCGGCGGTCGCCCGCTCCTCGGTCGTGGAAACTACTTCGGGACCCGGCTCGCCCCTCAGCTCTTCCACCTCCCGACGTAACTCGGAGTTTGAATCCACGAGGCGCCCGATCACTCGTCCCGCGTCATGCACTTGGTCGATCAGTGCGGTCGTATAATGGTGACTCTGCAGAAACCCGGGAGTCAGGAGAGGCCGAGCATAATCTTTGAAAGACCAAAATCAAAGAACGATACTCACCCAAACCGCCGCTTTTACGGCCCGATCCATCAGAACGACAGAGGGCGAGCAATACAGCTGCTTCGCCAAACCAGTGTGAAGCGAACCATGGGTGTACTCCAGCGCAGCCGCGCCATCAGCCCAGACACGGCTGTCCGCCTTTAAGGAAGGCCATCAGGTCCCAAAAGGCGCGCCTGGTGCCGCATCGGGTAGATCCGCGACCTCCAGTTCCCGGAAGGGTTCGTTCTTACTTGAGGGTCGGACCTGACACAAGTCCTTCATTGACTTAGGGTGCTCCCCCCGATTGGATGTCGGCTTGTCCCCGCCAGAACCAACTCGGCTCTTCCCTTTAGAGCGGCGAGCCTCCACGGGCGAGCCGTCGCCCGACCCGCGAGCCGTCTGCGTACTGGCTTCGCGAAGCGCCGCCCCTTCGGACGACTTGCGAATCAGCACCTTCGCCTTCTTCTTGGGATGACCCGCTTCCGCTTCCTCAAGACCTTGACGCCCCTCGGCTCCCGTCGAGTCGAAGGCTCCGCGGCCCTCGGGCTCCCATTGGGTCGTCGCTTCGGGCCTCGGGAAGACCTCGCCGACGCCGGAAGCCGGGGAATGCTCTTCAGCGCGTGGAAGTTCACCATGTCTGTGAGCAAGTAGCGAACCGTTCAGCAAGGTTGGCGAACCTAAGTCTAAACAATATATTTGACCATATCCCTACGAGCTGGGCTGAGCCCTGCATCATCCAACCATCCTTTGGTCATCCCCCTGATGGCCGGAGACGAGGACATGACACTGCTCAGGCACCCCACCCGCTCGGTCTCTTCATCAGAGAGGAAGGGGGGAACGTTGTTGATCGCTCAGGAAGTCCACGACAAGCTGAACCCCCACTCCCCGCGACGACTCACAAAGAAGTAGCGCCCTTTCCAACCCTTGTTGTTAGAGGGAGCGCCGCTGATCTTGAAACCACCCCGGGCGGTCAGGTAATACCCGCCCCGACCCTTGCAAAGTCGGAAGCACGCTAAGAATAGCATCCGAGTCGGCTCGATCCCCGCCCCCCGGCACTCTCCCAGGAAAACTACCAAGTAGCGCCACGAGTTGGGCACCATCTGCGACGGTGAGATCCCCCACCCTCGGAGACATTCCACGATCACCGGGTGCAGCAGGAACCTTAACCCCGCCTCGAGGGCATCCAGAGTGAGGCCGAACCCTCCGGGAAAGGAGTCATAAGGGCGTTGCCCGGGAGACGGAGCATGCAGCCCAAATTCCCTCGGGACGCTATACCGATCCCGGACGAGACCTAGCAGTTCATCGGTTACGATCGAATCAACATCATGCCAGGCCAGCTCGGGCACCAGTCTGTCCGCGCCCGAGTTCACCAGCTCGAGCACCAGTCCATTCGTGTCCGAGTTCACCCGCTCGGGCACCAGTCCGTCCGTGCCCAAGCTCACCAGCTCGGGCACCAGTCCATTCGTGCCCGAGTTCACCACTCGGGCACCAGTCCATCCGTGCCCGAGTTCACCAGCTCGGGCACCAGTCCGTCCGTGTCCGAGTTCACCCACTCGGGCACCAATCCGTCCGCGCCCGAGTTCACCAACTCGAGCACCAGTCCATCCGTGTCCGAGTTCACCAGCTCGGGCACCAGTCTATCCATGCCCGAGTTCACCTGGTCGGGTACCAATCCGTCCATGTTCGAGTTCACCCGCTCGGGCACCAGTCCGTCCGCGCCCGAGTTCACCAGCTCGGGCACCAGTCCATCCGTGCCCGAGTTCACCAGCTCGGGCACCAGTCTACCTGCGCCCAAGTTCATCCGTCCAGGCACCATCCCCTCCGTGTCCGTCACCTCCAGTCCCGCGAAGCATTCTCCCCCCAACCCTTGCCGGACAGACGACTCTGCCGGAGAAACAAGTCAGGCACGCCCCAAGCCCCTCCTCGAGGACCTCGGGGCACACCTTGTTTGGAGGGGGGAGGAGTGATAGGGGAAATCCCGGACCACCCACGTCAGCGCAAGGGCGTCCTATGTATACCGCCAGGCTACACCCCCAGCGTCGGGTCGGATGAGACGGCACCCGCAGGACAACCGTACCCGAAGTCCCGGGATGGTGACGAATGAAGCAAGCTACCCCCGCAATCCCGTGGTGGCGCCGCTCGGTCTCGAGATCCTGGAACAGTAGTGTGCAGCACCAGTCTAGTCAGCGCCGTTTGTCGCCACCCGATACAACCCCACTGGCGTCTGAACCAAGGTACGCCTCGAGACGCGCCTATATAACCCCGCCCCGGCTTGGGGGCGGAGGAGGAGAAAAGAGACAAAAGAATTGACTTGAGCGTCGGAGGGGCCGCGTCGGGAGAACCCCGACCCAGGCCAATTTCGCAGGAGCTGAACCCGAGGCGCGTCGAAGACCGCCCCAGCAAGAAACGATGACCGGATACACCCGGAGATCGGAGACTGAGCAAGGCCAACCCGGCACGTCACTCGGTGGCCGCCTCCGTTCCGTAACAGTATTTATGTTAGTTTAAAATAATCAAATTAGCTTATTACAATGTTTTAGCCACAACGATAAAATCATTATATAGCCTACTTAAAAACACAATGTCTGATCCATCCACTTTGGCCAATGCTCTGATCCATAGGGTGTCTTCATGACCAGAACAATACAATCGGCTCTAGTGTATGGGTATTTTGGGCATTCTTCGGAACAGGGACATCATCTTGGAAAAACAAAGACAGTGGACACCTTTTGGAAAAAAAAAAGCAAAAAGGAAGACTTTTTTTTTGTGTGGGAAATTGCTCAATTACTAATTCTAGTTTATTATCTTATTTAATATAACCTAATATTTTCATCCCTCATTTTCAATTTAACATGGGAACCAAAATAAAAAAAAAGAAAAACCTTTTTTCATAAACTATGACACAATGTCACAGCTTACTGCTGTAATTAACTCGCCAAATTCTTGCAAATAACCTCTGCCATTAATTTGAAAATATAATATATGCACTGCCCATCCTACAATGATTCTTTATCCCAAAGCTATAAAATCTTACTTTTCTTCTCCACAAACTTAGATAACATACCAGATAATATCATAAGCTTGTCTTATAATAAAATTGCAATGTTTTGACACTAGTCCTACGTGGAAGGGGTCTCAATACTCCAAAATGGAATTTGATTTAATGTAATCTTATGGAATATTACGAGGAATATACATCAGGATTCAAGAAAGCATGGAAGGAATATGAGAGTCTCAAATATTTCTTTGTTTTCTCCACTCATTATGGTCATGACGTTATTCTTATGACTCCTAAACCCACATCATGTAGTTTGTTATTATTCACAAGCTTTTACTTGGCTGAATGGTTTATCGGAATTTATCCATTTCACCAAAGTTAATTAACAATTATCTTATTATACATGAATTCTATGACTACTTCCTGATGTATTCCATGTCATTTTCAGAGCCTCTCCTTCGGAAGAACCTAAGAGAACATTTTATTCAACATTAGCCAAATATAGACCCTCCTTTCTTTCTCTCTTTTCTAGCCATTGGAGATCAAGAACCGACTCGTTCATTAAAAAAAGATTAACGAAGAACAGAATAAATGTAATATAAAGATTACAAGCATACAACTGAGTAAATTTAACACAAAGATTAGATGCAAGCAAGTGGTGTGATTCATGGAGGAAGCAGAACTCAGCAAATGGAACAAGGTGACCAACATAAAACCAAGAAGTTTTCGGCTTCAAGAATCATTGAACCAAGAAATCAAGAATAGAGATTGAAGCATTTAGTAAAGTGTTGTTGAACTAAAGCGGCCACCGGTCGACATGGCGGGTTGGCCTAGTTCGTTTGCCGATGCTCCGGAGGGTGTCCCGACTTAGTCTGTGGCTAATGTGTCGCCTCGAGCGCTCAACACATGCAAGAAGGCCTGAGTGAGGTCTGGTCCCAATTTGACCCCTCTGACGATCAAGTAAGTGGCGAATCGTTTGATTTTTTTCTCCCCCCGTGCTAAAGCTGGGCGGGAGTTTTTTATGTGTGTGCCTGGGGTCGGTTGTGTGTACCTTAACTCGGATGACGGTTGGCTCATACAGGGCGATGTCGTACAGGGTGGCACTGTGCAGTGTCGTCTTGAGCTTTCGAGGGGAGGCGGCCCCGTATGCGTCGTCCCGGGCCGTCCCATGCAATGCTGTCCTGGGCTTTCGAGAACGGGTTGCTCCATGCGGCTCAGGGCGGCGTGGAGGTATTGTCGCTTTCGACCCGAGGTGACGAGTCGGACGTGGCATCCTGCATGGGTCATGTCTTCATGCTGATGTGTCTGTTGACTGTTGTGCCACATGAACAATGCCAGAATATCCCTTATCACTTATCCCTCATCACTATTCCGGGGTCCTCGTGGAGGGGCTCGGGGCATGTCTAGTTTGTCCTTTCTGTCGTATCGTTTGTTGTGCGAGAGTTGATGAGTCATCTCATGTCATCGTTGCTCCTGTGACGGGGGTCAAGCTGGGATGATGTGCTGAGGGGTCACTTAGTTGATTGGACTGGTGCTCGAGCTTGTGAACTAAAGCATGGATTGGACTGGTGCTCGAGCTGGCGGGCTTAGGCATGGATTGGACTAGTATCCAAGCTGGTGAACTCAGGCATAAATTGGACTGGTGCCCGAGCTTGTGAACTTGGGCACAAATTGGACTGGTACCCGAGCTGGTGAACTCGGGCATAGATTGGACTGGTGTCTGAGCTGGTGAACTCGGGCACAAACTGGACTGGTGTCCGAGTTGGTGAACTCGGGCACAGGCTGGACTGGTGCCTGAGCTTGTGAACTTGGGTACAAACTGGACTAGTGCCTAAGCTGGTCAACTCGGGCACAGATTGGACTGGTGCCCGAGCTAGTCAACTCAAGCACAAATGGACTGGTGTTTGAGCTGGTGAACTCTGGCACAACTTGACTGGTGCCCGAGCTGGTGAACTCAGGCACAAACTGGATTGGTGCCCGAGCTGGTGAACTCAGGCACAAATGAACTGGTGCCGAGCTGGTAAACTCGGGCACAAATGGGCTGGTGTCTGAGCTAGTGAACTCGGGCACAAATGGATTGATGTTCGAGCTGGTGAACTTGGGCACAAACTGGACTAGTGCCCAAGCTGGTCAACTCGGGCACAGATTGGACTGGTGCCCGAGCTAGTGAACTCGGGCACAAACTGAACTAGTGCCTGAGCTGGTGGACTCGGGCACAAACTAGACTAGTGCCCGAGATGGTGAACTCGGGCACAGATTGGATTGGTGCCCGAGCTGGTGAACTCGGGCACGAGGTGTTCCATGGGGAAACCTTCTACTGCACGATAGACCTTGGTGGGGGTTCCGACATGCGTAGGACGGAGGGCTGGTGTCACATGCATCTCGCGGGGCATCCGTTAGCGTAATGGAGGGAACTGGCGTCACGTGCGTCCGGCAAGGGGTTGAAGTCACACATGACCTCTGGCGGGAGTTTTCACTGGTGTGTGCTAGGGCGAGAGCCGGTGGGCAGTGCACTTGGCAGAGTGTACTTCAATAAATGTTGTCATCAATTCTTGCCTTGGGGAGTTCAAACGTCGCCTTGGCGATGATTGGGTTTCTCCCTTATAAGTCTCTTCCTGTCCGTGGGTGGGTCATTGTGTTCCCCTTCGATTTCCTTTTGTTGTCTCAATCCTTCATCTCCTATGGTGCCCAGTTTCAAGGTTAGGATGTCCTCTTCTTCTTCATCATCGAGTCGGTCTACCCCCGTGATCAACGAGTCAACCTCGGGAAGTTCTAAGGTAGAAGTACTAAGTTCATCCTCGGGTGGTGTGCCTCCAGTAGATTCGAAGGCCTTTGCGGCCCTTCAAGTGATGTGGTCGTGGCATGATGTGGATTCGATGGTAACCAAGGAACTATTGGGGCTTGTTCGAGATCGTTACGGTATCCCAAGGGAGTACGAACTTCACGCTCAATAGCCCGAGCAATGCCCGTACGACCCATTTCTTGACGTGTTCGGGCTTACCTTGGATGCCCTCGAAGTGGGGCTGAGGTTCCCGTTGCACCCGGTGATCGTGGAGTGCCTTTGGTAGTGGGGAATCTCCCTGTCCCAAATGGTGCCTAACTCGTGGCGCTACCTGGTGGTCTTTTTGGGAGAGTGCCGAGGGGTGGGGATCAAGCCGACCCGAATGCTATTCTTAGCGTGTTTTTGGCTATGTAAGGGTCGGGGCGGATATTAGTTGACCGTCCGAGGTGGGTTCAGGATTAGTGGTGCTCCTTCCAACAACAAGGGGTGGAAGATATGCCACTTCTACGTGAGCCACCACGGAGAGTGGGGGTTCTGCGTGGGGTGGACCTCCCGGGCCATCAACAATGTCCCTCCTTTTCTCTCCCATGAAGAGGCTAAGCATGTGGAGCACTTGAGGGATATCTTGTCCTCTTCTCGGGCTGTTAGAGGGATGACCGAGGAATGGTTGGTCGATGCGGGGCTGAGTCCGACCCATAGGGGTATGGTCAGATCCATCATTTTAGGCATTTCCTTTCTCATTCCGTTTCTTTTTGTGCATCGCGCACCCTTCTTGGGAGTAGGAAAGAACTGGGGCCGATCTCTCAACTCAAAAGGGGACCCCGGGCCATCGAGGCTCTCTCGATGAGGCTAAGGCGGATCGGCCCAAGAAGAGAGTGAGGGGAGTAACTTGGAAGTTGTCCGAGGTAGCGACACTTCATGAGGCTGCCGTGTGAGCAGCGTGTAGGTCGGGCAGTGACTCGTACGGGGAGGGCTCCAACACAAAGGGGAAAGGTCGTGCCGGCTCGATTAGGGATGATCTCCTAGCCAAGCGATCGGAGCACCCCAAATCGATGAAGGATCTATGTCGGGTCCGGGCTTCCAGCAAGGGCGAGCCCTTCCGGGCCTTGGACATAGTGGACCTACCGGAGGGGGAACCGGGGGCACCTTACAGGTCCTGGTGGCCGATCCTCAAAACTGATAGCCGCACTTGGGCCAATGGCTCGACGGCTCTGGAGTTCACTCGAGGAGCACTCCACCCGGCTTTGGCGAAGCAGCTATATTTCTCACCTTCTATGGTGCTAATGAACCGCGCCGCCAAGTCGTTGGTCTAGGTAAGCATTGCGTGTTAGAGCTGGCCCCAGGAAATTACCACAGAGTAATTTGGCTACCCAATAAGACAATAAACAGAAAAATAAAAGAGGAGACAAGGACGCCAGAATTTACGTGGTTCGGTCAATTGACCTACGTCCACGGACAAAAGGAGGAGCAAATCTCTACTAACAATGAGACAATTACAAATGCCTTAGGAAATTGTTCCTAGGCCAAAAACACCTGAAACGACTAAACAAGAAAAGCCCAAAATATTTAACTTAATGTGGACTTAATAGAAATTAAATCCAAAGTGGCTTTTCTTGTGATGCTTGTGGTGCATCTGGTGCATCTGTCTTCGAAGCTTAGACCCCTTTTTATAGCATCAATAGGGGATAGCAAAACTGATTTTCCTGATGTGGGACTAAAGGACTTGCCAAACCTAACAAATCTCCACCTTGGCATGTCCCAACAAAACTTGCTCCACCTTTTTCACAAAAGCCCCAACGGGCAATCATCAACAATAAATACCAACCAAGTCCAAGCACTGCTTGAACTTGTGAACTGGAAGAGGCTTCGTAAGCATCATAATCAACCACTTAGCGGAATCATCACAAGAAATTGCATCTGAGTAGGTAGTAGGCTCAGTAACTCCACCTGTTTCTTCTGCAATAGACAAAGCATATGCAACCATATTTGCATATCTTTGTGGTGGTCGAATAACTTCCCGTGGTCTATCCTTGGCTATGGAATATTGCTCTTCCTCTGAATCACCTTTGTCAGTAGACTCGGGAGAATTGAAGCTGACTCTTTTCTGCTTCCCAAAAATACAGTGTTCACAGAAATCCAATGGCCCAGTACTCTGTCCGGAAAGAAGACCCCTTTTGCTTAATATGCTCAAACCTTTTTCAGAATTAGACAATAATGATGAGACTGCAACTGAGTCTGTGACAGTAGTTCCCTGCAAAATATATAAGCTACCAGACCTACAAGCTTTCATAACAATAAGGGCATTTCTAGAAACTTTCATAACTCCACCTTCAGCTGTGTATTTGCACCCAAGAGCCTCTAGGGCGCCTAAAGAGATGGGATTCTTTTTCAAATCAGGAACATGTCTAACATTAGTGAGCGTCCTCACAATACCATCATACATTTTAATTCGGATTATGTCTTTACCAATAACATCACATGCGACATTATTGCCCATCAAAACAATTCCACCATTACAAGATTCATATATGGAAAACAAATCCCTATTGGGACACATGTGATAAGAACAACCCGAATCTAAAATTTATTCATTTTTAGACCTTGTCCTGTCATCAGTAGCAAAGAAAATATTTCCAAAATTCTCATCAGCTACAACACTAGCTTCAGTGGACTCAGTAGTTTTCTCGATAATTTTTTTCTTTTGCTTTAATTTATTTTTCAATTTAAAACAATCAGCCTTAATGTGCCCCATTTTATGACAATATCTGCATTCCAAATTTCTATGTCTGGATTTAGATCTACTACTGTCAAATTCCCTTTTATCAGTTCTACCCCTAACAACCAGACCCTCGGCCTGATTTCCTCTATTCTCCCCAGTGATATCCCTATCAATCTGCTCCTTAGATTTTTAATGCAGATTTAATTTCCTGATACGAAATTATTTCTTTTCCATAAATCATTGTATCACGGAAATACTTAAAAGATTGGGGGAGAGAACACAAAAGTAATAGGGCCTTATCCTCATCATTAATCTTTGCATCTATATTCTCCAAATCCATAACTAAGGAATCAAATCTATCAAGATGTGAGATTATAGATGTACCTTCAGTCATCCGAAGCATATACAAGCTCTGCTTTAAGTAGAGACGGTTCTCCACTGTCCTCTTCATATACAAGGCTTTAAGCTTGTCCCACATGCTCTTAGCCGTAGTCTCCGTAGCTACCTCCCGTAAAACCTCGTCAGAAAGATTTAGAATAATGCTAGATCGAGCCTTCTTATCCATACCTGCAAAATCTTCCTCTGACATGCCATCTGGAATTTTCTCAGCTCCCTGTAGTGCCAAATCAACTCCGTCTTGAACCAGAATGGCCTCCATCTTGAGTTGCCACATGCCGAAGTTGACATTTCTGTCGAATTTCTCAACAACAATCTTTGTTATTGTCATTGTTGCCAAAAGATCCCAAAACCAGGCTCTGATACCAGTTTGTTAGAGCTGGCCCCAGGAAATTACCACAGGGTAATTTGGCAACCCAATAAGACAATAAACAGAAAAATAAAAGAGGAGACAAGGACACCAGAATTTACGTGGTTCGGTCAATTGACCTACGTCCACGGACAAAAGGAGGAGCAAATCTCTACTAACAATGAGACAATTACAAATGCCTTAGGAAATTGTTCCTAGGCCAAAAACACCTGAAACGACTAAACAAGAAAAACCCAAAATATTTAACTTAATGTGGACTTAATAGAAATTAAATCCAAAGCAGCTTTTCTTGTGATGCTTGTGGTGCATCTGGTGCATCTGTCTTCGAAGCTTAGACCCCTTTTTATAGCATCAATAGGGGATAGCAAAACTGATTTTCCCGATGTGGGACTAAAGGACTTGCCAAACCTAACATTGCGCCCCCTATTTTAGCTTTGGGGACCGTCTTATTGTGCTTGATTCTGACCTTGCGATTTTGTAGAACTACCACTATACAACAGTGATAATCAACCAGGTACATGATGCGGGTCGAGTGATCGAGCACCTTGGGGAGGCGAACTTCAACCTATGCCAGGAGGTCGAGGAGCTAAGGGGCGGTCTTGGCCTCGAGGCAGTCGTAGCGGCAGAGCAGCGGGCGACCGCCACCGAGGCTGAGGTTGAATGGCTAAAGGCGGAGCTGGGGAACTCCCAATGCCAGCTGAAGGACAATTGCGGGCAAATCCGTAGTTTGGATGATGAGCTGCTCGTGCTCACACGGAATGTGGAAGTTGCCTGGTCGATAACTCATGACACGAAGGAGGCACTGTAGGAGGAGCACCGAGGGGCTGAGGAGCAGGTGAAGGAAGTGATTGCTGAATACAAGAAATCACCCGGCTTCGAGCTCGGTCTCCAGAGATCAAGCCAAGCGACCTACAAATTCGACTACCGGGTGGCGCTTGCCCACTTCTGCACCAAGTACTCGGATCTGGAGGTGGAGACCGACCCGTTCATGGATCTCCCTAAGGATCGCAATGTGGATATGCCCAAGGATGTACCCTTTGATGACAGTCCGATGGCCCCTCCCCTGAGTTAGGGAGCTTGTAATCGTGTCCCTATTACTTTTTATTTTTTGGTTCCGGTCGGGCCTAATCAATGTTTTTTGTAAGGCCCGAGCCGGTCATAATGTAAATACTTTTCCTATATGAACGCAAACACAAGGTTCCCATTGGTAATCAAGGGTAGAACTTTCTGAGGTTTGAAATGTTCCAAGTCCTCAGTAGAGGGGTTCTGCCCATGGTCTCGAGGCGATAAGTGCCGTCTCGGACCACATCGTAAACCTGGTAAGGCCCTTCCCAATTTGGGGCTAGTTTTCCCCTGGCTCGGGTTAGGTTGCTTACTTCAGTTTTTCGGAGGAGGAGGTCCCCAACCTAGACTTTGTACGATCGGACCTTTCGATTATAGAGTCGGGCCACGGCCTTTTTGTAAGCCAAAGCACGGAGGTGGGCCTCGGCTCTTCGTTCACCGAGGAGGTCGAGGCCAGCACAGAGCTCGAGCTTCGAAGCCCCTTCGCTGAAGTTCTCTACCCGCAGGGTTGGAAATATGATTTTAGGAGGGAGCACTGCCTCAGTCCCATACGCCAGGCTGAACGGGGACTCTCCCGAGGACATTTTGGGGGTGGTTCGGGATGCCCATAGGACGCTCAGGAGCTCATCGACCCACGCTCCACGTGCCTCACCCACTCTTTTCTTCAGACCTTCAAGGATCGCCCGATTGATTACTTCGGCCAGGTCGTTGGTCTGGGGGTGGGCGACTGAGCTAAACTTCAGCAGTATCCCGTATGATTGACAGTATGCCTTGAACTTCGCATTGTTGAATTGGGTCCCATTATTGGTGACGATGGCACTCGGGATCCCAAAGCACGTGATGATGTTCTTCCAAATGAAACCCTCAACTTATTTTTCCGTGATGGTCACCAGTGGTTCAGCCTCAGCCCACTTAGGAAAATAGTTGACCCCGACTATGAGAAACCGTTGTTGGCCTGAAGCGGGGGAAACAAGCTGAGGAGGTCCATCCCCCATTGCGTGAAGTGCCAAGCCATGTCGGTTGGGGTGAGGGGTATCGTTGGCTGGTGTTGAACCCGAGCATGCACCTAACATCGTTGACATCGTTGCACATAGGACACCTGTTTGAGTATCTTGAAAGCCAAAGCTCGACCCCTGATATGCTCCCCGCATATGCCCTCGTGGACTTCCATGAGGACTGTCTCGACTTCGGATGGGGACAAGCAACAGAGGAAGGGCTGAGAGAAAGCTCTTCGGTATAACTTACCCCCAATCTTGACGTACCATGCTTGGGCCCACTTGAGCTGACGGGCTGCAGACGGGTCATCGGGTAGCACACCCTTCTCTTTGTAGCGGAGGATCTCTTCCATTCAGTTTGGAGTGATCTCAGTTGTGCCAACGTCCGGGATCGGAAGAGTCGGTGTTGAGAGGACCTCGATTTTTTTATGGGGGTTCCCCGGGTGGCTGGCTGGCTGGAGGCCAACCGGGCCAATGTGTCAGCTTGGGCGTTATGGGCGCGCGGTATCCTCGTGAACACCAGATGGTCGAAACGAGTCGAGAGCCGCCGAACCTCAGTGAGGTATAGGGCCATGGTCAGCTCTTGGGCTTCATAGGTTCCATTAATGTGTTTCGCTACCAATTGAGAGTCAGTGAAGGTTTCTAGGTTCTGTACGTACATTTCGAGGGCAAGGCATAATCCCGATAGTAGCATCTCATATTCGGCTTCGTTGTTGGTGGCTTTAAACTCCAACCGAAGTGCATACTTATAGGTTTCTCCACTTGGGCTCTTGAGGATCATTCCTGCCCCTGCTCCCCCCGATGTGGTGGACCCGTCAACGTATAGGGTCTAAGTTCGTGCGTCCGACCCTTGTACAGTGGGACTGCTTTTGGGGGTTAGTTCAGAAATGAAATCAGCCAGTACCTGGGCTTTTACCGCTGTTCGGGATGCATATTGGATATCGAACTCCCCGAGCTCAACTGACCATTTGAGTGTTCGGCCTGAGATGTCGAACTTGGAGAGGATTTGGTGGAGGGGCTGGTTGGATATCACTTTTATCGTGTGGGCCTGGAAGTAGGGTCGTAGCTTTTGGGCTGTCACGATTAAGGCTAGCGCCAACTTCTCTATCGGCGAATAGCGCTCCTCGGGTCCAACGAGGATATGACTGATGTAGTAGATGACCTGCTGCATTATTTGATCCTCCCGAACCAGCACTGAGCTAACCACATTTTTCGAGGCTACCAGGTATAGGCCCATGACTTCGCTTGGGCGGGGCGAGACGAGTCGAGGTAGCTGCCCGAGATGTGTCTTTAGCTTGCCGAAGGCTTCCTCGCATTCTGGAGTCCATTAGAAGTCATCTGCTTGGCGCAAGGCCCGGAAGAATGGGAGGCACTTGTCTCCGGAGTGTGACATGAATCTCCCGAGTGCTGCTAGCTTCTCGGTGAGGCGTTGTACCTCTTTGATCGAGCACAAAGATTGCATTTCCATTATGGTCCGGACCTTCTCTGGATTAGCGTCTATCTCCCTCCAATGGATGATGAAGCCGAGGAACTTCCCCGACCCAACTCTGAAGCCGCACTTTGTGGGATTGAGGCACATATTGGACCGTTGGAGGCTTCGAAAGGTCTCAGCCAAGTCAGTTAAATGGGTTGCTACCGACCTGCTTTTGATAATCATGTCATCGACATACACCTCTATGTTTCTTCCGAGTCGGTGCTTGAAAACTTCATTGACCATCCTTTGGTAGGTGGCTTCAACGTTCTTCAAATTGAAGGGCATGACCTTGTAGTAGTAGACCCCTTTATCAGCAATAAAGGCGGTGTGCTCTCGGTCTTGTGGAGCCATTTGGATTTGGTTGTAGCCTGAGAATGCATTCATAAATGTGAGGAGCTTGTGGCCTGTGTTTGCATCGACTAACTCGTCTATCTTCGGGAGGGGGTAGCAAACCTTGGGGCATGCCTGATTGAGATCGGTGTAGTTAACACACATCTTCCAGCTTCCATTATGTTTCTTAATGAGGACTATATTCCACAGCCATCGGGGATATTTCACCTCGGTTATAAACCCGATGTCGAGCAGACAATCTACTTCATGGCTGATTGCTTGCTGGCGCTCAGGGGCAAACCTCCTAGGCTTCTGTTTGACTGAGCGCGCCTTACGATGGATGTTCAGATGGTGCTACGCCACCTCGGGGCTGATTCACGACATGTCCTTCAGGGACCAGGCGAAGATATCAACGTTCTGCTTCAAGAATTACACAAGTTGGACCTGGTCGACCTTTGGAAGCGTTGTCCCGACTTTGATGACTCGATTCAGGCGGTCACTCCTCAAGGAGACTTCATTAAGTTGCTCCATCGGTTGTGGATGTGCTAGGGCTTTTGAACTGTCTCGAGGATCAAGAGGGGCTGGCTCAGGTCGCGGCCTCTTTGCAAGGATATGACCATCAGGTAACACCATCTAGATTCCCTCGGGTCACTTTGCACCATTCCGACTCCTGCCGAAGTTAGGAACTTCATGGCTCGGTGGTAGGTGGAGACAATCGCCCTTATTTTGTTGAGTGTCGAGCACTCGAGAATCACTTGTATGCTGAGGGTAAGTCGACAACCATGAAAGTGACCATGACCGTTTTTGTCCTCGGCTCATCCCCTACGGTGATTGGGAGAGAGGTTGTCCCGAGCGGGGATACTTATTCTCCCATGAATCCGGTGAGCACCAACGCCATTGGGGAGAGGTCCTTGTTTATGAGGCTGAGTTTTTCTAAGGTGTCCAGGTATAGGATATTAGCGGAACTCCCTCTGTCGACCATTACCCTTTTCACCTTTGCATTGGCTATGTGGACCAAAAACACCGGGCATCGTCATGGTCCGAGAACTCCACATCTTCCGTACTAAACATGATCTCTTCCCCTGGTCGTGGTCTCGAGCACTTTTCCATCGTGCTCCATGCATATGCTTTCCTTGTGGTGGTACTGTTGCCACCGGAAGCTAGTCCGCCGACAATGACGTCGATTTGCTTTTCGACCGAACCCCTTGGCTGAGGGGATGACTCCCTCGACTTTTTAAGGAAGCGCTCGAAGTGCCCTCAACGGATTAACTCCTCGATCTGATTTTGTAGGTCACGACAGTCCTCTATATCATGGCCATAGTCTCGGTGGAACTTGTAATATTTAGACCGATCTTTGTTAGTGGGATTTACCGGGTTGGGCTCTTGTAGGAGCCCCTTCTCCCGGATTTGAAGGAAGATCTCAGTTCAAGAAGCGTTTTGGGGGAGCCTCGGGTCGGTCGGTCCTTCTTCGGGATGGTTCTGCGATTGACCTCGGGATCGCTCCTCGGAGGAGTCCATTCGAGGCCTCTTATTATTCTCGTGCTTTCCCGCCATTAGGGCCTCGACGACGACATGTTGGTTGGCACGTTGGAGCATCTCGAGGACAGTTGTGGGTGGCCTCTCGACCATAGACCAGAAGAGTCTTAAGGGGTGCAGTCCCATCAGGAATGTTTGCATTACTAGAGATGGGTGACCTCGTGTTAGGATCTAAGCGGCATTAAGAGGGGGGGGGGTGGTTGAATTGGTGTAGCGGATAAAACCTGTAAATTTAAAATGATTTCGGAAAGAGTTATTCGTATAGAAATTTTGGTCCGACGAGTGAGATTTGAGCTAAGTGATTCGAGAGAATGCGATTGAGATTAGAGAGAAGAAGATCGAAAGATTTGCAACTAAGTAAAGAATAAGATGTAGCAATTAAAACTCACACATTCAGAGTAGTATGCAGCGATGTATAGTGGTTTGGTCAAATAACCTACGTCCACTTCCAAAACCTCCTCCAATGAGATTCCCAACTTTTACAATCAAATCTTCTTGAAGGGGAAGGACCAAGCACTCCTCTTACAAACTTTTTACAAGTGGTTCATACTCTTACAGAATTTTGGCAAAGTAAAAATATGAGAGGTGAATACTCAAGCTATATGTTAGGACTCTAGCTAGGAGAGTCCTAATATGTTGGGACTCTAGCCAGGAGAGTCCAAATCTATTGGGACTCTAGTTAGGAGAGTCCTAATATGTTGGGACTCTAGCTAGGAGAGTCCTAATTTAGTTTCATTAATAAGGGCATTCATGTAAATCCTATCTAGTCGACCCTTATTAACGAGGTGAAGAGGCTGGCTAGGTTAGGATTATATTGCTTCTTAGAGAAGGAGTCCTATTAGAAGCAAGAGTCCTATTAGAGAAAGAGTCCTATTAGAATTAGGAGTCCTATTAGAGAAGGAGTCCTAATTAGAAGTAGGAGTTGGTTAGAAGTAGGAGTCTCGAGTAGGAGTCCTATTAGGAGTTGGGGTTTAGAAGCTCTATAAATAGTCATGTATTCACCCTCTTTTCATCATGAATAGTTTATCTTTTTAGCAGCCTTTGAACAGCAACTTGGAGGAAGGAACCCCTATAGAGTTTCAAGGAGGCCGATCCCCTAAAGAGATCAACCCCAAGCTTAGAATCCGCAAAGGTTCTAACACTTGGTATCAGAGCAACGTTCTTGACATCTTGCTGCCCTTCCACAGCCATCCACCAGCCCTCCACAATCGCCCAAAGCAATTCCTACAATTGCTTAAAAGATCATCGCCAAATTCTACTGTCATCTCCACCACCGCAGATCATCCTTTGATCTCCCCATTAATTGCAACAAGTTCTGGTTTTCTACCTTATTGCTACTATAATTTAGTTATTCTTATTCAAAATCCTAAAAAATTCATGCCTATATTGCTGCATAAACTTTTCATCGTAAAGTTTTCATCTCTATAACGAAAGGTGCATTGCAGAATTCCAACTGCATAACACTGTTTGTTTGATCTTGCTATTATGTTATTTCTATCCAAATCTCTACGAAATTTTTACGACGGCTTTGAAACTTCCTAACAATGGTTTTCCCTTTGGTTTTGTCCAAAAATTCTCAATATAAACCACTTATCTTTTATGTCCAAGTTGCTGCACTTTAGACATAAAAATCTGCTGCAGTACCTCTTCGTGATCCTCAATTTTGTCGAACCTCTTACTGTCATTTCTTTCTACAAAATTTTTAATAGCATTACCTCTCCCTTACTAGTAGATTCCCTTTGAGTTTTACTTGAATCTCTATTCAAAATTTTTGAAAAAAATTACATGTTTACTATTGGAATTTTTTCGATGAAAAATCTAGTGCTGCACCTTTGTCCTTTTTTCTTCTCCGTAACCTACCAAACCCTAGCCACCTTGCTGCCACCAACCAAGACATCTTTCGGGCATTTCTCTAGCCTTAAGACACAGCCATCATAACCTATTTTCATATCCTAATAGTGTCAAAAAACCACAGCCCAAAACAGTAAACCATTACAGTCGAACCCTTCTATCACCAATCTATTGTTCGAACCTTCCACCACCCCATGCCATTAACCCATCAATAAAAAAAAAAACCAAGGACATCTCTAATCCCCAAGCATATGCTATGGCTTCTCAAGATCCAATTGATACCAAATTTGAAGCATGGGAATCTCGAATTGAATCGCGGCTTGAATCGCACTTGGAGGACAAATTACATGCTTTGTTTGTAGAATTTAGAATTGGACAACCACCGAGTCCAACCAAATCTCAGTGGGGAGAGAGTTCAGAAAGGCCTCCAGAGAAGGAGGGATAACCCTCAGACAAGCTTCAGCCATGCATGATGGTGGACTTCCCGCAATGGGAAGAAGGAGACCCGGCAGGGTGGATTTCGCACACCGAATGTTACTTTCGCTACTACCGAATGTCGGATGATGCTATGGTAGAAATTGCTGTCATCCACCTTGAAGGAGATGCTATTCAATGGTACAATTGGTTGGAATACAATCATGGGGCTTCGACATGGAATCAATTTAAGAACACACTGCTGAACCATTTCGGGCTTATAGAGTATGAAAATATCGACGGCTAACTCGCAAAGATTCGACAAACCTCTACGATTCAAGAGTACCAAACCAGGTTTGAGAAGCTATCCTACCTTGCTCATGATTGGACTGATCGTCAACTGTTAGGGACATTCATCAAAGGGCTCAAGTCAGAGACAAAAGGGGAGGTTAAGGTGCGGCAGCCCCGTATTGTGACAGTTGCAACTTCTTTTGCACGAATACAAGAAGAACGACTCAACCAAGATGCTCAGAGGATGAGAACCTCTCATAGGCCTGTGGCATATTAACCTCCTACTCCCAGCCATCCTTCACTACCAAAAAAATTGACAAGAGAAGAACTATGTGATCGATCAGCAAAGGGTCTTTATTGGTATTGTAACAAGCCGTGGAACCGCGATCATCGCTGCAAAAGGGGTCGCCTCCTACTGATTGAACCTCTTGAAGGCATGGACAAGAAGGAGGTCCAGGAACATGAGGAAGAGGTCATGGATGAAGAATAGCAGCCAGTTGATATTACGATGCATGCCCTTGTCGGTTACGTGAACCCGCAAACAATGAAAGTGGGATGACTTCTGAAGCAACAACCGATCACCGTTCTTATTGACACTGGAAGTACTAATAATTTTATGAACAACAAGGTTGCTGTCCGGATGGCCTTACCTATCGAGAATTGCAGCATGTTTGATGTTAAGGTTGCCAATGGACAAGTTTTGAAGTGTGATCGTAGGTGCCCATGAGTGAAACTATCGCTATAGGACCAAGCGATAATTGCATATTTCTTCCTCCTCCCTCTTGATGATTATGAGGCCGTGCTCAACATCGAATGGCTGACAACATTAGGTGATGTTTCCTGGAATTTTTTAAAATTAATTATGAAATTTTACAGTAAGGGGAAGTAGGTGATACTACGCGGGAAACATGGGGGCGACGTAACGATAATTTGCACACAACGAATGGAGAAAGTTTTGCACAAAGTATGCAGTAGATTTTTGATACAACTTGAGCAACAATCTAAGAGAGAGCCAACCGAATTTGAAGATCCAAATCTACTTCCCTTGCTTGCCAAATTTTCAGATATATTTGACGAACCGCGTAGCCTACCTCCTACCTGTCGGCATGATCATCGTATACCGATTCTTCTGGGCAAACCTCCGGCAAATATTTGGCCATATCGGTATTCACATCTCCAGAAGGATGAAATAGAAAGGATTATAAAAGAGATACTCAAAACATGAGTTATTCGACCAAATTACATCCCCTACTCTTCACCAGTGCTCCTCGTACGAAAGAAGGATGGAACATGGCAAATGTGCATTGATTATCGAGCTCTCAATGACATGACCATCAAGGACAAGTACCTTATTCTAGTAGTAGATGAATTACTTGATGAATTAAAGGGAGCATGAGTTTTCACAAAGCTGGACCTTCGATCCGGGGATCATCAAATACGAGTGTGTGAAGAAGATATACCGAAAATCGCCTTTCGAACGCACAACGGTCAATTACGAATTTCTGGTAATATCCTTTGGTCTCACCAATACTCCCTCCACCTTCCAGAGCCTTATGAATGATATTTTCTGGAGTTATCTTCATAAGTTTGTGCTGATTTTCTTCGACGATATCCTTATTTACGGCCCTTCTCTAGAAAGTCATTTTCAGCACTTACGATTTATTTTGACGATTTTGTAAGAACATGTTCTTTTTGTCAAAAAATCAAAGTACAGCTTTCTTCAACAGAAGATGGAATATCTTGGGCATATCATATCGGAGGAAAGTATGACAGTGGACCCCTCCAAAATTGAAGCAATGCAGAATTGGTTGACCCCGAGGAACATAAAATCGCTATGCGACCTTCTCGGTTTAACAGGCTACTACCGTAGGTTTGTGAAAAACTATGGAAAGATTAGTGCACCCCTTACTTCCTTACTAAAAAAAGATGCTTTCCAATGGTCGGACAAAGCCACCACCACCTTCGACGAACTTAAAGTCACAATGACGACAACGTCCGTACTAGTGTTACCCGACTTCGGCAAGACTTTTATTATTGAAGCCGATGCCTTCGGGGTTGGAATTAGTGCTATACTAATGCAAGATGGCTGCCCCATCGCTTATACTAGTAAAGTATTATCTCTTTCCATCTCAAGATAACTATTTACGACAAGAAGATGCTCGTGATTATGCATGCAGTAGCCAAATAGAGATCGTACTTGATCGGGTGATGCTTTCAAATCAAGATTAACCATAAAAGCTTAAAATATTTCTTGAAGCAAAAGACATCTTCCCCCGAGCAGCAAAAATGGATAACAAAACTTCTTTGATATGATTATGAAAAGGGGAAAGATAATGTTGTTGTAGATGCGCTTTCACGGCTACCCGAGCAAGCTGAATTTTCAGCCATTTCACTTCCGACCAACGACTTCCTTGAGGATAATAGGGGGGAATGGCAAGATGATTCGGAGACCAGAGCATCTATGAACCTTTCACCTCAGTTCTATGGACCCTATCAGATTTTGGAGTGCATCGGAGTAGTAGCATACAGATTAGACTTGCTCGCCAGCTCCCGAATCCATCCAGTCTTCCATGTGTCATGTTTGAAGCCCAAGTTGGGACAAAACGAGACAGCCCAAAGCCATCTACCAAATATGACTACCCAAGGAGAGCTCCAAGCCCAATCGAGTGCCGTTATTGATCGATGGATCGTGACTCGATGACGACGATCCACTACTGAGGTGCTAATATAGTTGGCGGACCTACTAGTAGAAGATGCCACTTGGGAGAACTATGATGACTTGAAGATCAAATTCCTAGTCTTTATGGAATATCAGCCTCGAGGACAAGACTGATTTGAAGAGGGCGGGTCTGTTAGGACTCTAGTAAGGAGAGTCCTAATCTGTTGGGATTCTAGCTAAAAGAGTCCTAATCTATTGGGACTATAGTTAGGAGAATCCTAATATGTTGGGACTCTAGTTAGGAGAGTCTTAATTTAGTTTCATTGATAAGGGCATTAATGTAAATCCTATCTAGCCGACCCCTATTAAAGAGGTGAAGAGGCCGGCTAGGTTAGGATTAGGTTGCTTCTTAGAGAAGGAGTCCTATTAGAAGTAAGAGTCCTATTAGAGGAAGAGTCCTATTAGAATTAGGAGTCCTACTAGAGAAGGAGTCCTAATTAGAAATAGGAGTTGGTTAGAAGTAGGAGTATTGAGTAGGAGTCCTATTAGGAGTTGGGGTTTAGAAGCCCTATAAATAGTCATGTATTCATCATCTTTTCATCATGAATAGATCATCTTTTTAGCAGCCTTTAAGTAGTAACTTGGAGGAAGGAACCCCTATAGAGTTCCAAGAAGGTTGATCCCCTAAAGAGATCAACCCCAAACTTAGACTCCGCAAGGGTTCTAATACTATCAAACATGATATTGCTATAGCTTAGACTTAATTTTTATCACTTCTCAATGTGCTTAGCCAGTTGACACGAGAAGGGTATTTATAGACTCAATTAGCTTTAGAAATGGAGCCAAAAAGAGTCACATCCCGAATTTTTAGGTACTGGTGGTACCACCGCCAGTTGACCCTGCTCTATCAGCGTACTAGGTGGTACCACCGCATGACAGAGTCCTCGGTCTCTATGGACTAGCGGTACCATCGCCTGTCAGGCGGTACCATCGCTGACCTGAGATGGTACCATCGCCCAGACCACTTGGGAACCAGTTCTCGAGGCAGTGCCACCACCTTAGTCTGGCGGTACCATCGCCAGACATGGTTCAGCACTACTGAATGAGCCCTGAATCCAGCCCAATTCAATCCAAATAAGGCCTAATTGGCCCCTACTAGGGTTAATCAGGATTATCACTTAATCCTAACCCTAATTACATGCTAACTACGAAATGGAAACATATTCCTAAGCAAATTTTAAACCGACAATGTCGAGTTTTCTTCTGGCGAACTTCCAGCGGACTTCCGACATAGCCTCGGATTTCTTCCGGTGGACTCCTAACAGGCTCTCGAATTTTATGACGAGTTTGATGAATCTTTGGCAAGCTTTCAAACTTTCTCGGTGAGCTTCGCAAACCTTTGATGATCTTTCCAACGAACTTCCAAAACCTTCGGCAAGTCCTCGATTCTTTCTCGACTGGTTCCGGCAACACTTTCAATGATCCTTCGAACTTCCAGCGGATACTTGAACTCTCAATATACTTGACTCCGATAATTCATTTTATATCTTTATTGCTGTCGTAGTTAATCCTGCACACTTATCTCAATAATATGGATTAGATCAAATAACTTATCAATTGACTTCATCATCAAAATCCGAGATTCAACAATCTCCCCCTTTTTGATAATGATAGTCAATTGATGACGGAGTTAACTTTAACTCCCCCTATCTACATGCTATATTATGAGAAAGAAAATACTTGAATTCAATCTCCTTGAATTCAAGCCGAACCCGATAAGTTTCATTTGTTGAACTTCTCATCATGCTTAGCAAGCATTATTTTTCATCCATAAATACGAAACTTCATATTTTTCACAATATCAAGGCATGACACCTATTTTTAAGTTGAATGATGATAGACATTTATCACTTCGACAAATGATATCAATTATAATTTGAAATATAACAAAGATCAAAAGATATCAATATAAAATTACACAAATGCAAAGCATGCTATCATTTTTTCGATATATCATCAAATGAGATGATATCTTATCATATCAATGAAAGATACCAAATTTTAAACATGATATGATAAACAATCTTTCAAAAAAAATTATGTTAAGCAAGTATGAACCATTTACGATACATGTGATATATTGTGATACGCTACAAATTTTATTGCGTTGCTTTTAAAGATAGCAACCAATTTTCGATTACAAAGCATGGCAAAAGCAATTCTATTGTAATACAAAGCATATAATACATTTATCATTACATCATATTGCAATACAAAACATATAAGCCATTTATCATTCTATCAAGCCATTGCGATACGATACGATACATATAAGTCATTTATCAAGTCATGGATTTATTTGTCATATTCTTCTCGATGCATGCAAGGCATCAAATCATCAATTTATTTTGTCATTTTCTTCTCGCCCTTTGTCATCAACAAAAAGAAGGTGAATTGTGATTACAAAAAAAATTTGATAAAGGTAGTCATCATAAGCTAGTCATTTATCAACCATATCAAAATTGTAAAGGTAGTCATCAAACATATATGATATATAAAAATGAGGCTTAAATTTGCTTAGAAAGCGAGTTGAATATCATGTAAAGTATATCATCCGAGATGGATAAAGCCGAAAAGTGATTTGATGGTTCTTTTATCATTCCATCAAGTCATAAAAGATTCGTACATAAAGGAGGTTTAAGATGTAATTTTTAAAATTCAAGCATAAAATTGTAAAGTAGGAGGATAGATCATTGAAGCCATTTATCAAACATATTAACAAGCGCTCATGTCAAAAATTCATGAGAGTGAGAGAGAGAGAGAGAGAGATCAAAATTCATGAAGAAGTTCAACTTGACATTTATGAAGTGGAGCACATCAATACCAAAAGTTTCATAGAAAAATATTCAACTTGGTATTCTTATAAGAATTCATAAGGTGGAAGATAACAACAAAAGCTCAAAACTTAGAGATTAGCACAAGAGTGAAGAATAAAGTTCAAAGAGAGTATAACAAACACTTAAGAGCTTAATCTTTATGCAAAATTCATGATATTAATCTATGCATATGTCAAGTTTCAAATGATATGGAAATCATGAAAATCATTTAATCATCCCAATAAAGGTAGAGGGAGTATAAAACCGATTTCACTACATCATCGAAGGGGATGATATTATTTAAGGTTCATCAACTGAAGGAGAAGAATCAAAATATTATGATCGAAGGATACAAATGAGAGCTCTATTCAAAATATGATATTATAAAGATGTCATCCAAAATCCAAAAATAATAACAAGTTGAGATTATGAAAATCGAAGTTGAAAAATTTTAGGAAAAGAAACATACAACATTATGTATTAGGACAATCTCATATGGAATTTCAGAAGTATGCTAAAATAACATAGAGGTTTACAAAACAAGAGTCAAAAGCTTCATTACAACAATTATTCCTTAGGTGGAATACCAAAGTGCCTATACAAGTGATTTAACTTCTGATTCATCTATCGTACTTTACTCAAAATTTTAGCTTGCCGTGATTTGATTTGATTTATCTCTATCATGATCGGATCTTCAGAAGATGGAGCAGGAGTTGGTTCTGATGGTGCTGCACTGAAGGGACTAGGAGGCAGAGATTCATTATCCCAAAAAATTGGTGTTTCAGGTTCTTCTACTAGAGGGGGGATCGAGCAAGAGCTGATTCTGATGGTGCTGCACTGAAGGGACTAGGAGGTGGAGATTCATTATCCCTAAAAATTGGTGTTTCAGGTTCTACTAGAGGGGGAGCTAGATTAGTCCTTCTAGGATGCCTAGTCTATATTCCGTTTCTAAATGTGCACCTTAGTCTCTTAAGTAGATTTCTGTTTATGGTGTTGTATCTATCCACTTTTATTATCTCTTCATCGGGTGGTATTCTAATATTATATGCATGTAGTATTTTAGTGATTAACCCCCCATATGGTAACATTAAGTCTTTAGATACTATTTCTATCATATTTTGTCGGATCAGGTATCCAAAATAATTATTTTGCTTGATCATGATCCAGTACATGGTACCTAACTCTATTTGACTAATCTCATCGTGGTGATACTGTTTAGGAATTACGATACTTATGATGATGTGATAGAGAATTTTAGAACTGAATGGTAACAAATACTCACAGCTTTTAGGGACTATGGCTAGGTTAGGATTTTCAAAAACGATCCCTAAAGCCTCAGAGTAGGTTACTCCGATTGCATTCAAATCCCACTATCCTCTAAAGTAACAACCCCTATCTTTTTTGGAGATTCCAATTAGGTCACATATTGTATTATCCGTAATTGGAATTTGATTTCCTAAAAGGTAGGTTGACATGTTATCATCATCATCTAAGCTCAAATTTACGTAAAATAACCTAACTAATCTAGGGTAAATTAGTTCATTGATTTGTAAGATGGGCAAGACATCCAAATCGGTAAATTACCTAATGGGTTCTAGGTTTCCTAGTTCACCTAAATCAACATGTTTTCCCTTATGCAAGGTTCTTGCTTTAAAACTAAGGTACCTAAGGGCTATTTCATTAGATCTAAAAAGGGATGGTTCATATGAATCTCCTTCCCTCCTCTTCCCTTTGTCCCTAAATATTTCATATGAGCCATTTATCTAAACATAATGATAGAACAATAAAATTTTGAACAAACAACCATGTATTGATAAATCAAAGAGGGAGAGTCAAATGTTACCTTAGATGAGGTTTCTTGAGAAATAGAGGTTTTGATCCAAGATGAAACCCTCTCTTGGTCTTTTGAGAGAGAAAATAAAGTTTAGAGAGGAGGGGAAGTGTTTTTGGGAGCAGCCTCAAGAGTTGGGGGCAGTTCTACTGCCGGTCCTAAGTCCTTTTTATAAAAGGGGGGCTCTCGGACGGTACCATCGCCTGGGAACAGAATGCCCAGGCGGTGTTACCACTAGTCCTGGCGGTGCCACCGTTAGCACCCTTACTTAGATGGTTTTAGGAGGGCTGCAACAACTTTTTTTTTGATCAATTTGCTTTATTGTTTTTTTTATTTATCCTCTGTCTCATAGATGTTTAATTGATCATCATGGTTTTGATTAAAATAGAATGATATCATTGTATCACTTTCGATCTCTTGTTAGTCATGCGGTAAATATTTTTTTATTAAGCACAATGACTCATCAAATTTATAAAATATTGTAATCAAGAGACATCGAAAACTTTCTTATCGAGTGGATCGAGAGAATGATAACACAAATATAGGAAATCTCAAATGATAAATGAAAGAAGATTACAAGGACTTGTGTATCAAAATCGACAATGATCAATTTGTAAAATCATGAAGAAGGTAAAACTCAATCAAAAGATGTCTTTATCACATTATCTCAAGTTAAATGTCCGAGATGTAAAGATCAAGTGAAGGAATTTTTTCTTTTTTTTAAGTCATGAAATATCGATCCATTGCATTACTCATCATTTATTAATTCAAGATAAGTGAAGGATCCTCAAACACGATTCAAAGCATAAATCACTAAAATTATATCTGAAATATATTTCAAGGAGAATAAATTACAATCATAATTATCGATCATCAAACGAGAACGTGATTTATGTGTTGGGAGAATCAAGTATTTTCAAACAAGTCATGAATTTAATGAAGTTGTGATTCCAATAGTCATGAATCATTTTGAGGAATTCATCAACTCTAAATCCATCATTAAAATTGTATATGAGATTCTCCAAATGAGTCAATTTGTAGATTTTGAGTACAAAATGGGACTACAGTGATGTTCAAGGAAGATATATAAACACCTAGTATCACATTATTTCAAAAAAAAAAGATTTCGAGTTTTAAAGTGAAAATCAATTTTCAAGAGACTTAATGGAAGTTATGGTGCATAAACAAATAATGTATAACACTTAATGATATTTTATTACTTGGGCTAGTTGTCACGCCCCCGATTTTTTTTTAATCTCGTTAGGTGTGACCCTGTCTTAAAATCCATAACATTAAATTTTGTACCAACAATTCAATCCAGGATCCATTCTAACAATTTGAGGATACTAAAAACCATTCAAATCAATATTTAAACCATTAAATTCATAATTCGTAAACCTGTACAGTTTCATAAATCATACTCCACTTCATTCATTGATTCATAAAGTCCAAAATTAACTTAACTAACAACATCCATATCATAAATCCATAAGTGTGAGAAATCTATACAATCTCAAAACCAACCTTTACCACTAGTTCATATTGTTATACAAATTAAACTTAACATTCCAAATCCTAACAGAGAGGTTCTTTAACATTTACAAAACACATAAGTTCAGATTTATCATAGACATTTCCTTAAGCATAAAATATTCTTGTACAATAAAACTTATCAACCATTAAAGCTTAAGCCAAAATCTTCTAGCATTCCTTCCTCAACCCAGTTTAAATATTCCAGAGACTGATAAGCTAGCCTGAAAAAAAAGTTATAGCAATCGGAGTGAGCATAATAGAGCTCAGCAAGTGACTAACATATCCATGATATATGAAATATTTCGGAGCAAATCAAGAATAGATAAAATATTTCTGAATATAACAAATAGCATATGAAATGGTTTCAGAATGTATTTCAAAGGATAACAATGACATATGAGATATCTCAGAGCATATCAAAAGAACAAATCAGAAACATAAGCTCAAATGTCATATCTGACGTTCATTCATTTCATTCTCATCCAAAGCATACATATAAACACATAAGCAAGGCTTTGGATATCATATCAAAAATATAGAGGGTGCAGTGGGATCTCAAATAGAATCTCCCACGTCTGGGAGCGTTATACATCCATGTCTGGATGAAGCCAGAGGGGACCGGCAGAGCATCGCGGGCTCTAAGCATACACCATTTACCATTTTTGGCAAAAGTCCAAATAATCCCTTTACCATTTCTGGCAAAGGTCCAAATAATCCCACAAGACACCAGAATACAAAAGGGTAGTATGAACAATAACATTAGCATATATCGGAAGCACATGCGGAACAACGAAAATATGCGTGTGCCTTTACGAAACAAGATAGTGCCAACATGAACATTACATAATAGATTTCAGATATACAAACAATTTAAGGATGAACAATATAAAGCTCCATTGAAGAAGAATTTAGCAGAAATCAAATTTCCAATAGGATCAAGCTTGAATAGGCAAAACTCAACAAAATTTCAATTCTGACAGAATTTAAGTGGTATATTTCCTGAATTGTTTGAGTGATTAATTATACTCCAATTTGCTTAAAATAGGTGTCATTGTAAAGCTGTATCAAAATATTTTCAGATGAACTTAGATTTGTAAATTTTTGAGTTCCTAATAGGAAGTTACAACAAATAGAGTAAAGAAAGGTCAGAATTGATCATCTCTGTTTTACAGAATTGGTAGAATCAATTTAAACAAATGTTTCAGAGGGCAAACATACTTCAAAATTTCCAAATTAGGTGTCAAAAGAAAGATACACGAATCTGGTTTCCAAAGAATAAACTTTTGCATAATTCAGAATTTTCATCAGAGAGTTATGAGCCATTTAGTAACAAAAGGTTAGGAGCTATAGTATCTATTTCACCGAATACATGAGGTCTTTTCATTTATATATTTGGATAGGTAAATTTACTCCAAATCTTTCAATATTTATATCCAATGAAAGCTCTTTAAGTCTTCTTTCGTATGAAAAATTTTGTGCAAAAACTTATGGCTATAAGAGTACTGAAAGGTCAACAATCCGAAAAAAGTTATGGCTATAAGAGTACTGAAATGTCAACAATCCGAAAAAAGAGTGTTTTTCCTCAATCAGAATTTTATGCAAAAAGTTATGGCTATAAGAGTACTGAAAGGTCAACAATCCAAAAAAAGAGTGTTTTTCCTCAATCAGAATTTTGTGCAAAAAGTTATGGCTATAAGAGTACCGAAAGGTCAACAATCCAAAAAATTTCAGATCCAACATTTGATGTATAAATGGCATAGATATCTTACATGAAGCCACAATCTTCCAATTTTCTCAGAATCAAGATGAAAACAAGGATCAAAATTTATCTCTAGGATGGGGTTAGAACACTTGCCTTACAAAAGTTTGATTCCCAACTATGGAGAGTTGATGCAAAACCTTGAGCTAGGACAAAAGTTCCTCTTCTCCTTCAATTCTTTCTTCTTCAATTCCTTCTCCTTCTCTTCTACGTTGGTAGTAAGTTTTCTCCTCTAATCACTAAGATTTGGCTCATGCAAAGATTTGCAAGATGGCAAGCATGCATGAGGAAAGCTTAGGTGTCATTCTTAGAATAAACACAAGTGGCTCATTCTTAGGTTAACTAATGCCATATGTCCTCTATTTTTATTTTATTTATTTTCTTTCTTTCTTTCTTAAACTGAATATAAATCTTTCATAAATCCTATCTAAGTATTAGTATTCACATTTTGGTCCCTAGCACTAAACTTTCAATATAAAAAATATTTAGTGCTAAAGAATTATTAAACATTTCTCGTATTTACAAATAGGTCCTTAGAATTTTATAAATAAGTCCTCATATTTTATAAATAGGATTTAAAATTTATTTGGCTCATCTATAGAATTTAAGATGGGTAGTAATATTATAATTAAACTCTTATACAAAATTTAGAAATGAGAGAAAAAAAAATACGAGGGATGTTACACTAGTGAGCTTGATAACGATCAAGAATTGTATTACTACCCGCTCCTAGCTTGTGTGGGTGAATATATCTAAAAAAAATGATCATTTTTGGCTACCCATTTAAACTTGGGTGCCTCAAATATTGATATACTGAACTTATCATTGTTCATTGAGTTCCTTATCATTCCTTTAGGAATCCATATTAACCTATGTGGGCTAAGTTTCTTATACGGACATTTATAAGTAACATATCCAGATTTGTAATAAAAATTATATTTTAAATGAGATGATACATGTAGTGTGGGTCCTTTAATGAAGGTGGTTGGAGTTCGGTGAGATCTAGTCACAAATCCAATTCCACTGCTTTTTCTGACGTGACCCTTATTTGCAAGGATCATGTCCAAGCCCTTGCTACCGACCTTAAACTTATTTAAGGTCTCTTTAAGTAGCAAGTTCTCATTTTTAATGCCTTTAAGTGTTCACACTTAGAGCATGGGGGTAAATAGAAAGTATCGAGTTCAAGACTTTCAAGTTTATCTAATAAGATAACATGCTCCTTTTTTAATAAATTAATCCTTTTATTAATAGATCTACACTTATCAGATAATTCATGAAAAGCAATTGAAAGTTCGTCGAAAGATAAATTTTCATTAAATAACTCACATGCCTCATCTCCTAAAGCCATCAATGCGAAGTTGGCCTCCTCTTTGTTGCTTACTTCTTCATCTTCGGAGCCACTTGAGTCATCCCATGTTGTCTTGATAGGACCATAACAGGGTTGGGTCCTACTCAACCATGTAGCAACTAATAAAAATCCTATGAGAGTGTAATAATCTCCACCTAGCTGCCTCTATCCTATAAAGAAAAGAGGCTAGGGTTTATATTTGGGTCTTTGGGCTTCTTAGCCGCCCCTCCTTATTATTGGGCCAGTCGGCTAAGGTTGAGGGCAAATTGGGTAGTTCACTTAGGAAGCAGCCCGTAGGGCTAGGGTTTGGAGCTCTATATAAGCATGTAACCTCCATCTATTTGGAATAAGAAAAGATCAATCTACTTTGTAGCCACAAGGCTGACTACTTGGAGGGTAGAACCTCTATAGTATTCCAAGGGTTGATCCTCATCAAAGATCAATCTACATAGAATTCCTCTAGGCTTCTATCATCTGGTATCAGAGCAGCGATCTTGCTGCTTTTGCTGCCATCCTTGCCACCCACCATCAACCAAGCAATTCCCACAATTGCTCTTGACGTCGCCGTCTCCACCTTCATCTTCTGCCATAGATCAAATCAATCTACTATTGTCACTTCCAATTGCATCAGAGATCTGGTATTCTCCTATCACTAATACCTTTTATTGCTGTAATTTGCCATTCAAAATATAAAAAAAGGTCTTACTATCTATCCCTTGTTGCGAATTCCTTTCGTTGCAAAAGTTATTATCTTTGTGAATGAAGGATTGCTGCAAAAAATTTCAGCCGCATATTGCTGCTTTAAACCAATCCATTGCTATTCGTTTTGAACGAAATTTCTTGAGCACCTCATAGATCATCTTGGCTTTCATCTGGGATTGATCTATCATGGAATTCATCTCTGAAACATTACTGTGTTGCTGCAAGTTTTCATCGTAAATCGCTGAAATTTTTCGACGAGAATTCTGCTATCGCAACTTGCACCGAATTCTTTGCTATTATGTTGCCAAAATTTTCTTAATCCAAGTTGTTATCCTTGCTATTATTTAAACTGAGATTCTACTGTCAAATCCCCTCCTCAAATTTCTGGGTTCTCGCTGGAAATTTCGTCGAGAAACCGTTGTTTTTTTTACGACAATTCTGCTCTTACGAGACAGTGTATATCGGCAGCAACTTCCACTGAATTCTATCAAATCTCTACTGCCATCTACCATAGATCTAAAACCCTCTTCCCTAACCTTCATCTACTACCATCACAACCTAAAACTCCATCAAATCGTAGCCCTAAACCGCACCCAAAATAGCCACAAAACAAGCCTAAACCGCAGCCTACATCCACCAATCCACAAACCCTTTCGGCCACCACTTCCCTCAAACAATACATGCCTTTAACCCAACAACAAAAGAGAGATCTTAATATTATAGATCTGGAGGCATATACTATGACATCTGAGGAGGCAATCAATGCTAAGTTTGAAGCCTTCGAGACGCGGATGGAGGAGAAGATTCGGACCCTCTTTGCCGAACTCAGTTTGGGTCAACCACCGAGCCCAAAGAAATCACATCAAGGAGAGAGCTCTGATCGAAGAGATGACTTCCAAGAGAGGGGAGGCTCTATTACTGATCCCTACTACCCATGCATGAGGATGGACTTCTCTAGATGGGAAGAAGGAGACTCGATTGGTTGGATCTCACGCGCAGAACGATATTTTCGATACCATAAAAACCACGGACGCATCTATGGTGGAAATTACGACTATACATCTTGAAGGGGATGTCATACAGTGGTTTGATTAGTTTAAACACACTCATGGAGTCCTCTCATGGTGACAATTCAAAGAAGGACTGTTGATCCGCTTCGGACCAACCGATTACGATAACATCGATGGACAACTAGTGAAGATCCGACAAACCTCCACCATTCAGGAGTATCAAACCAGGTTTGAATAGTTATTTAATCAAACTCATGATTGGTCTGAAAAATAGCTATTGGGAACGTTTATTGAGGGCTTGAAGTCAGAAATCTAGGGAGAAGTTAAAGCGCGACAGCCGTACATACTTATGGCAGCTATCTTTTTTGCACGACTTCAAGAGGAGTGATTGAACCACGAAGCCTGGAGAACTAGGGTCACTCCCCAACTAGTAGTATCAAAGCCCTCAGCCCCCCCCTACTATCAGCTGAGCTCCTACACCAAAAAAGTTGACAAGAGAAGAGCTTCGGGAGCGATCTACAAAGGGGTTATGTTGACATTGTGACAAGCCATGGAGCCTCGAGCATTGCTGTAAAAAGGGGAGGATTCTTATGATCAAACTAGTGGAAGAACATGTCATTGAACAACCAGAAGAGTGCCTTGATCATGAGGAAGAAGATGCAGAAGAAGTACCACAATCGATTGACTTTATGGTACACGCGTTAGCGGGCTACTCAAATACGCAAACGATGAAAGTTGGAGGCCTTCTCAAACAACAACCGATCACCATTCTCATCGACACGGGCAGCACAAATAACTTCCTAAATAGTAAGGTTGCTGCTCGAATGACGCTCCACATCGAAGGTTGTAGCAAGTTCGACGTAAAGGTCACCGACGGCCGAGTCCTAAAGCGTGACCAAAGATGCCCACAGGTGAAACTATTATTGCAAGACCAAGAAATTATCGTTGACTTCTTCCTCCTACCAATTGATGATTATGAGGCTGTGCTGGGCATAGAATGGCTGACAATGCTATGTGATGTCTCTTGGAACTTTTTCAAATTAATTATGAAATTCTACTGCAAGGGCAAATAGGTCACCCTATGCGGGAAGCGTGGAAGCAACGTAACCATTATTTCGACCCAACGAATGGAGAAAGTTTTACATAAGATAAATGGTGGCTTTTTTATGCATCTCCAATAGCAACCAGAGGGGAAGAAAATAAAAATTGAAGATCAAAATCTCACCTAATTGCTTGCTAAATTTGATGATGTTTTTACCTCGAATAAAAATTGAAGATCAAAATCTCACCCAATTGCTTGCTAAATTTGATGATGTTTTTACCGAACCGCGCGGTCTTCCTCCTACTCGGCAACATGACCATCGAATTCTAATTCTTCCGGGCAAACCACCAGTGAACACTCGGCCGTACCACTATCCTCACCTCCAGAAGGATGAGATTGAGAAGATCGTAAAGGAGATGCTTGAAACAGGGGTGATTCGGCCAAGCTGCAGCCCCTATTCCTCACCGGTGCTACTTGTACGTAAGAAGGACGGAACTTGGCGGATGTGCATCGACTACCGAGCTCTAAATGGCATCACCGTCAAGGATAAGTACTCAATACTAGTGGTGGATGAACTTCTTGATGAGTTAAGAGGAGCTCGAGTCTTCACGAAGTTATACGTCTGATCCGGTTACCACCAAATTCGGGTATATGAAGGCGACATCCCAAAAACAGATTTCCACACTCATAACGGCCACTATGAATTCTTGGTAATACCTTTTGGACTCACTAATGTTCCTTCAACCTTCAAAAGTCTCATGAACGATATTTTTCAGAGCTTTCTTCGTAAATTTGTGCTAGTATTTTTCGATGATATTCTTATTTACAGCCCTTCTCTTGAGACTCACTTTCAGCACTTGCGATCTGTTCTAACGATCCTTCGGGAGAATACTCTTTTTGTTAAACTATCAAAGTGTAGTTTTCTCTAGCAAAAAGCAGAGTACCTTGGGCACATAATATCAGAAGGAGTGGTAGTAGACCCAACAAAAGTAGACCCAACAAAAATTGAGGTAATACAGAGCTGGTCGAAACCTACAAATGTGAAATTGCTGCGTAGGTTCCTTAGACTAACGGGCTACTACCAAAAATTCATGAAGAACTATGGGAAGATTAGTGCACCCCTAACTTCTATACTGAAAAAAGATGCCTTCCAATGGTCGGACGAAGCCTCTGCTGCCTTCGATAAACTTAAGGCAGCCATGACGACGATGCCGATGCTAGCATTACCAGATTTCAGTCGACCCTTTATCATTGAGGCCGATGCATCTAGAGTCAGAATTGGAGTTGTTCTCATGCAAGAGGGTCGACCGCTCGCATACACTAGCAAGGCGTTGTCTCCCTCCCATCAAAAAATGTCTATCTATGATAAGGAGATGCTCGCCATTGTGCACACAATAACAAAGTGGAGACCCTACCTAATCGATCGACAATTTCAGATTAAAACCGACCATAAAAGCCTCAAGTACTTTTTGGAGCAGAAGATATCATCTCCGGAGCAACAAAAATGGGTAACCAAATTCTAGGATTTGATTATGAAATTATTTACAAAGGGGGAAAGAAAATATTGTTGCAGATGTGCTCTTACAGCTACCTGAGCAAGCTAAATTTTCAGCCGTCTCTCTTCCTACCACCGGCTTCCTTAAGGACATTAGGGAGGAATGGAAGAAGGACCCAAAGACTAGCAACATCATTAAAAATTTGGAGGAGGATCCAGGCGCAATA
Source organism: Musa beccarii (assembly GCA_024322285.1). NCBI lineage: Eukaryota > Viridiplantae > Streptophyta > Magnoliopsida > Zingiberales > Musaceae > Musa > Musa beccarii. The sequence continues at coordinate 3,274,596 of CM044397.1, read as the reverse complement.
GCTCACTATACTTGGGATTCAAGGGATCTACGCTATAAAGGTCGTATTGTGCTTACACCCGACTCCCCTTGCATCAAAGTCATTCTGCACGAAATGCACTCCATACCTTAAGCAGGACCCTCTGGATTTCTAAGAACCTACAAAAGAGTAAAGCAAAATTTTTATTAAAGAGGGATAAAAAATTTATTTCTGAATACGTGGCACAATGTGATGTATGTCAACAGCAAAAGGGTGAAATAGTGGTGAGTCTAGGGAAACTACAACCGCTACCCATACCGGACTTAGTGTGGACTGACATCTCCATGGATTTCATTGAAGGGCTACTACCTTCCAAAGGTAAAAGCACAATCCTCGTGGTGGTTGATCGACTTACAAAATATACTCATTTTTGTGCTGTATGAAATCCCTACACTACTGCTAGTATTGCTCAGATTTTCATAGAAAATATTGTTAGATTGCATGGGATGCCAAGGTCCATTGTAAGTGATCGTGATAGGGTCTTCACCAGTAAATTTTGGACCGAGTTATTCCAGTTACAGGGCACCAAACTCAAGATGAGCATAGCATATTATCCACAAACTGACAACCAAACAGAGGTTATGAACAGGTGTTTAGAGACGTACCTTCGGTGTTTCTCCAATGACCGACCGAAAGAGTGGACGAAATGGCTCCCCTTGACCAAATGGTGGTATAATACTATGTATCATTCAACTACAAAATGTACCTCATATGAAGCATTGTATGGTCGGCCAGCTCCTGTGATTCCAAAGTATGTAATTGGCTCAGCCAAGATAGATCAGGTCGACCAAGATTTAATTGATAGGGATGAACTCCTACAATTGCTAAAGGATAATCTCTTTACTGCTCAAGCTAGAATGAAACAGTAAGTCGACACACGATGAAGCAAAAGAGCATTTTCAATAGGAGATTGGGTGTATCTTCGCTTATAGCCATACAAGCAGCTCTCCATCAACACACGAGCTTTCATGAAGCTATCTCCACATTTTTATGGGCCCTATCAGATCATAGAGCATATTGGAGCTGTGGCGTACAGACTTAAATTACCTGAAGATGTCAAAATTTATCCTGTCTTTCATGTGTCATGCCTGAAACCCAAGTTGGGAGAACACGAGTCACCTTAGATCCAACTGCCCAACACCACTAATGATGGAAATATTCAAGCCCAACCACAAGCCATCCTCGACCGCAGAATCGTGATGCGTCGTCGATGTCCCTCTATTGAAGTACTAGTGCATTAGACTAATTTACCACTCGAAGATGCCACATAGGAATCGTACGAGGAGCTGAAGACCCGATTCCCTAAGTTCATAGAACCCCAACCTTGAGGACAAGGCTGATTTGAAGGGGCGGGCTTGATAGGACCCTAACAGGGTTAGGTCCTACTCAACCATGTAGCAGCTAATAAAAACTGCAGGTGTACGTAGGCTGATTTCTGCAGGCCGCGTACATGGAAATTTTTTGTCAACCCATCGTCAGCCATCATTGCCAGAACCACACGGTGCTTTTGGCCATTTCAGGATGGGAGCTTCGATGATGTTGCTGTGAGAGTGTAATAAACCCCACCTAACCGCCTCTCTCCTATAAAGAAGAGAGGCTATGGTTTATATTTGGGTCTTTGGGCTTCTTAGCCATTGCCCCCCTTGTTACTGGGTCGGTCGGCTAAGGTTGAGGGCAAATTGGGTAGTTTACTTAGGAAGCAGCTCCTAGGGCTAGGGTTTGGAGCTCTATATAAGCATGTAGCCTCTATCTCTTTGGAATAAGAAAAGATCAATCTACTTTGTAGCCATAAGGCCGACTACTTGGAGGGTGGAACCCTTATAGCATTCCAAGGGTTAATCCCCCTCAAAGATCAATCTACATAGAATTCCTCTAGGCTTCTATCACGCCTTTAGAGCTTTCTTCTTCTTTAGTTGCTTCTTCTTGGCTTGAGGGCGTTCACTTTTGAAGTGCTCCAGCTTCTTACATTCATAATATATAACTTGATCATTTTTGAGTTCAAGTTTATTTTTAATGTTATTTTCAAATTTATTTCTTCATATAAATTTTTTGAATTTCTAAGTTAAGAGTGCAAGTTCATTATCAAGGTCCTCATCACTTGAAGATTCCTTCGAGTGATCTTCTTATGTTCTCAATGTCATATCCTTCCTGCTTTTTGGAAGGTGGTTCTCTAGCTAATCATGAGCATGACATGTCATTTCGTAGGTCATTAAAGACCCAATAAGTTCTTCGAGAGAAAAATTTTTAAGGTCCTTGGCATCTTGAATGGTCGTAACTTTTGGATCCCAACTCTTTGAAAGAGATATTAAAATTTTAGTTATAAGTTTAAAATTAGAAAAACCTTTACCAAGAGTGTTGAGTCCATTGATGACATTTGTGAAATAGGTGTACATATCACCGATGGACTCACTTGGTTTCATTCGGAACAATTCGTAAGAATGAACCAAGAGATTGATTTTGGATTCTTTCACTCAGCTAGTGCCCTCATGAGTGATTTCGAGAGTATGCCAAATATCAAAAGCCGATTCACAAATCAAAACTCGATTAAACTCATTTTTATCAAGTGTGTAAAACAAGGCATTTATAGCCTTTGCATTAAGAGCAAAAACCTTCTTCTCTGATTCATTCCATTCGTTCATCGAAAGAGAAGATTTTTGAAATCCATTTTCAACGATATTCCAAAGTTCGAAATCTATGGAAATAAGAAAAATCTTCATACGAGTCTTCCAATATGTATAATTCGACCCATTAAACATAAGTGGACATATAATTGAATGACCCTCTTACATGCTGGAATACGCCATCTCTCTTGAGTTTTAAACCAAATAAGAGTGACTAAGCTCTGATACCAATTGTTAGGATCTAAGCGGCACTAAGAGGGGGAGGGGGGGGGGTGTTTGAATTAGTGCAACGGATAAAACTCATAAATTTGAAATGATTTCAGAAAGAGTTGTTCATACAGAAATTTTGGTCCGACGAGTGAGATTTGAGCTATGTGATTCGAGAGAATGTGATTGAGAGTAGAGATAAGAAGATCGAAAGATTTGCATCTAAGTAAAGAACAAGATGTAGTAATTAAAACTCATATATTCAGAGTAGTACGCAGCGATGTATAATGATTCGGTCAAATGACCTACGTCCACTTTCGAAACCTCCTTCGATGAGGTTCCCAACTTCCACTATCAAATCTTCTTGAAGGGAAAGGACCAAGCACTCATCTTACAAACTTTTTACAGGTGGTTCATACTCTTATAAAATTTTGGCAAAGTAAAAATATGGGAGGTGAACACTTAAGCTATCGAACACGATTTTGCTATAGCTTAGACTCAGTTTTTATCACTTCTCAATGTGCTTAGCCAACTGACAAGAGAGGGATATTTATAGACTAAATTGGCTTAAAAAATGGAGCAAAAAAGAGTCACATCTCGAATTTTTGGGTACTGACAGTACCACTGTATGGCATTGGCGGTACCACCGCTAATTGACCCTGCTCTATCAGTGTACTGATTGGTACCACCACCTGACAGAGTCCTCGATCTCTATGGATTGGTGATACCACTATTGACTTGGGCCGTACCACTACCTAGACTACTTGAGAATCAGTTCCCGGGGTGGTGCTACCACACTAGTCTGATGGTACCACCGCCAGACATGGTTCAGCACTGCTGAATGGGTCCTGAATCCAGCCCAATTCAGTCCAAATAAGGTCCAATTGACCCCTACTAGGGTAAATTAGGATTATCACCTATCCTAGCCCTAATTATATGCTAACTATAAAATTAAAACATATTCCTAAGTAAATTTTAAACCAACAACGACGAGTTTTCTTCTAGCGAGCTTTTGGCGAACTTCCGACGGACTTCCGACACACCTTCGGATTTCTTCCGGTGGACTCCCACTAGGCTCCCGAACTTTATGACGAGTTCGACGAATCTTTGGCAAGCTTCTGAACCTTCTCGGTGAGCTCTACGAACCTCCGATGATCTTTCTGGTGAACTTCCGAAACCTTTGGCAAGTCCCCGATTCTTTCTTGGCTAGATCCGATTCCGACACACCCTCAGATTTCTTCCGGTGGACTCCCACCAGGCTCCTGAACTTTATGACGAGTTCGACGAATCTTTGGCAAGCTTCTGAACCTTCTCGGTGAGCTCTGCGAACCTCCGATGATCTTTCCGGTGAACTTCCGAAACCTTTGGCAAGTCCCCGATTCTTTCTTGGCTGGATCCGACAGCACTTCCGATGATCCTTCGGACTTCTGGCGGACACTTGAACTCCCAACATACTTGACTCCGGTAATTCGCTTTATGTCTTCATTGCTATCGTAGTTAATCCTGCACACTTATCTCAATAATATGGATTAGGTCAAATAACTTATTAATTGACTTCATCATCAAAATCTGAGATTCAACACCTCGGGTATCCCTCGGGCCTCATTGGTAAAGCATGCGACGAACTATGAGAGGGCCTCGCCATCACATTGGGCTAACGCTAAGAGCGTGGCCACGGAGGGTTTTGGCCGCATGTTGGCTAAGAAGGTCTACTCGAGCCCTCTTGCGAGCTAGTCAAATGAAGAGATCGAAGCTGGTTGGAGCCGATTGAACCACATCTGGGATGATCCCTAGAGCGTGGTGGGGAATGCCCTGCACATCAACGCATCAAAAATGCCATAGAGGGTCATCTGGGCCCGAAAGGCGATGACATGCTCTGTCAGATTGGAACCACCATCATACACCTCAAGGGCTAGGAGTCTGAAGTTGAGAGGAACAGACTTGTCCTGGATCTCAGGAGTGAAGGGGGATGCTCCTGGGGCATCATCCCCAACCTCTCCCTTGGACTTACGAAGCTTGCACTGAAACTCATCCAGACGTCGATTCACCAAGGAGAGTTGGGCTCTGAACAAGTCATTGACCGAGTCAGACAACACGGTGTTGGGCTCGAGGAGCGGCGAATCGGTCGGGTGGAGACTGGGAACACTGGGTTTGAGAGTCATCCCCAGGCCCATGAGTTGCTCCCCTACCACTTCCCACAATCATTCGTGAGGAGCTGGATTTGTCGGGGGGTCGTCGAGTAGCTTCGAGACAAACATAGACGGGCTCGGCGCTTGGGGGCTCGCTAAGCGCATGAGCTATGGGATGAACAGGGCGACTACTTGGATCATCCGGCCAAAGCTTGCACTTGCCTTGATAAGTTGAGGAATGCCTCGGGCGAGACAACCAAGGGTGCTGGGATATTTCCCTGGGGAGATAACCCGGGATCATTGAACAGGCACCAACTGTGGTCCGGGGTTTGGCTCGGGGCGCCCCCTCCCAATTGTGCAGTAGGGTTCGGGCCTGTGGTAGGAAGGTGGGTAGCATGCTATCCTTCAGTGGGGCGAGCCCCTGCATTGGTCACGGGACACTCCTGCGACATCGATATTCCTTTTAGCGCTAAAATGTTGTTGAATTAAAGCGGCCACCAATCGACATGATAGGTTGGCTTGGTTCGTTCACCGATGCTCCGGAGGGTGTCCCGACTTAGTCCACGGTTGATGCGTCTCCTCGAGTGCTCGACACCTGCAAGAAAGCCTGAGTCGGGTCTGGTCCCAACTTGACTCTTTCGATGATCAAGTCAGTGGCAAATCGTCTGGTTTTTTCCTCCCCCCGTGCTGAAGCCAGGCAGGAGGTTTTTATGTGTGTGCCTGGGGCTGATTGTGCGTACTTTAACTCGGATGATGATTGGCTCATGCGAGACGACATCGTACAGGGTGGCACTATGCAGCGCTGTCCTGGGCTTTCGGGGGGAGGTGGCCCCGTATGGTGTCGTCCAGGGTTGTCCCGTGCGGTGCTATCCCGGGCTTTCGGAAACGGGCTGCTCCGTGCAATTCCATCCTAGGCTTTCGGGGACGGACTGCTCCATGCGGCTCTGGGTGATGTGGAGGTACTATCACTTCCGACCCGAGGTGGTGGGTCGGACATGACATCCTGCGTGGATCGTGTCTTTATGTTTATGTGTTCGCTGACTATTGTCACATGCATAGTACCAGAATATCCCCTCTCATAAAGAAATTTGAGAATTACTCCTCTTTAGCAATCTGGAAAGCAGAAACCAGTGACATATGATCCAAGAATGTGTTTCGTCTTTTACCTGGAAATCGATCTGATGCCTCGGAAGAGGATCTCGATCAAGAAGCAGGGTTCTCCTGCTCAACTGTCAGAAAGGCATCCTTTTCAACGTGCAGAGATGGTGATCAGAGGGCTGAAGACGTCGGTCTTGTTTAGGGCAGTGAAGAAGCGGAGAGGTGCATGGAGGACGGACAGCGGGAAATTTGACACAGGCCGCGGTGCGGTGGCCCTTGTTCAGCTTGTCGAAGGAGACCTGGGAACAAGAACAAGAAATCTTTAGTGGCGAGACAGATGACCGAAGGAGAACAAGATGGGATCACTAGTTGAGAGAGAGATAAGGCGTGAGGGGAGGAGGATAAGAATGGGCGCATAGACAGAAGGTTGATGGGAAATAAAGTCTTACCGACCCCACGATCCTGGAGGACAGCCGGGTTGCTTGACGCAGTGGTGATGACCGTAGTTGTTGAGAACTGCTTCGAGGAGGGGCCGCAGGACGATCCATCCAGTCCCCCAAAGCCATCGCTGCTACCCTTGCCGCTGCCATCCCCGGCTGCGGACGTGGAGACCCTAATCTTCGGACCTTTCTGAAGCTGTGTACGCATAGGGGTGCAAAAGGAAGTCGGTGCGAAACGGTCCAGTTTGATTGCTTAGAGTTTTGGGTTATGGTTCGATTCCAGCGGTTCGTCTTGGAGCTCGACATCTCCCGCAGGGAGGCCGACCAGAGCGCGGAGTATGCGGTCGGAGGCAGCCAGCTAATGACCATGCCGGAGTTAATGATCGTCCCGGGTTTGGAGAACACGGTGGATGATATTGGGAGAGGCTGGCCACTGACGGTTATAGCTATCAAGTCGAGGTAGTAAAACGTGGGTGCGGTCGCCTTGGTCAGCATCGAAGTGAACTTGACATTCGACGACGGGTAGCTGTCAAGGCCGAACAACAGTAGCCCGCGGAGCTCGATTTCAAAGGCAGGCAGTAGGCGAAGACTCCGCCGCACTTTTGATCGGCCTACATGCGATGTCTTGTCGCGGCCGAGGACCAGCAGCCCCGCAAGCTTTCCGACGAGTCCGCGGTTCCTCTGGCGGCACCGGAACCGAAAATTGGGAATTACGTCGGCGGAGGTCAGCTTGAGCTTGTCCTGGGCGAAGAAGCCGATGGTGTAGGACTTATCATCGTACTGCACCCTGTAGAGGCAGGTGGACGAGCTGCGACCGGAGACGTCGAGGTCGGAAGATTAGCGGAGCCACATGAGATGCTGGAGTACGTAGACGGGGGTTTGTGTCGGAGACAGGCTTTTGCTGCCGGTAGCAGTAGGAGGCGCATGGCCGACACTGGATGCAGCTGACGTCCTCCTACTTCATTCATAAATAATCATTTCTTATTCGAATCATATTCGATTCAGAATAATAATTAATTTATTAATTTTATTAAATTTCAATCATTAGTATTATTAGTGTACCTTTACGTCGTGACCGCTGAGTCAGCACAGCTAGGTCCGAGTGCAGATATGCTAGGGTCGCCTTGGTTGATCTTTGGGTAGGAAGCTGGCGTCGGGTCAGGTGAAGCGGGTCGTCTGCTTGCTCGGGGGTGTCACCTCCTGCTGATCGGCTCGTCGTGGGCCCTTCGATTCCTGCACACAGGTCGGCTCGAGATTTTTCGACCCGACCCCTCCGAAGTTTAAGTTAGCTTTGGTGAGAAAGAGTTGAGTGTTTTTTGAGAAAAGGGAAAAAGTCCTTTAGAGCAATATCGGCCCAGGGCTTTTATGCTGAAAGGGGCGTTAACCCTTGTTGTGTTGCGAAGTACCATCCTGGGTTTTCGGGCGGCGCAGTGGAGGTATCGTCCTGGGCTTTCCGGGACCGTGCCATACTTTGGGTGACGCTCATACCCATTCGAGAGCATGCTTGGTAGGGCTGTCGAGGCGCCATCCCAGGCTTTCTAGGACGGTACTATGTTGCCTCGATCAGCACACGTTCTAAGAGATCGAGGGTCGCCGATCGTACTGATGTGACCTGCCTCGGTTTTTATGCTGACGTGGCACGTGACACTACCCATGGGAGGGTGGGGCCAGTATGCACCCCATCAATTATTGTTTGTATCCTTTGAGTTTACCCTAATTCTGTATGTGCATCACTAGATGTTCTTAATTTGAATAAAATTCTAATAGTCTGCACAACATGAGATTCGTCTATGTTTAAATGATGATGTCATCACTGACAAAAAAATTAGATGTTTTATTTTCTGTTAGTATATCTTTACGCCATGGCAGCTGAGTCAGCACGGCTAAGTCCGGGTCCGGATGTGTTGGAGTTGCCTTGGTTGATCTCCGAGTAGGAAGCTGACGTCGAGTCGGGTGAAGCGGGTCGTCTACCTGCTTGGGGGTGTCACCTCCTACTGATCGGCTCACCGCGAGCCCTTCGATTCCTGCACACAGGTCAGGTCGAGGTTTTTCGACCTGACCCCTCCGAAGCTTAAGTTAGCTTTGGTGAGAGAGAGTTGAGTGTTTTTTGAAAAAAAGGGAAAAGTCCTTTAGAACGGTGTCGGCCCAGGGCTTTTATGCTAAAAGGGGCGCTGACCCCTGATGTGTTGCGAAGTACCATCTCGGGTTTTCGGGCGGTGCTGTGGAGGCACTATCCTAGGCTTTCCGAGACCGTGTCGTACTTCAGTTGATGCCCATACCCGTTCGAGGGCGCGCTTGGTGGGGCTGCCAAGGCGCCATCCCAAGCTTTCCGGGATGGTACCATGCCGCCTCGGTCGGCGTCCATTCTGATGAGACCAAGGGCTATCAACCGTGTTGATGTGACCTGCCTCCTTGGTTTTTATGTCGACGTGGCACATGACACCACCCATGGGAGGGTGGGGCTGGTATACGCCCCATCACCACCAAATTATTGTTTGTATCCTTTGAGTTTACCCTAGTTCTGTATGTGCTTCACTAGATGTTCTTAATTCGAATAAAATTCTAATAGTCTGCACTGCAGGAGATTCGTCCATGTTTAAATGATGATGTCATCACTGACAAATAAATTGGATGTTTTATTTTCTGTTAGCGTACCTTTACGCCATGGTCACTGAGTCAGCACGACTAGGTCCGGGTCCGGATGTGTTGGGGTCACCTTGGTTGATCTCCGAGTAGGAAGCCGACATTAGGTCGGGTGAAGCGGGTCGTCTGCCTGCTCGAGGGTGTCACTTCCTGCTGATCGGCTCACCGCAGGCCCTTCGATTCCTACACACAAGTCGGCTCGGGGTTTTTCGACCCGACCCCTCCGAAGCTTCAGTTAGCTTTGGTGAGAGAGAGTTGAGTGTTTTTTGAGAAAAAGAGAAAAGTCCTTTAGAGCGGTGCCGGTCCAGGGTGTTTATGCTGAAAGGGCGCTGACCCTTGATGTGTAGCAAAGTACCATCTCGGGTTTTCGGGCGGCGTTGTGGAGGCGCCATCCTGGGCTCTCCGGGACCGTGCCATACTTCGGGCGGTGCCTATACCCGTTCGAGGGTACGCTTGTTGGGGCTGCCGAGGCGTCATCCCGGGCTTTCTGGGATGGTACCATGTCGGCGCCCATTCTGACGAGATTGAGGGCCACCGACCGTGCTGATATGACCTACCTCCTTTTTTATGCTGACATGGCACGTGACACCACCCATGGGAGAATGGGGCCGGTATGCTTCTCCCCCCTGGAGAAAGTCATGTGTCAGCTCCAGCTAGGGAGGACTCAGGGTGTGGCTTTTGTTTCTTGGAGTCATGATTGCTGGCTAAGATTTTGGTTGGTGTTGGAGAGGCTTCTCGGAGGGTAATCGGTTGAGTGGTTCAAGGGTTGTCGCTTGATTCGATGACTCGGGCAGCCTGTGGCCGAGATGGACGACTCGGGTAGCCTATAACCGAGGTGGATGACTCGGGCAGTCTACGGCCGAGGTGGGCGACTTGGGAAGTCTGCGACCAAAATGTATGACTCGGGCAATCTGTGGCCGAGGTGGGCGACTCAAGTAGCCTGCGGCCGAAGTGTACGACTCAGGCAGCCTACGACCGAAGTGTACGACTTGGGCAGTTCGCGATCGAGGTGGACAACTAGAGTAGTCTGTGATCAAGGTGGACGACTTAGGCAGTCTGCGGCCGAGGTGGATGACACGAGCAGTCTGCAATCGAGGTGGGCGACTTTGGTAGCCTATAGCCGAAGTGTACAACTTAGGCAATCTACGGTCGAGGTGGACGACTCGGGTAACCTACGACCGAGGTGGACGATTTGGGTAGCCTACGACCGAGGTGGACGACTCGGGCAGACTACGATCGAGATGTACGACTCAGGCAGTCTGCTGTCGAGGTGGGCGACTCAGGCATCCTGTAGCCAAAGTGTACGACTCGGGCAGCCTACGACCGAAGTGTATGACTTGGGCAATCTGCGACTGAGGTGGACGACTCGGGCAGCCTGTGGCTGAGATGTACAACTCTAGCAATCTGTGGGTGAGGTGTACGACTTTGGTAGTCTGCGATCGAGATAGACGTCTCGGGAAACCTGCGATCGAGATGTACGACTCGGGCAATTTGTGATCGAGGTGGGTGACTTGGGTAGCCTGCGGCCGAAGTGTATGACTCGGGCAGCTTGCTACTGAGGTGTACGACTCGGGCAGCCTACAGCCGAAGTATACGACTCGGGTAGTCTGCGGTCGAGGTGGATGACTCGGGTAACCTGTGGCCGAGGTGGACGACTCTAGTAGCCTACGGACAAGGTGGATGACTCGGGCAATCTGTAGCCGAGATGGACGACTCGGGCAGCCTGCGCCTGAGTCCTGTCTCGATCATCAAAACCTGCAAAAACTTACGAACACTAGCTTTAGTGTTTTGGCTGCCAGGCTAGCGTAGCTCTTGTCTTGGCAGGAATTATAGGCACTAACGAGGTGCTAAGTCATAAAATATTTAATGCCGGGCGACGCTCGAGATTACCCACCGCCATGCAACTATGGCGGGAATTAATGCTAGAGTGGGTTGTCGTCCACTTTCGGGGAGATGCAGGGTCGCCTTGATCGGCGAAACCCTCCTTATTGGCGAACCAGAGGCCCATTTCATTCTTGTGCTTCCAACCGATTTGCCTCCTCGGTCGACCTTCCCTCAATCTTCATCGCCTTCATCCTCCCTGGTTGCTATCTTCCTCCATCGTTTCTTTTCCTTCTCTCAGGTTAGTCAGGATGACCTCCTCTTCCTCCTCTTCTTCGTCCTCGTCCTCTAGCGGCGTCGAGGGTAGCCCGCCACCTTCGGGCTGTGACTCCCCTGTTACCGAGAAGATGGCATGAGCCCTTGAGGCCCTAAAGTCATGGCACGACCTCGACTCCGTTGTTACCGAGGAGCTGCTTAGTCATGTCCGGGAGCGTTATAGTATCCTGACAGGCTACGAGCTCCATGCTCCTTGGTCGGGGCAGTGCGCATATGATTTGTTGCCTCAGGGGTTCTGTCATACCTTGGATGTGCTCGAGGCGGGACTTTGCTTTCCCCTACATCCTGTCATTGAGTCCTGCCTTTCTTGGTGGCATATCTCCCCATCCCAGATGGCGCCGAACTCCTGGTGTTACCTGGTGGTGTTCCTCGGGGAATGCCAGAATGTCGGTATCACTCCGATCCGACCCATCTTTCTATCTTATTTTCATCTTTCCAAAGGGTCGGACGGATATTATCTATCGGCCCGATCAAGCTTTAGGGTTAGTGGGGCCCTTTCTAATAATAAAGGATGAAAGGGTTGATTTTTCTTCGTTAGTTGTGCACGGGGGTGGAGCTTCAGCCTCTGATGGTCGTCGCGCATGGTGGATAACTCCACCCCGAGATTGACTGATAAAGAGTACGAGAGCCTTGGGAGATTGAAGGAGATACTCTCCTCGTCCCGAGTGATTAAAAATATGATCAAGAAGTGGCTCGTCGAGGCGGGTCTTAGCCTAGCACCTCAGGGTATGCCTGTAGCTACATCCGCTTGTTTTATTTTTTGTAGCCCGATGTTCGGTATTTCACCTTATCTTAGACTTTTGTGTAGACATGGTGAATCTCAAGATAGTACGAGGGATGCCGTGGGCCTCTTCAGTTCCCAGCCTTCACCCGATGATAGAGCCGGCCTCGGAGCCCAGCGAATGGCTTGGAAGTGCCGAGGTGGACCGATCGAGAAAGAAGACGAAGATTTATGCCTTGAAGAAACCCAAGTCGTCCATGGCTCGAGTACGAGCGACTTTAGCCGAGCACGCTATCACGGACAAATTGTAGACGGCTTATTCAGTGTAATGCTTATGCATGTCTGTGTCTTTTCGGGTTGTTCATGAGTTGTCAAGTATGTAAAGGGTTAGCCAAAGGCTTAATAGTCCCATTTGAGTGAGTTTGGTGATCGTGTAGGCTTGTACATAAAGTATGTGTCATGTGAACACTTGTACTAGATTTTGGTCTGTAGTGGACTAATTTTATACCTTTGTTGTGCAATCATTCTGAGCTTGTGATATCCATGGTTGGAATTTGCATTGGCTATAAAGTGTTTGCCGAAAGGGTTGATTGTGGATCTCGTGTGAAGCGCTTTCTCTGTCCCTTCTCCTCTTTTGCAGGTCCTAAGGTATCATAGGAGATTTTAGGGAGGCTGACCTTTATGAACTGACATGCAATGGTGCCGCACGGCTTAGGTAAAATCAGCTAAGTTTGTGACATTTGGTATCAGAGTGGGATAAACACACATAGAAACACTTAGCATGCAAACGTGGGGGACCTAGCGGGGCTGCGTTGAGGGCAGCCAACATATACGACCGTTTGGAAACGGACATAGAGTTGTAGGGGAAGGAGTCGCTTAGAGGAGTGAGCATCCGAGGATAGCATTCAGAGAAATGGCCAACCCTTCGCGCAAGAGGTACCACGAGGACAAACAAGCTAAGAAGAATTGCGTAACACACAAAGGTTGGGATGGTTGAGTTCGAGTAGTGGCTCGACATTGGCACCCAAACTTGACGGTGCTCGAGGCAAGCGGGGCTCTTGGCAAAGGATGAGATCGTGCAAGGTGGAATGGGTTGTTCAGCGATCGAAAGAGTTGTGCAAAGCTCACAGAGGTGAGGGGAGTTGCAAACTCAAGGAATTCGATACTCATACAAGGGCTTGTATGTGGGCAATGGAATGTCCGTGGCCATCCCAAGGCGGTCGAAGGTCGGTGCCATGGAGCATTGAAGCTTTTTCTTCGGCATGAGCAGGATACATCCATAAGAGGCTGAAGTGTGTAGCAGGTTCAGCATGTTGTTAGACCCAGAGGGGTGCAGTGGGGGATGTATTGGCAAAGAGTCACAATCTAACATGTGTGTTTGCGGAGGCAAAACAGTGCACAGTTTGTTCAGCAAGGTGGAGTAGTCTAAGGGGATAGTGGTCTCTGAAACTTCCAGACGGAAGGATGTGAAGAGAAAAGTTGCTCCAACGGGACAGATATCCAGGAGTATAAGTCCTGGTTCTCCAGAGGAAGAATTATATGCAACAGATCGCACATATTAAGGAGTGCCTCAAGATAAAGCTCAACGGACCGAGCAAGCGACAAGGAGTCACCGCATGATCTCACAAGAGGCAATGCATTGGTGGACACATAGCGAGATCAAGTGGGGGAGCGACCCAAGGTAACACAAAGTGAAAGCATACTTGGAGTCGATATGGAGATTGGACTCAACAGAGGACTGACCCATGGAATGGTGGGCGTAAGGACTATCATTAACTCTATACAAATCGGGAAGCAAAGCAACTTGGGGATAACTTAGTGAAACACCCAAGCCGCATGAAGGGAGTTGGTATAGAAAATAGAACATGGAGCGGAGGCTTAGAGCTTTCCTTAGACAGAGGTCAAGGACACGAACTCTTGCAGAGGCAAGAGAAGGATCATGTCATTCCATGGGTTCTTTATTCTGATGGAGTAGACTCATCTTACATTGTGCTAAAGATGAAGGGAGCTTTGAGGCACATGCACCTTATCTTGGTGAAGCATTTAGCGGAGGAACTAAGGCGACACAGTTTGTAGAGCCGAAGTTGGTGTCAAAAGGCCTTGGCATGGGGCAAGAGGATGCAGAGGTGAGTACTCTTGAAGAATATGCCATAGTGTTGCTATTCGAGTTGCCATGAGGAAAGCGGTGCGTAGTGAAGTCTGTGCTGGTAGGGGCAAAGGCCTAGGATTCAGACAATGGTGCACCAATTTCAGTGAAGTCAGGGGACTTTCGAGGAGCTGCTAGGCGACGGACTATCCTAGAGCTATGCTTCGTCCATGTGTGAACCGAGAGCGGGTGGATGAAGGTTAATTGCTAAAGAAGCGAATAAAACGAAGGCGGCAAAGGCCCTACGATGTATTGGCGAAGGCCACACATGGAGAGATCGCAGTTTAAGTTCATACCACAAGGATCAGAATGCTAAGAGATGTCACTAGGAGGCGACATAATGCAACGGATCGTGGTGGAATAGTTCGTGGCAATGCGACACACACAGCTTGTCCCGTGAGGGACAAGATTATATGGAGGTATGATCGAGAGCGCGATTAGGAGCTCCACTTCGGTGAGTGACATGATGGCAAGAAGGGCTATAGATTCAAGCAGGGAATGCCATGGTACCGCAGAGGTGGGTCTTCCGTATGTGCATCAAATGTTGCATTGAATGAAAGCCTTAGGCATCAGCTTATGGGAGCTATGCACTACCAAGGGAGAAGTTCAGATGCAAGTATCAGTGAGTCCCATGGGGGGACTGGATCATGTAGAGGTCTGATCAAAATAGCTGAAGAGTTTGACTGCTTCAGAGCTCACATTCGCTTAAGGGAGTCCAGCAAATCAGAGGACAAGGCCGAGTAAACAAACATTGCGACCAATGAAGCTAAGGAGAACAGAAGCAGTGCAAGCCTTGCAACATGATGGCGGAGGCTATACATGGGAGTTGCAGTCTATCTTTCCATCGACCAAGAGGAACTGCTCAGAGAACATAGAAGTGTTGAAGCAGGTGGTCGAAAAAGGGTGAGGAAGCAATAACGAGTCTAGAGGGACTTAGCTACCCAAAAATTAATCGTCGGTTAGAATGAAGGTGGACTCAGAAGAGTATCGCAGTGCCGCAGAGGCGGACCTACAGATCGCAAAGAAGGGACACAGATGCGAGACAATGGATAGTAGTGCCATGGGTATTGCAGCGCTATGATACCACAGAGGTGGGATTTTCGTGGAGTCATTGATTCCTTGCTCTCATAGAGGGAGAGAGCTTGATCATGATATAGCCCGTGGAGGAGGAGAATGCATTGGCAAACTCTATGTACTATGACAAGGCTGAAGGGCAGAGGCCAGAGAACTTCATAAGATCGGTGTCAATGGACTTCTCATCGAGATTGCCGTAAGTGAAGAACTTCGGGTCGATGCAAAAGTGCAAGACCAAGGAATGAAGCAGGCAGTACGCAGTGCTACACTTTTGCTACTCAGAGGAGTAGGCGGCAGGAATGATGGAGAAGGCGGTACAATCCCAAAGGTGACCAAATCTATCAAAGACTTGCTCTAAGTTGGAGTGAAAACTTCTTGCATTCCATAAATTCAATGGCATTGAGAAGGTGAATCACAGTAGCTGACTCAGCGTAAGGATTGCAAATACTTCAAGTGCTTCGGAAGTGAGAGCTAAGAGCAGGCAAATTCTAGTAACCAACTTGATGCATAAAGTACAACCTCGAGGAGGTAGGCGAAGTCAAATAACCTTTGCCTTCTCAACTCTTAAGAGAATATGCGAAATCGAGTACCCCAGCTCTCTTAGTTATCCAGCAGAGGAGCTCTACATATATTTGAAGACCCTTCGAAGAGACTAATGGAAGATAATAATAGTTGTCAAGTCCCCACCAATGGTGATCAGTGCTACTGAGAGTAGATTGTCTACTTCATTTCCCAATTGAATGCCAATCGAAAACGAAAATGATGCGAACATACTTAAATGAGACAACTAAATAGAAGAAGATTCGATGGGAAAAATTTTACAGAGAAAGGACTTGCAAACTTCAAAGGTTGCGATGCGATGCTCATCAAAGCTCCAACAAGCATTTATCTAGTTCAAGGGACAAGAAGAATTTAAAGACTAGCGCATATCAAAGATGGTCTTTTCCTTCATCAGATGAATCTACAAGACCCAACAAGGATCAACACAATTCTGCCGACCCCACACCATAGTCAAAGTCATTGGTGAGTTGAAGCAGCATGGCAGATTAAAGTTCGACAACTCAACAATAATAGCAGTGGAGGCAATTGGGAGTCGAGGGGCGCATCGCAGCAGGAGCAGAAGATTGAAGATCCAGCAAAGGCAAGGAGTTGCAGCGTCAACAAAGGCTTCGATGAGGATGTCGAAGGAATAAGTGGGGCAGAATGTCACAGATAAATTGTAAACGGCTTGTTTGGTGTAATGCTTATGCATGTACGTGTCTTTTCGGGTTATTCATGAGTTGTCAAGTATGTAAAGGGTTGGCCAAAGGCTTAATAGCTCCATTTGAGTGAGTTTGGTGGCCGTGTAGGCTTGTACATAAAGTATGTGTCATGTGAACTCTTGTACTAGATTTCGATCTATAGTAGACCAATTGTATACCTTTGTTGTACAACCTATTAGGTCTCAGATTTTAATGATGAAACTAACTGATTATGTTTTATTATCTAACTACGTTTTAAGTGATGCAGGTCTACTCGATCAGGATTAGATAGTTGACGTAGGAGGAATTGACGTTGCGCCGAAGGAACACATCAGGATATTGGACGTCGAGCCGGAGGTCCGGTCGACAAACGACAAAAGGTTTCAGACGTCGGGCATCGAGCCAAGAAGAGTGGTGTTGCGCCAAGGATATCGGGGTTGCAGAAGTCAACCGTCGATTGGGCAACAGGCCACAAGAGAGGACGATGTGCCAAAGTATCGGACGAAGCGTCGATAGGCCAATTACATGTCCAACAACAAAATGTCAATTTGCGTTGTAATAACTATCTAGATCGAAGTAGAGTTTTGGCTTGTATGCATGATTAACTATGATGACGATGAATACATAAAGTGAAACAAAGTGCCGAAGTCAAGTGCGATGGATCGTTGGGAGTTCGAGAGTTCGATGGAAGTCCAAAGATTTATCGGAGATTCCCGAGAAAGATCGGAGCTTGCCGAAGAAGCTTGTTAGAACTTGCCAAGAACATTGTGAAATCTAGGAGCTTATCGGGAGTCCGCAGAATGGTATCCGAGGGTTCATCGGAAGATCGCCGGAAGTTCGTCGGAAGCTCGCCGGAGAAAGAAGTCTTGACTTGCGGACTTTATAATAGCTTAGGAGATATCTTTAATTTCATAGTTAGCACATAATTAAGATTAGGGTTAGGTGTTAATCTTTTTATCCTATTAGGGGCCAACTGGGCTCGGTGTTGGATTAGTTTGGGTTAGGTTTAAGGCCCAACTAGGAGTGCTAGACACTGTTTGGCGATGGCACCGCCCAGGTCCAGCTTCCCAGGTAGTCTGGGGTGGTGGTACCTCCCTGGGGTAGAGTGCTCGGGCGGTGGCACCACTGGCTGGGCGATGGTACCACCCAATACACTGACAGGGGCAAAAAGCTTGAGCGATGGTACCGCCAGTACCCCTGAAATCCGGGGTAATTCAAATTTGGGCTCTAAATTTAAATCCTCTTGGAGCCTATAAAAACCCCTTCTATCCCAGGGTTGAAGACAGAAGCACAATGAACTTAAAAGAGAGAAAACGCTGTAGAATTCTCTTTAGAAATCCCTCCTCTAGCTCTTATTAGTTTTCAATCTAAAGAGGAGTGAGTGCTTGTAAGGGTTTTCTCCCAAGCCCATCAAAAGGAGAGTGCTGTAAGGGAGTTGGTCCTCGCCAGTTAGAAGGAGGACAGCTAGTAGAAAAGCTGATGGCCTTAAGTGAAGAGGAATCGGGAGTGGACGTAGGTCGTATTGTCACGAACGGTCGTCACACACCCGCAGCAACTTCGTTCAACGTTCCGTTTGTCGCTTGCCCATGCTTGTACATATCCTTGGCAGCCTGTTTTGCCATGTTTTGGTGTGTTTTTCCTTGTAAAAACGTAGAAAACAGCAAATGCGGCAGCATGCAAGAAACGATCGCTCACGCATCGCCTGACATCCAAAAACAGCTCCGTTTTCGTGTGCCGCGGGTTGATTTCTGCAGGCCACGGCCACGAGATTTTTGTTAGCCATCTCAGCACCCTAGAACCCCCCGGGTGGCACATGGCTGGATGGGGCTTCAGTATAGTGTCGGGCGTTGAACACTTTCACAAGTTTGCAAGTCAACTTGACGGCGGACTTGCCTTCGCGCCCCCGCACTTGGGGAGTAGTTGTTTGCGGACTTGTAGCTGCTCATTCACCCCTATAAAGTCCTTGTTTTCCTCATCTCTTTCTCTGCTTTCTCGCACTCCAAGTGCTCGTTCAATTGCTTGTAAAGCTTCCCTCTTCGCGAGACGTCGGGACTTGTCCGCCGCTCGTTCCAACAACTAATCAACTTCTCTTTTGACAGGTCCTACGGGACCTGCACGAGGTTGCAGCTCAGCTGACCCTTTGCGGACGCGTATGTCGCAAGGGTGCCTCAAGACTTAGGCAATCCAAGCTAAGTCCGATCGAAGTGGGCGCGAAGGCGATTCTTGACTTCGGCAACTTCAACTAAGTCGGTGGCTTGCCGCAAGGGTGCCTCACCACTTAGATAATTCTTGCTAAGTGCGTGACATTGTGGTATCAGAGCAGGCAAGAAACTTGAGCAAGCAGCGAAGAAACTTCGCAATCTCACTATGGCGAAACAACGTGGTGAATCAAGCAAGATGGGGCAAGCCGGAATGTTGCCCCAAGCAGCCGCAGGAGGGCTGCATGTGCAAACTCGCTCGCTCGCTGCAGGAGCCGTTCGTGAGGAACGGGGCAGTGAGCATGAGGAGCGAGAAGTGGGCTACTCTCCACGAGCGGAGGAGGCGCAATCCGGAGCGCCAACCGGAAGAAAGAGCCATAGAGAGAGGGTCACAGTGGTGGAAACCCGCTTAGATATTCTTGAAGCGAGCTTGGATGAACTCTACCAAGGCCAAAGTAGGCTTCTTGGCATAGAGAGCTCGCAAGAAGAAGCTGAATCCCGAATCGACAAGGTTGAAGCCTTAGTCGACCGACTAACGGATGACACAAAGGACTCCGTGTAACATTTGCAAGATTTAGTGACGGAACTCACTTCCAAAGTTGCAATGCTCACAAGGGCGTTGAATGCGGGGGGAAGCAACACCCGCATTGCGCCAACACAAAGCTTCAGGGCACCCGACCCACATTATTATGGGGGTGCTAGAGATGCGAAGGAGCTCGAGAATTTTCTGTTTGATATGGAACAGTACTTCCGAGCAACGAGGCCAAACTCTGAGGACACCAAAGTATCAATAGCGACTATGTATCTGAACGGAGATACAAAACTTTGGTGGAGAACCCGTTGGGAAGAGATTCAACAAGGTCGGTGCCGGGTGGACACATGGGACGACTTGAAGCGTGAGTTAAGAACTCAATTCCTGCCTGAGAACACTGAGTTCGTCGCAAGGAGGAAGTTGAGACAACTCCACCAAACAACTTCCATTCGGGACTATGTGAAGCAATTTTCTGCACTGATGCTGGACATTCAGGACATGTCTGAAAAAGATAAGCTGTTTAGCTTTCTTGACGGCTTGAAGCCATGGGCTCAACAGGAACTTCATCGACGGAATGTCACTGATTTGGTCGGAGCAATTGCAGCCGCAGAAAGGCTTACCGACTTTGCTTCCTCAGAGGACCCGCGGAAGAAGAAGCAGTCCACAGGAAATCACCAACCAAGGCACCCTCCTGGGAAGGAACCTAGGGGTGAGCAAAGGAAGAAGAGTTTCCATAAGGGGCCGAACTCAAATGGCAGGGCCTCAAAACCTAGGAGATGTTTCTTGTGCGGAGGACCACACAGTGTATGGGAGTGCTCGCAAAAACAGGCACTCAATGCCTTGTCGGCTTCCATCAAGACCCCTAAGCCAGACAAGGGCAAGGCAGTCGCCCTCAGTTCGAGTAGCTCTGAATCGAGCAGGGACGATGAGAAGTCGCAAGGACCCCGAATGGGTGCGATGCGTTTTGTCACGAACGGTCGTCGCACACCCGCAAAGAACCGCTCAACGCCCGCTCGTCGCTTGCCCATGCTTGTACATACCCTTGGCAGCCTGTTTTGCCATGTTTTGGTGTGTTTTTCCTTGTAAAACTACAGAAAACAGCAGCAGCTGCAGAGAGAAACGATCGCCATTGCATCTCGCCGACCCAAAAACAGCTCCGGTGTCCGCGCCTGATTTCTGCGATGGAAATTTTTGTCAGCCATCTCAGCCCTTGAACCACCCGGTGGCACATGGCTGGATGGGGCTTCAGTATGTTGTCGGGCGTTGAACATTTTCACAAGTTTGCACGCTCACTTCGCGAAACTTGCCTCGCGCCCAGACTTGGGGAGTAATTGTTTGCGGACTTGCAGCTGCTCATTCACCCCTCTAAAGTCCTTGTTTTCCTCCTCTCTTTCTCTACTTTCTTGCACACCAAGTGCTCGCTCAATTGCTTGTAAAGCTTCCTCTTCGCGAGACGTCGGACTTGTCGCCGCCTTCCAACAACTAATCAACTTCTCTTTTACAGTCCTACGGGACTGCGAGGTTGCGACCCTTTGCGGCGATGTCGCAAGGGCGCCTCAAGACTTAGGCAATCCAAGCTAAGTCCGATCGAAGTGGGCGCACGATTCTTGACTTAGGCAAATTTCAGCTAAGTCGGTGGCTTGCCGCGAGGGTGCCTCACCACTTAGGCAATTCTTGCTAAGTGCGTGACAGTTTGTTGAATGCATTGCGGGGTCAAGTGGGGGAGAACCTGAAGCCGAAGCAACAAAAAGCAGGAAGCAGTGAGTTGATATATGTAAACATTAGACTCAATGGCCAAACCACCCGAGCAATGGTGGACACGGGTGCTACTCACAACTTCATCGCCGACCGAGAAGCAAAGCGGCTTGGGTTAATCTTAGAGAAGAACCCAAGTCAAATGAAGGCGGTTAACTCAGAGGCTAAGCGAATCTATGGGCTAGCAAAGGGAGTCTCCATCAAGATCGGATCGTGGAGCGGGCGCACAAACATGATGGCGGTGCCATTGGATGACTTCCAAGTGATTCTTGGAATGGAGTTCATGCATGTAGCAAAGTTGGTACAGATGTCGTTCCTAGACTCCATATGTCTAATGGGAGGTGACAACCCCTGTGTGGTTTCTGTCACTCGAAGAGAAACCCAAGATCCCCAGCAACTATCAGCGTTGCAATTGAAGAAGGGGGCACGCAAAGGAGAGTTAACCTTTGTGGCTGCGATAAAGCTAGAAACACTCGATGGGGGGGACCGTAAAGAACCTGCTGCGGTGGCAAATGTCCTAAAGGAGTTCGAAGATGTTATGCCACCTGAGTTGCCGAAAACTTTACCGCCACGCAGAGGCGTAGACCATCTTATTGAGCTGGAGCCGGGAGTGAAGCCTCGAGCGAGACCACCATACCGCATGCCCCTCCCGAGTTAGCGAGCTCGAAAGCGATTAGATGAACTGCTAAGTGGTGGTCTCATCTGCAGCCCAAAGCACCATTCGAGCTCCAGCTCTTCCAGAAGAAACAAGATGGGAGTCTCCGACTATGCGTCGATTATCGAGCCCTTAACAAGGTGACCGTGAAGAACAAGTATCCCATCCCTCTCATTGCGGACTTATTCGACCAACTGGGCAAAGCAAAGTATTTCTCAAAACTCGACCTTTGGTCAGGGTATTGGCAGGTGCGTATTGCTGAAGGTGATGAAGCGAAGACTACCTGTGTGACCAGGTATGGAGCATTTGAGTTCCTGGTGATGCCTTTCGGTTTAACCAACGCTCCAGCCACATTCTACACTCTTATGAACCAACTATTCAAGGAGTATCTGGACAAGTTTGTGGTTGTCTACTTGGACGATATCGTCGTCTATAGCCGAACACTTGAGGAGCATATTGAACACCTCCGAATAATCTTCAAAGTTTTCAGGGAGAATTCATTATTCATAAAAAGAGAGAAGTGCTACTTTGCTCAGAAAGAGATCTTATTCTTGGGGCATCGGATCGGCGACGGTTCCATTCAGATGGATAAAGCAAAGGTGCAAGCAGTTGTGGACTGGCAAACTCCAAAGAAGGTGCATGAACTGAGATCCTTCCTTGGGTTTGTGAACTACTATCGACGCTTCATACTGGGGTATTCGAAGCGTGCAACTCCACTAACAGAGTTGCTAAAGAAAGAGCAGCCTTGGAGATGGTCCGACAAATGTAAAGCGGCATTCCAAGACCTAAAGGCTGCCATTTTGGGAGAACCGGTGCTCAAATTGCCAGACTATGGGAAGCCCTTCGAAGTCCATACAGATGCTTCAGACTTCGCTATTGGGGGAGTACTCATGCAGGAGGGCCATCCGGTGGCCTATGAAAGCTGTAAGCTCAACGAGACCAAGCGGCGGTATCCAGTGCATGAGAAGGAGATGACAGCGGTGATCCACTGCTTACGGGTGTGGCGGCACTACCTTCTCGGATCACGATTTGTACTGAGAACAGACAACATCGCTTTGAGTTACTTTCAGACTCAAAAGAAACTCTCCCCAAAGCAGGCACGATGGCAGGACTTCCTAACGGAATTTGACAAGGCAATGGAGTACAAACCCGGAAAAGAAAATGTCGTAGCTGATGCCTTGAGTCAAAAAGTGGAGGTCGTGAATGCCATGCAACTAGAGGGCAGAGGCCAAACAAGCCAGTTGGAATCCAACTTCCTTTCCCGGATCAAAGATGGACTGTACAGTGATCCCCAAGCAGTAACCTTGATGCAATTGATTCAAGAAGGCAAGGCACGACGATTTTGGGTCCAAGAGGGACTCGTCTACACAAAAGGGAATAGAGTTTATGTTCCTCGGGTGGATAATCTGAGGCGTGAGCTTTTGAAGGAGTGTCACGATTCCCTTTGGGCAGGACATCCGGGGATTCACCGAACATTGGCTCTCATGGAGAGGGCCTTCTATTGGCCGAAGATGGGGATGGATGTGGAGGAATATATTCGGACGTGCCTAACTTGTCAACAAGACAAAGTGGAGCAACGGAAGCCGGTGGGACTTTTGGAGCCGTTGCCCGTACCAGAAAGGCCATGGGAGAGCATTTCTCTGGACTTCATATCTAACTTGTCAGCTGTAGGGGGACTCAGATCGATACTTGTGGTGGTCGATCGATTTTCGAAGTATGCAACCTTCATTCTTTGCACCCTACACATTCGCTCAAGAGAGGAAGCGCGAAGCTAATGATGAAGAATGTGGTGAAGTATTGGGGAGTCCCACACAACATTATAAGTGATCGAGATGCTCGATTTCTGGGACGATTCTGGACCGAGTTGTTCAAATTATTAGGGTCGAAGCTATACTTCTCCACAAGCCTCCACCCCCAGACGGATGGCCAAATTGAGAGAATAAACTCACTCCTGGAGCAATATCTTCGGCACTACGTGAGTGCCAACCAACGAGATTGGGTGAAGCTGTTGGACATAGCCCAATTCTCCTACAATCTGCAGCGAAGCTCTGCATCCAACAAGAGCCCCTTTAAGATCATCACAGGACAACAGCCGTCGACTCCTCACACTTTGGCTATTGGATATACAGGGAGTAGTCCGTCCGCATATCATTTGGCAAAAGAATGGTATCGAAATGTAGATATTGCGCGGGCCTACTTGGAGAAGGCAGCCAAAAAGATAAAGAAGTGGGCAGACTTGGGAAGGCGACCCCAGGAATACAAAGTCGGCGATTTGGTGTTGGTGAAGCTCCAACCAGCATCACTCCAATTCTTTAGAAACAAGGTGCATAAAGGATTGGTGCGCAAGTATGATGGCCCCTTCCCAATTATCAGTAGGGTGGGCAATGTTTCCTACAAGTTGCAACTGCCGGCGTGGCTCAAGATGCACAATGTTTTCCATGCCAGCAACTTGAAAGCCTACCACTCCGATACGCAAGATGCTTCTCAAGGTGTTTCAACTCGTCAACCTCCCACCAGAGCTTCTTACGAGAAGCGACTTGAAACCATTTTAGCATATCGCAGGACAAGACTACCCAATGGAGCTGAACAAATTGAATACTTGGTGAAGTGGCGGAAACTTCCCAAAACCGAAGCCAGTTGGGAGCCAGAAGACACCCTCCGACATGAAGAAGCAGCTATCAAAGCCTACCAAAGAGTGTCAACGAGGGCGTTGACAGCTTAAGTGGGGGAGAATGTCATGAACGGTCGTCGCACACCCGCAGCAACTTCGTTCAACGTTCCATTCGTCGCTTGCCCATGCTTGTACATATCCTTGGCAGCCTGTTTTGCCATGTTTTGATGTGTTTTTCCTTGTAAAAACGTAGAAAATAGCAGCTGTAGTGCAGCAGAATGATTGCTCGCTGCATCTGCCTAGACATCTAAAAACAGCTCCGTTTTCATGTGCCGCGGGCTGATTTCTGCAAGCCGCAGCCACGAGATTTTTGTTAGCCATCTCAGCACCCTGGAACCCCTCGGGTGGCACATGACTGGATGGGGCTTCAGTATAGTGTCGGGCATTGAACACTTTCACAAGTTTGCACGTCAACTTGACGGAAACTTGCCTTCGTGCCCGGCACTTGGGGAGTAGTTGTTTGCGGACTTGCAGCTGCTCATTCACCCCTCTAAAGTCCATGTTTTCCTCCTCTCTTTCTCTGCTTTCTCGCACTCCAAGTGCTCGCTCAATTACTTGTGAAGCTTCCCTCTTCGCGAGATGTCAGGACTTGTCCGCCGCTCGTTGCAACAACTAATCAACTTCTCTTTTGACAGGTCCTACGGGACCTGCATGAGGTTGTAGCTCGATTGACCCTTTGTGGATGCGTATGTCGCAAGGGCGCCTCAAGACTTAGACAATCCAAGCTAAATCCGATCGAAGTGGGCGCGAAGGCGATTCTTGACTTAGGCAACTTCAGCTAAGTCGGTGGCTTGCCGCAAGGGTGCCTCACCACTTAGACAATTCTTGCTAAGTGCATGACAGTATGGTCAAACCACTATAAATCAGTTTGCATTTATATTCTTGTAATTTATTTTACTACAAACCATCTTCACTTTGCTGCCTTACTTACTCGACTTTCTCTTCATCTTCTTTAAATGCTTTCAAGTTCAATACATTTTTGGTACGCTTTAATCAAAATTAGTTTTCAACGTACGAAGTTTCCGAAAGCATTGTTTTAAATCGTTGAAATTTATCATCTTTATCCGCTGCACTAATTCACCCCCCCCCCCTCCCCTCTTAGTGCTGCTCTTGATCCTAACAATTGGTATCAGAGGCACGTTATTTCTCATTCGGATTCACACCTGTGAGAAATGGCTTTTCATGACCTTCAAGAGGGTTTTTCGATTGTTCGTTCTCCGTTCTTTAATGGTTCGGACTATACATATTGAGAAACTCAAACGAGAGTTTTCTTAATTTCTCTAGATTTTAATTTATGAAAAATTATTGAAAATGATTTTTAACTTCCCTCTAAACCGACGAACGAATGGTCAGACTTGGAGAAAAAATCTTTTTCGTTAAATGCAAAGGCTATGAATGCCTTATATTGTTCTTTAGATAAAACTGAGTTTAATCAGATTTCAACGTACGAAATGACTTTCAATATTTGGCATACTCTTGAAATCACACACGAAGGATTGAGTAGAGTCAAAGGATCAAAAGTTAATATTTTGATGTATGATTTTGAGGTTTTTCGAATACAACCAAGCGAGACTATAGACAACATGTACACCTATTTCACGGATGTCGTCAATAGTCTAAAAGCTTTTAGTAAATCTTTTTTGAATTTTGATCTCATAAACAAGATTCTAAGATCCCTTCCAAAAGGGTAGGATTCTAAAGTAACCGCAATACGAGAGGCTAAAAATTTAAATGATTTGCCTATTGAAGAACTAATTGGGTCTTTGATGACCTATGAAATGACACTCTTGGAACATGTTAGACATGATGAACATTTGAACTACCTTCCAAAGAACAGGAAGGATTTGAAATTACGGACAAATGAATACCACTTGAGTGATGACTCAAGTGATGAGGACATTGAATATATAATAATGAATTTTAACAAGTTCATTAAACAAAAATCTAAAACTAAAAATGAACTTGAACAAAAGAAGAGGCCACCAAAGAAGAAGAAGAAGGCTCACCAAGAAGAATCAAGTAAAGAAGAGACATATTGTACTTTGACGATTTTCGACAATGAGGTAAGAAACTCACCCAAGTTGCTTTTATCTTATTTTGAAATTACATGATGTATTCATGAGTGTTTAATTTAGATAGTAGAAAATAAAAAATTTATTTTTAAAAATTATATTATGCTTTTCTTTCTTGAATTTTTGAAAAGTAAAAATTATGAATGATAATCGCTTAATTTGTGATAATGCATAAATTCCATGTATGCTTTCCGTATCAAATTTCGGTCTTAAACTTAATGCATATCTATATATGTTATTCTTGAAAGTGTCTTAATGATAATTGCATCTCATGCTTGAACACCTAATAAGATAAAATCAATGAACATTTATCTTGATGACTTTATATTTTAAAACTATGCATGATGAGTGAATCTTATGTGTTAATGCTTGGCTTTCGTATAAAAATTTTGAAGATGCTTTATGGTTTTATGCTTGATCTTTAAATTTTATATCATGCTTAATGAGGAATTTAAATAATGAAAATTGAAATCCTACATTTTGGAATAATGTGTTTTGGACTTGATGGTTTTCATGACGAAAATTATTTTTTAGATTTATAAAATGATGTAAAAATTTGAGCATTGATCATCTTGTTATAACTAATAAAAGAAAGAATTAAAATGATTTTGATGATGCATTATAAAACCATGCTTAATGATTGTATCATGCTCGATGATTTGAAATCTCATATTTTGAAATAATATGATGAATCCATGAATCTTAATGGTTTTGATGATGCTTTCGGTTTTAAATATGATGCATGACATTTTCATATAAAAAATTTGAACATTCCTATGAAAGATCATATCACTTAAATTGAAATACATAAAAATGAGAAAATGCACTATCATGATGATTTATGTATGATGCATTTGATCTTAATGGGTTTCATGACAATACTCATGTTTTGGATTTAAACTTGATACTCATCTTTTAAAATATGAGCACACTTATATGAAACAAATAATTTAAAATAAAACACATTATGTATGATGAGTGACTTACGTTTTGAACTAATGTGTATTTGGTCTTAATCGTTTTTATGATGAATTTTTATATGACGTGTTATATCTTTCGACTTTAAAAATCTTGATGATGGTTTTTGCCTTTATGTCTTAAACTTTCATGTTATCTAAATTTGGTATATAAAGACAAAGATATACTTAGATGAAAAGAATCACTTAAAAATGATTTTTCCATCTTTTCGAGATTAATGATTTTATGATATCTTATGAATCTCATAAATTATGAAAATGATTTTGATGATTTGTTTATGAGCTCGAAGTTGATGAATTGAATTAGAATGAGTCTTATCAATATCGTGATCTTGATAACTTGAGTTTTTTAAGATCTCTTACTCCATACTCTTTTATGATTCTCCCATGTTATTGAAAAAAAATGCAAATGAATCATAAATTATTTTCTCTTGACTTTTCGATTCTCAACTTGAGAAAATGTGCTTTGATGATTGAAACATTGCATGCGTAATTTGATTTCTTCTCCTTCGTTTCAATACTTATTTCTACACATGACTTGATGATTGAAAATTAATTTGCTTTATGATGAATCATTGAATCATGATCTTGATACTTACTAAATGGAATATTTATGAACCATGATTGATATCTTTCATGAAATGAATTCTTTGCATCTATGGTTTGAATGTATCATGTGATGATTGCAAGATTATTGTAAACTCTTATTGATGCAAATTTATAATTGATTGAAAAGTCTATATCATTGGATCCTCCACTTTATTTTGACAATAACTAAGGGGGAGTTAGATTGTTAGCGTGTGCATCACATGAAAAGAAGTTGCTAGCTTATGTATCGCAAAGAAAGAGTGTTAGCTTGAACATTGAGAAGCAAAAATTTGCTATCTCAAGAGCGGCAAAAATCTTGCTCAACTTCACTTTTTCAATAAAACTATTAGTATTTTTATACAAATTATTGAATCTTATGCAAAATTATTTGATTGAAATATAATTCCCTCCCTTTTTTTTGACAAAAACAAAGGGGGAGCTAGCTTGCTAGCAAAGGAGAGCTAGTTGCACTTCTCAAAAGAAAAGATTGTAAACAAAGTGCAATCTTGCACATCTCTAGAAGCAAGTAAAAATTACCATGCTTAAATTGAAAAACTTGGCATGATTGAATGTAATAAATCTAGCCTATATGGGTTGACTTGCATATCCTTAAAAATAGCTAGAGCTACTTCTCCTTTTTATTGATGACATAGGTAGAGAAGTAGATTGATGACTTCATACAATATAATGATGATTGAATATTTTACGTATTTGCATGATATTTTTAATAACATGATTTGATACATGTTACTTGGATTGGGATAATCCAAGTGTACTATCAATGGCATATTGATTTGGGGGAGTTTGGTTAAACTCTAAGGAGTTAAGGTTAACTCCGAGGAGTTAATGTTAACTCCATCAGTCATCAATTAGTTGTCATCATCAACAAGGGAGAGACTATTAGGTCTCGGATTTTGATGATGAAACTAATTGATTGTGTTTATTGTCTAATTATATTTTAAGTGACACAGGTCTACTCGATCAGGATTAGACAGTTGACGCAAGAGGAATTGACGTTGTGCCAGAGGAACACGTCAGGATATTAGATGTTGAGCCGGAGGTCCAATCGACAATCGACAGAAGGCTTCGGACGTCGGCCATCAGGCCAAGAAGAGTGGTGTTGCGCCAAAGATATCGGGATTACGGAAGTCAACCATCGATTGGGCAACAGGCCACAAGAGAGGACGATGTACCAAAGTATCGGACGAAGCGCTGATAGGCCAATGACATTTCGGACAACACTAGATCAAAGTAGAGTTTTGGCTTATATGCCGGATTAACTACGATAACGATGAAGATATAAAGCGAAACAAAGTGTTGGAGTCAAGTGCGATGGATCGTTGGGAGTTCGAGAGTTCGACGGAAGTCCGAAGATTCATCGAAGATTGTTGAGAAAGATTGGAGCTTGCTGAAGAAGCTCGTCGGAACTCGCCAAGATCATCGTGAAGTCTAGGAGTTTGTCGGGAGTCCGCAGAATGGTATCCGAGGGTTCATCGGAAGTTCACCGGAGAAAGAAGTCTTGACTTGCGGACTTTGTAATAGCTTATGAAATATCTTTAATTTTATAGTTAGCATATAATTAAGTTTAAGATTAGGTGTTAATCCTTTAACCTTGTTAGGGGCCAACTGGGCCAGGTTTAAGGACCAACCAGGAGTGCTGGATATTGTCTGGCGGTGGCACCGCTCAGGTCTAGCTTCCCAAGTAGTCTGGGGTAGTGATACCACCTAGACTGGGTGGCGGTACTACCCTGGGGAGAGTGCCCGAGCAGTGGTACGCCCAATACACTGACAAAGGTAAAAAGCCTGGGCGGTGGTACCGCCAGTACCCCTGAAATCCAGGGTGATTCAAATTTGGGCTCCAAATTTGAATCCTTGTGGAGCCTATAAAAACCCCTCCCATCCCAAGGTTGAAGACAAAAGCACACTAAACTTAAAAGAGAGAAAACGTTATAGAATTCTCTTTAGAAATCCCTCCTCTAGCTCTCATTAGTTTTCAACCTAAAGAGGAGTGAGTGCTTGTAAGGGTTTCTTCCTAAGCCCGTCAAAAGAAGAGTGATGTAAGGGAGTTAGTCCTCACTCGTTGGAAGGAGGACAACTAGTGGAAAAGCCGGTGGCCTCAATTGAAGAGGAATCGAGAGTGGATGTAGGTCGTATGACCGAACCACTATAAATCAATTTGTATTTATATTCTTGCAATTTATTTTATTACAAACCGTTTTTACTTTGCTGCCTTACTTACTCGACTTCCTCTTCATCTTCTTTAACACTTTTAAGTTCAATACGTTTCCGATACGCTTTAATCGAAATCAGTTTTCAATGTACGAAGTTTCTAAAAGTATTATTTTAAATCGTCGAAATTTGTCATCTTTATTCACTACACTAATTCACCCCCCCCCCCTTCTCTTAGTGCCACTCTTGATCTTAACACAACCATTCTGAGCTTGTGATATCCATGGTTGAAATTTGCATTAGCTATAAAGTGTTTGCTGAAAGGATTGCTTGTGGATCCCATGTGAAGCACTTTCTTTGTCTCATTTTCTCTTTTGCAGGTCCTAAGGGATCGTAGGAGATTTTGGGGAGGCTGCCTTTTGCAGACTGACATACAATGGTGTCGCACGACTTAGGCAAAACCAGCTAAGTTCGTGACAGTGCGCCCGGTGCGGAGATCGACCGTGGGTGAGGCAAAGCGGGGCCCAGTCGGGAAGAGATGGGGAAAGCTACCCGCACGCCTTCCGTGCACGATCTCTGTTGCACCCAGGCTCATACCAAGGACGAGACATATCAGGCTCTGGTCATGGGTGACCTTCCAAAAGGGCAGCCGTCCTACCCGATCATGTCCCTCTGGGCGGGTCTGACCCACGGGCATTGGGTGTGGTCCAATGGCCAATCCGTGGCTTTGTTTGTCAACGGGGGACTCCATCCGGACCTGGCTTGACAATTGCACAGCTCTCCATCGGAGGCCCTGATCGTGAAGTCAGTAAAGTCACTGCTATAGGTAAGGACCTCATCCTCAGTCTTTCATGCTGCTCGGGGTCTTCCTTTGTTCTAACCTGATCCTTTGCGTAGGGTCAACATTACTTCATGGCGCTGATCGACCGCGTGCAAGATGTCGGTCGAATCATCAATTGTATGGGTGACCGGATCACTGAGCTCCGGAGCCATATCGAGGAGCTCAAAGCTAGGGCTGCGTCCGAAGCCGTCCTGGTTGTCGAGCAGTGTGTGACCGATATCTGATGATTACTCGATAGGGGCCTTCCCAATTTAGGGCGAGCTTGCCACACGATCGGGTTGGGTTGTTGACCTCGGCCCTTCGCAGGACCAAATCGTTTAGTCGGATTGGTCTGGGATGTAGCTTTCGATTATAGAGCTTAGCGATGGCTTTTTGGTAGGCGAGGGCTTTAAGGTGGGCGTCGGCCCACCATTCTTCCACCAATCAAGCCCGGCTCAAAGCCCCTCATCCAATGCTTTTTCTGGTGATTTTCCACCTGGGGCATCGGGAAGACAACCTCGGGTGGTAGGACGACCTTGGTGCCGAATGCGAGGCTATAGGGGGATTCCCCCGTGGCGGTCCTTGGTGTAGTCCAGGAAGACCACAGAATACTCGGTAGCTCTTCTACCCAAGCTCCCTGAGCCTCGGAGACCCTTTTCTTAAGTCCTTCGAGGATAGCTCGGTTGGTCACCTTGACCAAGCCGTTCGTTTGGGGATGAGCCACTGAGTTGAATCTCAACTGTATTCTGTGGCTCAAACAGAATTTCTTGAACTTGTCGCTAAACTAAGTCTCGTTGTCGGTGATGATGACCCTCAGGATACTAAAGCGAGTTATTATATTTTTCTAGACGAACTTCTCCACCTGGTGCTCGGTGATCATTGCCAACGGCTCGGCCTCTGCCCACTTGGTGAAGTAATCAGCTTCAACGATCATGTACCTTCGCAGTCCTGAGGCTGGTGGGAAAGGCTTGTTAGGGATCGAGCGGCACTAAGAGGGGGGGTGAATTAGTGCAGCGGATAAAACGATGGATTTTTTAGCGATTTAATACTAGCTTCTGAAACTTCGTACGATGAAAGCAACGTTTCATTTGAAACTGATTTTTGCGTTCTAACTTTAAAGCATGCGTACAAAGATAAAAAGGAAGTGGAGCAAGTAAAGTAAAGGCTTGCAGCAAAGTAAAACAGAAATTTAAACACTCACACAATCAAGACGCAGCAATGTATAGTGGTTCGGTCAAAGTGACCTACATCCACTTCCGAAGCCTTCTCCGATGAGGCTCCCTTCTTCCACTATCAAATCCTTTGAAGGGGAAGGATCAAATACCCCTCTTACAACCCTTTACAAGTGGTTCACACTCTTACAAGATTTCACAAGAAGAATGAGGTGAACACTTAAGCAAATGAAGAACAAGACTTTCCTAAGACTTATTTTCAAAATCTAACTCTCTAAGGGTTAAGTTTTTCAGCTAAAAGGAAGGGGTATTTATAAGCCTCAAAGTGATTCAAATTTGGAGCCTAAACATGGAGCCAAAATTTGAATCTTTTGAGTTTTTCGGTCTTTGTCGATCTTGGCAGACTAACACACCCAGCGGTTCTACCGCCCAGCCAAAGGTGCTACCGCTGCTTTCCACGCACCAGCGCGGTGCTACCGCTGCTTTCCACGCACCAGCGGTACTACCGCTTCACCAGCGGTACCACCGCTGCTACAGATAAAGGCGGTGCTACCTGCTATAGTACCGAACTCGATATCCGACAAGATATCTGGCTACAAAGAGCATGCACATAGCATGCATGCATGTAGTCTGGTTCGGTTTGGGCCAAAATTTTGGCCCAAACTCATCCTAATCAAGGGCCAATGGGCCCCCACTTTGGGTTATCTAATCCTAACCCAAAATACGTGCTAACTACGAATTTTAAAGACGTTTCCTAAGCTATTACAAAGTCCACATGACAACTTCTTTCGGCGAGCTTCCGGTCAACTTCCGACGGTCTTCCGACAAACCTTCGGAAACCATTCCGCGGACTTACGGCAAGCTTTCGGACTTCACGATGATCTTGGCGAGTTCCCCCGAGCTTCTTTGGCAAGCTCCGATCTTTCTTGGCAAGCTCCGCGAACTTCCGACGAACCTCCCGGTGAACTTCCGAAAACCCTTCGGCAAGCTCCCTACTCATTCTCGGCCGGTTCCGGCAACGCTCCCAACGAATCTTCGGACTTCCGTTGAACACTCGAACTCCCAATGATTCATCACACTTGTCTTTGGCCCTTTGTTTCGCTTTACGTCTTCATTCCTATCGTAGTCACTCCTGCACAAACAAACACCAAAAACTCTACTTCGATCTAGACAGTTATTACAACGCGAATTGACATTCAGTTGTTCAAGACATCATTGGTCGACACTTCGTCCGATCCTTCGGCACATCGCTCTCTCTAGCGGCTTGTTGCCCAATCGACAGTTGACCTCCGCAACCTCGATATCCATGGCGCAACTCCGCACTTCTTGGCCCGATGCCCGACGTACGAAGCCTCCTGCCGATAGTCGATCGAACCTCCGGCTCGACATCCAATATCCTGACGTGATCTCCTCCGGCGCAACGTCAATTCCTCCAGCGTCAACTATCTAATCCTGATCGATAGTAGACCTGCGTAACTCAAAACGTAGTTAAACAACAAAACACAATCAATTAGTTTCATCATCAAAATCCGAGATTCAACAAGGCTCGAGGAGGTCCATCCCCCACTACGCGAAAGGCCATGCGTAGTCGACAGGCGTAAGTGGGACTGTGAGTTGTTGAGGCATTTTGGCATGCTTTTGGCACAGGACACATCGTTGCATATTGGCCTTCGTGTCCCGATGCATGGTTGGCCAATAATATCTCTGGTGAAGGATTTTGAATGCCAAGGTTTACCCGCCAATATGCTCATCGTAGATTCTCCCATGGACTTCGGTCAGGACTAACTGAGCCTCCTTGGGGTCCAGGCACCGCAAGAGTGGTCGGGTGAACGACCTCCGGTAGAGTCACCCGTTCATTTCACAGTACCAGGCCTGCATGCGCTGTAGGCATCGGGCGACTTTTTGTCTGCAAGCAATATCTCATCTTTCTTATATCGTAGTATCTCCTGCGTCCACGTCGGACGTACATCAGTCGAGGCCACAGCCCCGACTATGATTGTGCAAGATGGGAGCTCCTCGACCTCGGGACCAGAGCTAGCGTTGGATCCTGAGGCGAGTTTTGCCAATGCGTCGGCTCGACTATTTTGATCCCGTGATACCCTAGACAGTACAAAACGTGAGAAGTTGGTGGCAAGCTTCTTCGCCTGGACGAGATATTTTGACATGTTGGGATCTCAAGCTTCGTAGCCTCTGTTGATGTTTTCGGCCACCAGCTGCAAGTCGGTGTAGACTTCGATGTCTTCGACTAGCAACTCTATGGCCAGCCTGAGCCCAGCCAAGAGCGCCTCATACTCTGCTTCGTTATTAGTGGCCTTGAAATTGAAGCGGAGGGAGTGCTCGAATAATTATCCGTCGGGGCCTTCCAATACCAATCCTGTGCCAGCGTTACTTGAGTTGGCCGACTCATCCACACGCAAGTTCCACCTCCTTCTAGAGCGCCCTGGTGTGCTGTCCTCGAGCGGGGTTAGTTTCGAGATGAAGTCAGCGACAGCTTGAGACTTGATGGTGGTCATCGGGTATGTCGAACTCGCCAAGCTCGACCGACCACTTGAGGAGGTGACCTGAGATATCGAACTTAGATAAAACTTATCGAAGTTGGTGGTCAATGATTACCTTGATCGAGTGAGCCTGAAAGTAAGGTCGTAGCTTTCGAGCTATCAACACGAGCGCCATGGCCAACTTTTCGATTGGCTGGTATCGTTCCTCAGGTCCGTTTAGTACATGGCTGGTGTAGTAGACCGATTGCTATACTCCGAAGGTCTCCTCGACTAGGACGAAGCTGATCGCATGTTGGGAAGCGGCCAAGTAAAGGCTGAGCTGCTCTGTCGCGGGGACCGTGGCAAGGTGAGGGAGACCGACCAAATGTTGTTTAACCTACACAAAGGCCTCCTCGCACTCCGTCGTCCATTTGAAGCCTTTCGGGTTCTTTAAGGCTCGAAAGAAGGGGAGACACCTGTCACCCGATTGGGATAGGAACCAAGACAGGGCGACGAGTCTCCCAGTTAGCCGTTACACCTTCTTAATTGTCCAGGGTGGCTACATGTCGATAATGGCTCAGACCTTCTCCGGGTTGGCATCAATTCCCCTCTTATGGATGATGAAACCGAGGAATTTTTCTGAGCCGACGCCAAAGGTGCACTTTGCAGGATTGAGGCGCATGTCAAATTTTCGCAAAGTGGTGAATGCCTCGGTAAGATCTGATAGGTGCGTCGAGGCCGTCCTACTTTTGACGATCATATTGTCGACATATATCTCCATGTTTCACCCGATCTACTGGGAGAATATCTTGTTCACCATTCTTTGGTATGTGGCCCCGACGTTCTTTAATCCGAACGGCATGACCCGATAGAAATATACTCCTTGGTCGGTGATGAAGGCCATATCCTCCTGGTCCTCGAGCGCCATCTTGATCTGGTTATAACCCGAGAAGGCATCCATAAACGAGAGGAGCTCGTGTCCGGAGGTTGCATCGACTAGCTGATCGATCCTCGGGAGGGGATAACAATCCTTCGGGCATGCTCGGTTGAGATCAGTGTGGTCAACACACATTCTCCAACTTCCATTAGGCTTTTTGACAAGAACTACATTTAATAGCCACCGAGGATACTTGGCCTCTGCTATGAAGCCTGCTGCCATGAGGCACTCTACTTCACCATTGACTGCTCACTACCAGTCGAGGGCTAACCTTCATAGCTTCTATTTTACCGGTCGAGCTTCAGGGGAGATGCTCCAGTGATGTTGCGCAACTCCGCGGTCGACCCTGGGCATGTCTGTCAGTGACCAGGCGAAGATATCAGCGTTGTTGGTCAGGAAGCTGATAAGTTGCACCCGCTCTTGCTCCGGGAGCTCCGATCCGACCTTCACGACCCAATCGGGTCGGTCTTTGTACAGTGGCATGTCCACAGTGGGCTTCGTCTGTTCGGGGTGCTGAGGCGGTCTCTTGATTTCCCGTGGGTCCTCCAGCGATTGCTCGCACCTCGACCTTTTAGGGAGTGAAACCGCTGTCAAGTAGCATCGCTTGGACTCGTGGGGGTTTCCCCTAACCTCCCCTACTCCGCCTCGGGTCGGAAACTTCATCATCCGATGGTAAGTGGAGACAACGGCTCGAAACTTGTTGAGGGTCGACCGGCCCAGGATTGCGTTACACGTCGAGGGGAGATCCACCACCATGAAGGTTGTCATTATCATCTTTGACCTCGGCTCTTCTCCTAGGGTTATAGGTAGGGCGATCGTGCCAAGCAGGGAGATCGAATTACCAGTAAACCCGATGAGTGTCGAGCACATCGGTACTAGGGCCTCCTTGAGCAGGCCAAGCTTCTGGAAGGCGTCAAAGTAGAGAATGTCGGCGGAGCTCCCCGTGTCTATCATGATCATTTTTACACGAGCGTTGGCGATCCTGGTCGTGATTTCCAGCGCATCGTCATGCTCGAAGTGTTCCATTTCTTCGATCGGGAATGTGATTTCAGGGTCGGGCTACTGCGTCAGAGACTCGTTCATAGTTGCTCGGGCGTAGGCCTTTCATCCTGACATGCTGTCGGGCTATTATGATGTCAATTTATCACTCGATGGGGCCTTCGGGGCGCGACGAGGGATCTTGATCCCTTTTCAAATAGCGCCCGAGGTGCCCTAAGCGAATGAGTTCTTCGATTTGTCGCTTCAAGTCGTGACACTCCTTTGTGTCGTAGCCGTGCTCCCGATGAAACCAACAGTACTTGGTCTGATCTCTGAGCTCCCGAGGGCTCTTTATCAGGTTGGGGGCTTTCAAGAGTCCCTTTTCTTTGATCTGGAGGAATATCTCCGTTCTAGATGCACCCAGGGCCGGAAGAGGGGACCTCGGGGGTGGCGCATCGGGTCGATCCATCCTCCTCGGGACGGCTGATGTTTGTCCCCAGGAGGGTTCTGCCCTGGCTCTCTTGTGCTCGTCTCGCCTTCCGGCCATCAAGGACTCCACTGCGACGTACTAGTTAGCGCTCTAGAGCATCTCCGGGACCACCGCGGGTGGTCGCTCGACGAGTGACTAAAAGAACCTGGAGGGCCGCAACCCTATCATGAATGTCGGCATTATCAAAGAGAGGTGAGCATCGGGAAGTCTCTGGATTTCTGTAGCAAAACGTGTTACAAAATGAAAGAGGGACTCATCCTCCTTCTGATTTAGGCCGAGAGCAATGTAGCAGATGGCCTTGGCCGAGCATAGGCTAGGAAGTTGAGCTCAAAATCCTTGGCAAGTTGGTCAAAAGATACGATTAACCCGGCTCTTAACCGGTTGTACCACACCCGAACCGGCCCCTTGAGAGTGGTGGGGAATGCCCTGCACATGAGAGCGTCGGAGGTCCTGTATAACGCCATCTGAGCTCGAAAGGCAGCCACATGTTTAATCGGGTCAAAGTTGTTGTCATATGCGTCGAGCGAGGGGAGGCAAAAGCTTGATGGAACAGGTTTTTCTTATATCTCGGGGTCAAAAGGGGATCCGCGATGAGCGTCCTCCCCGAGTTGTCCCTTGGACTTACGGACTTCCCTCTGCACTTTGTCGAGCCGCTAGTTGACGGAGCGTAGTTGGGCTCAAAGGGAGTCTGTTGAGTCGGATGACAGTGTATCGGGCTCATGCACCATCCTCGGGATTCTTGACGCATCCACTGGGAACAGAAACGCGTCCGCCTCAGGTAGAATTGGCGGCACCCTTGCGATCGGGGGCACAGTGGGGGCCGGAGCCGGCAGCTCCGACCGCCGTAAGGATGGAGACGCCAATCATTGTGCCAGTTGAGGAATGAGTGGGACGATGGCCTGCATCATCTCGGTTAAAGTTTGAACTTGGTAGGCGAGGCCCCAGAACGCCTCGTGCGAGACGAGTAGCTAGCCGGTTGAGGCGGCCCCAAGCGGTGACAACCCCGGGTCGGTGAATAGCCCCGGGTCGGTGAACAGCCGCTAGTAACGTTCTGAAATCGCGATAGGGTTCTCGGTCTGGAGCTCGTGAGAAGGTGGGGGATATTTCCCGAGCCTGCCCATCAGGTGAGATCCTTCCAATGGGTGTTCGTCCGGGTTTGTCTATTGATCTTATGACATCCGGGCCCTCCTAGTGCTAATATGTTAGTGTACCTTTATGCCGTGGCCATTAAGTCAGCACGACTAGGTTCAGGTCCGGATGTACTGGGGTCGCCTTGGTTGATCTCCGGGTAGGAAGCCGACGTTGGGTTGGGTGAAGTTGGTCGTCTGCTTGCTCGGGGGTGTCACCTCCTGCTGATCGGCTCGTCGAGGGCCTTTCGATTCCTACACACAGGTTGGGTCAGGGTTTTTTGACTCGACCCCTCCAAAGCTTAAGTTAGCTTTGGTAAGAGAGAGTTGAGTATTTTTTGAGAAAAGAGGAAAAGTCCTTTAGAGCGATGTCGATCCATGGTGTTTATGTTGAAAGGGGCGTTGACCCTTAATGTGTTACGAAGTATTGTCTTTGGGTTTTCGGGTGGTCTATGAAGGCGTTGTCCTAGGCTTTCCGGGACCATGTCGTACTTCGGGTGACGCCCATACCCGTTCGAGGGCGCGCTTGGTGGGGCTGCCGAGGCATCATCCCGGACTTTCCGGGACGGTACCATGTCGCCTCGGTCGATGCCCGTTCTGACGAGACCGAAGGTCGTCAACCGTACTGATGTGACCTGCCTCCTTAGTTTTTATACCGACATGGCACGTGACACCACCTATGGGAGGGTGGGGTCGGTATGCGCCCCATCAAGTGTAAAATATTTAAATCCAAATTAATCATTTTACTATTGTGGACTTGTTAAATCAGGTGTGTTACAATATTAGATTTCATATGTTATAATTGGATGTGTCAAATATTAGATTCCATATGTTATAACTGGATGTATTAATTTTATGAATCTAAAATCATATGATCTAACATATTTAATTTGAAATTAATAAGATATCGATCCAATC
Organism: Musa beccarii; assembly: GCA_024322285.1. Taxonomy (NCBI): domain Eukaryota; kingdom Viridiplantae; phylum Streptophyta; class Magnoliopsida; order Zingiberales; family Musaceae; genus Musa; species Musa beccarii. The sequence goes on along the minus strand of CM044397.1, from coordinate 3,235,565 downwards.
TTTATAAATTGATTTATATCAGGGATGTAAGATTAAATTGAGGCGTTACACTAAAACAAATCTTGCCGATGCTACGGTGGTGGTGGTGGAAGGGGGCGGGGCAGGAAGGTGGTGGAGGGTGTCGTTGTTGAGGACTGCTTAATGGATGATCCACCGGTGTCGCTGCTGCCTGCCTTCGCCGCCGCCGTTGCATACCGCATCTGAAGCTGTTGTACGAATCGGACGGCACGAGGGAGGTGACGGTCCGGTTCGTTCGCTTAGGGTTTTGGGTTTTGGTTCGATTCCAATGACTCGCTAATACCGGTTCGGAAGCTATTAACTATCTCTCTCATTCCTAATTTCGGCTAATTTTGCGAGTGGGTGGCGAACCGAACCTGAGTGGACCGAAGACCCGATAGTTAAACCGATGGCTCAGGCCTGGAGGCAAAGTCTACGCCGCTGCGGCTCTCCCCCGAGCTTGGCCGCTCCTCCGTGAAGGGCAAACGATCTCCGTTGCGCCGCTTCGAAACCTCAAGCTGGAGTCTTATCTCCGTCGGTTGAACAGGTTTCTTCTTGGTCCACTTTGTTACCTTTCTGTGCCTTTTATTTTCTCAGGCTGAATTTAGTTTTGCGACGTTTTGATCTTGTCATTCGAACATGCTGTGTTTTCCTGTATCAAGTTGAAAATTTTCTGCCGAATCGATATTGTAAGGCCGCGCTCAATCTTGACTCTGATAGTAATAAGTTTGTGTGTACTCCGGATGCTGGTTGATTGAGGAATAACGAATAAATGATCCGTGGCAAGCGCTATCAGCTCTTTCGGGAGTCAAAATTGATTGGTATAGCAGAAATCATCAGAACATTTCTGTTTTGTTGGATATGATTCTGATAAAATGATTGTATAGGCTTGTTCATGGAGGTCATTAAAAGCTGGAATTTTGATGGCAGAGGGGTTGAAGGATTTAGATTCCTACGGCTTCAATCAAGCCAGTCTGTGAAAATAAATAGGATAGGAAAATGCTAGAGACGTTATTAACTTTCTTTTAATTATTTTGGATCCGCGGAGACAACAATGTCCTTCAGAGAAGTGGATAAAACAAGTTGTCAAAGGATCAGTGATCTTTCCTTTGATTACATGATTGGTGTATGACTATGTGTCAAACGTTAGCTGCCTTTAGTTTCACCTAATGATCTTCTGCAAATTACTTGTGTGCATCTTCAACATAAATGACGATGTTAACATAATGGGTTATCAATTGTTCTCAAATTGTTCCTACACTCAATTTCAAACTATGTAACCATCCATAAATTTCTTAGTGTCTTATTTCTTGATATCACATCTTGTAACTTGTGGGTGACCTGGACATTTGTCAAATTGAATATGGGCATATATAGGTCTGTCTTTGTGTTAGAATCTGTTAGCCTTCCCTTTTCATGACCATATTTGGGGTTATTAGACTTTTTGTTGATTTAATGGTGGTTTGGTATGTTTCTGTTGGAGCATCTAAGTACATGTATGTGCACGGATTTCATTTAGAATTTTCTCTAACATCATTCTCTCCCAGGATCCTCGATTTTAGTTCCTTTGATTACATAGAAATGCTTTGGTCTAGAACTCACAGGAGGACATCTGTAATTTCCATATGACCATATTCAACCATTCTTTTGGCATCTTGTTTGTTTTAAATGAGATCACTGGTGTCATTAGTATATGCTTGTTTTATTAATTTTTTGCACAAAAGCACGTTCTCTTTAATATTAACTGCCTCTAAAAGACTTGGTTGTCAATTAGAGCCTCTTATAGTTTCCATCTGTGTCTATTATATTTGCTTTTTGTATTACTCATTGAATATCACGATCATAATTCTTTGGAACTTTTGACTGAAAGTTGTCATATTTACTGGTTTCTTCTGGTATTATATTTTCAAGCATGTTTTGAAGTGCTGGGTCTTTTGGCGTATTTTATCTGGATTTACCTTGTGTATGTTCGACATGTTATCTGTGTTGCTACATCTAGGTGCTGCAAATTCTTGGGTTGTTTAACTCTCATCACCATTTTGTAGAATAATTTAGGTTTGCTTCCTAAGAGCTCCATTGCTGTCTGGATAGGATTTTGGAGATGCATTGCTGTCAAATCAAAGTGATTATTGACTCACCTGAATGTCTGTAATTCTAGAAAATCCTTTGAAATGCCTTGAAAGATGCACATCGTTGAGATCATTGCAGCAAGTGCATGCTCAAACATTCCTCAATGGGCTTAATCGTGATAATTATGTGGCAGTCAAGCTAATAACGTTTTGCAGTAAAAAATTGGGTGAGAGAGGTTATGCCCGCATGATATTCAACAGCCTTATTACTTCTGCAAATGTTTTCCTTTGGACAGCAATGATCACATCTTACTCGAACTATCAATCAGAGGTAAGCAGAGAAGCAATTATAATCTACAGAATGATGCATCAAAAGGGATCTCATCCAAATCATTTTACACTGTCCTCTGTGCTCAGAGCATGCTCATTTATGAAGGCCATACAAGAAGGCAATCAAATTCATGGTCATTCTAGTAAACTTGGATTTAATTCCTCCGGTTATGTCCAAGCAACATTGGTGGACTTGTACACAAAGGTTGGTAGGACCCAAGAAGCTTTACAACTGTTAGGGACCTTCCCTGAATGTAACATTGTGTCATATAATACAGTGATCACAAGCTATATTAAGGCTGATAATATGAAAGTTGCACGAGACCTCTTTGATGAGATGGCTGACAGGGATTCGGTCTCGTGGAATCTTATGATATCTGGCTATGCAAGTCATGGGGATACACCAAGTTCTAGAGAACTCTTTGATCAGATGCCAGAAAGAGAGATTAGTTCCTGGAATGCACTAGTTGCTGGGTACTGTTGTAATGGACAATGGGATGAAGCTATACAACTTTTCAAGGAAATGTGCTTAGCAACTGTAAAACCTAACCATATCAGCATGGCCATATTGATGTCTGCTTGTGGACATTTAGGGGCTTTAGAAATTGCAAGACAACTGCATGGATTCTTAGAGAAAAGTTGTATTGAAATGAACTGCTATGTGTTCAATTCATTGGTTGACATGTATGCTAAATGTGGCAACGTATATGAGGCTTTTCGAGTGTTCTCTAAGATCCCAATCAAGGATGTGGTGTCATACAACATAATTATCCTAGGATTAGCCAGTCACGGGCTTGGGGAAGATGCCATAAAGTCTTTCTCTGAAATGCTAGATGCAGGGATCCAACCCGACACAATCACCCTCCTGGGCATCTTAAGTGCGTGCAGCCATGCTGGACTCGTCGAAATTGGGCATAAATACTTTGAATGCATTAGCAGAGATTATGCAATTGAGCCAACTGCTGACCACTATGCTTGCATGGTTGATCTATATGGTCGAGCAGGACTAGTTGAAGATGCATTTGACTTGATAAAGCGTATGTCAATTAAACCACATGCAGGTGTTTGGGGAGCCTTGCTGAATGCATGCAGGATACATAGTAACGTAGATATTGGAAGAGTTGCGGCTCAGGAACTATTTCGGATTGAGCCGGTAAATCCTGGTAATTATGTCATTCTATCTAATCTGTTTGCTAGAGCTCATTTGTGGGATAGTGTTGCTGAGATCAGGCGCTTTATGAGAGGGAAAGTGCCCAAGACAGCAGGCTGCAGCTGGATCGAGGTTAATGGTCAAGTTAATGAGTTCTTGATAGGAGATGCAACACATCCACACAGCAAGAGCATCCATGCTGTATTGAGGCATCTATCTTTGCAGCTGGTATAGGTAATATCAGCTTGATCCCAATGTTGAGTTATACATTTTGATGTGATGAAGGTTGGGTACTCCGGTCAATCAGTCACGAGAATGCAGCTGGGTATAAACTTCTAGGAGATGGACAAAGTTTTACATTGTTCAGAGTCATCTTGACGTTGGCTGACTTGGATGATATCTTTGTTACAGGTCTTCCTGCCACCGATTGCTCCCATTACAATACCTTCACTTGATGAGCTCCTGTGGAAAACATTGCTAATGCATGATTAAGAGAAGGGAATCTTCTTGAGCTGCACCTTCTTTATCAGTACTTGTGGAAGGGTCAGTGACATCTAGAGCTGTTCTGCAAATTGATGGGATCAGCAAGAATTGGTAAGTAGCCTGAGGATGACTTGACGTGGATCACTCATGGTTAGGGGGTAATGGAATCAATCTTCTTGAGTTGCATGTTCTCCGGTCAACTGTTGGGGGAAGGATCACCAGTTCATGGAGCTGTTTTGTGCAGTAATGGGGCATGGTATCAGCATCAGAAAGGATGGCTGAGGAGATGGATGGCAAGGGAACTTTATGGGTAAGTCATGCAGGATTCTTCCCTTCACAGAGAGAGAGAGAGAGAGAGAGAGAGAGAGAGAGAGACAGATGAACCCCCAGGAGTTTGTCACCTTGTGACAGGGGAATATATCACTGTCTTGTTGATAAGAAGAGGATTTTGGTGCAAGGAAGCGGATGGCTGTAATGGCAATGAGGGGCTGCTCAATGGCAACCTGATTTCTTTTTCCTTTTTTTTTTTTCTTCAAGGAATTTTTTGCATATTTATTTTTTCAAAGATTATAAATGGAGTATTTGGCATTGTAAATTTTGTGATCTTAACATGTATCTCTCCCATTAACACTCGTTGAGAAAAACTCAAGCTAAATGTGACAGAACTGCAGTCAACATTAGCTCTTCTGAGTTGAGAAATATTAAAATGCCTAAGATGTTCTTAATATTTATGTTTATCAAATTGTAAGAGAACACTAATGCCGTTGGAAGTTCGAATTAGTGAATGACAAACATTAATCATAATGATATATAAGTTTTTAGTTGTTGTGCTGATGCATATGCTAAGCATAAATTTATAAAAACGAATGCAAAAATCACTCTTTTTAAAAGTTTTTTCATTTTTAGTCTTTCCTTGTATAACACTTCTCAATTTATTTCTGACTATATACATAATGTTTGTAAATATTAGTAAAGATTTTGATAATTTATTGTAAGGTTTGAATCATGTTTTCACTACTTATTCTTTGAAAAAAAAAAGTTACTATCTAATTCTTTTCAACATAATAGATATTGCAATCCAAGTTCCGGAAAAAAAAAGTTAAATGCATAGTGGTCAAAGCAAAAAATAAAATTCATTTTGGATACATAAATAATAAAGGAGATGCATTTTAGAAAGAAAAAAAAAGAAACATCGATAATTTTTTAAAAATAGAAATCTTTTATAAAAATTTTGAAACATTTTTTATAAAAATCTTTTAGTTGTGCATTAGATACATCCACAAAGGAACCCTCAAAAGACATCTTGTTCATCATAATTAATGGAGATAAAATCATGAGAAATAATGTCACCTATAAGTCTCAGATTGTGCGTGCAAAAAGAGGTTCTCTTATTTAATTAGTAATTTTTTTTGTTCCTTGGGGTTAAAAATGATATCACGAGAAAGAAAACCCTTATGATCTGAAGCACAATTCATGATGATGATGATGATGATGCATGCAGATGTGCCCTTGCAGCGAGATGAAGCGTTCATCGCA